>CAKOGD010000032.1:180000-310000 GCA_933228885.1 Leistus spinibarbis | reverse complement strand
CACTGTAATAACAATATTTCCGGAACAATATCATACACACATACAGGTATTTAATATTTATTTATTCGACTATTGATATTTCTTATAGTGGCAAAAATACAAGTGTATCGCAAATATAATTCGAATAAACACTCAATAATATAAGAACAACTAGCGATACATATTTATTCCAGCGCGGAAGAAAGTTTGAGTAAGCCATACTCTGCCGCGGCACCATGCGCCATTTCGCTGAACTATTTTAACATTGGCTCTTATGGAGAAATCTAATTTCTTGTGTTTTTTCAAAACCGCTTGATTATTTTTTTTTAATTTTTAAGTGTGCATTCACTAATTTAATTTGTCGGGGATGACTATGTTTTTAGTTATTTTCGATTATTATATAAAAAGGTACCCCCCGTAACTATTCTATTTATTTAAATTAAAAAATATTTTTATAGTCATCCCCGACATATTTGTATATGACAATATAATTTTAAATTTAACCAAAATCCGCCGAATAGTTTTCGAAAAACACAAGAATTACACAATTTACCAATCTGTCGGCGACCTTAATATCTAAATATGTTTATACACCAAAATTGTTATTTCACAATGGATAATCTGACCTTCAACAATATGTATTATTAGTTTGTAAGTATAAGTTGCTTATGTTTTATTTTTGATTTGGATATTATAAATTTTCTTTTTCAACCAGCTATGTACCTGATGATGATTTTGTAAAAAATCGAAACCGGTCGTACATTATCTTTATTGAATAAAGAAACTGTGAAGAATAAGACGTTCTCCTAAAATTATTTTCCTTTAATAAATATTTGTTCAATTCAATAAATAATTTGTGTTATATTTGTGAGGCCGAAATGTGTGAGGGTTTACTTAAATTAATTGAAATATTTGTCAAACAAAACACGCATATGTGTAGGAACCAATATTTGCGGTTCCCAGTATAATTTATATAGTGAAATCTTGTCAATAATGACAAAGAATATCGATTGTGTTGTGATTTGGCGATCGATAAATATATGGAGATGGAGATGAATTCATGGCAGTGGTTCACGAAAATATATAATTTTTCGAACTAACTCTCACAAAAGGTAAACATAAATATCACAACTAAACAATAATCTGTATTATTGTCTGTACGAGTTGCTATCGTATTCCTATTACATAATCATAACTATTATTACTATGCAGGATGTACACAGCATATCGCTGCTTAAATTAGTATTGAAAATATATGTATGAATCAATTTGTTTTTGAAGTAAATTAAGTTTTGGTTGTATCTTTGCTCTAAAACGTATAGTAGAATTAATTCTTGCGCATATGTACAAAGCCAAAGTTTATCTGTTATGTGCTACTTTAAATTTAAAGTGTATTATGTATGGCCAAATGTTTAGGCAATTCTATTCCATAGCTTAAAGAACGTGTAAATTATGATTATTGATTTAACAACAGTTTAGTTATCTAATAAAAGCGTTTATTGCACACAGCATAACGGTCTTTACAAATCTGAGCTCGCTAGTGCCGGCGTAGGTTTACATAAGCTATTTTCTACATACTAAGCATTATATGAGATAAGGAGCATTCCTTTGTTATCCGCTACATAACTCCTCCACCACCAGATTCAAGCCTAACGGGATAATTCATTTCCCGTGGTTGACTGATTTTAAATTTAGATATTTTACATATTTTAATTATTATTACAATTATTACAATGATTATAAAACTGATCATACAGTATTTAATTATTCCATGAATTGTGAGATGGTTTGTTTTAATTTCGGATATTTCTTTGGGAATTTCCCTTAGAATGTTCATATCTTTTACATGTTCTAGAGTGATAGAAATATTTAATTTATTATATTCTTTAAGATCAAATCTGTAATTAGAAATTATAATGGGTTTACCATTGCTCAAATTTCTTTTGATGTTTTTACCATTAATTTTACAATTATGATTTTCTACCAAGAAAATCCCCCTTTTGTTTATATATTCTTCATAGTCGTTATTACATTTTATTCTTATTCTATCGTTATATTTATTTGATATTATGATAAAGTTAGTGTTACTTATTTCTAATACATTTTCCTTAAAATTATGAATATTTATGAAAGTGCAATTATAATTCTCTTGATTAATTACAATTTGAGAAACGCACGAATATTTATTTATTTCGTGACCTAGATCATTACAATAATATATTTTATTTATTAGGTTACACTCGGTATTTAGTTCGAATAGTTCTTTATTTATTTGTAGCACTTGAGTCTCTTTTTGTAGTATGGTCACAAATTGTTCTTGCACAAGGGTTGGTATGGGTGTCAATTGCATTAGATCAACTTCAGTATCGAGGTAAAGTGGCACAATAACAAGTACGTGAATATCGAAATTTTCTAATTGACAAAAGGTTTTTAACAAGTTTTGTAGTTCGAAATAATTTAAAGTTAACAAGAATTCGTATTTGTTTTCTTTAAAATTGTTTATAAGTTGAGGATATGTTATAATAGTCTCGTGTAATTTATTAAGATTACAGAAGCTCAGGGATATTTCTATATTGTTTAACATAAACAGAATTGAATTATAAAATAGTGAAATTTGACTTATTACGTCTTTTACAAACAAGGTATCTATAAGGGGTGTGTTACTACTGAGGAAAGGTTGAATTTGTATGATTTGTGATTCTAGTAGTAATTGGTTATGTTTGAGGGAGTTGATTGTTTCATTGAACCGTTTAACAATTTCGTAATTATAATTATAATTTCGTTTAATATTATTATGGATAATGTTCTGATTATTTTTGAGTTGTTGTATTAATTTATCATATTTTTCTGCGTCTTCTGAATCTAAATTGCCTGTGATACTTTTTATGATTGAGCCTAAACCGTTTATCAATCCACGTTTTTCCCTAGTTTTTTCTACTATGTTAAGATTTTCAAATTTAATCTTAATTTCGTTTTTGTAATGATTTAAAAGTTTAAAGTGGTTAACATATTCTAGCTTAATTTGTTCAGTTTCATTTGTTAATTTTGTGTCTAACATTTTTATTTGTTTATTCAAGTTTTGATATTCATCGTATAAGTTTTTGAAGTTGTAGTTATAATGTATTATATGTGTGTTGATGAAATATTTTGCTTTACCCAGATTACTTGTGATTGCAGCGGGGTTGTGTGTTATATCCCTTAAGTGTTCCATAGCTATTCCCGTTCCGAACAGGAAACATCTGAAACATTAGTTTCTTTGATTATTTTTCGGGGTCGTTTCAGCTTTGAAAATTTAAACTTTTTATCTTTATCGGTGATCACTACACCGGTTTTATTTTCGATCGTTTTTACTTTGTGTGAAACAAATTTTGGTTTAGTAAATTTACCTACGTGTCTTACATTTTGTTTTACTAAAATTTCTTTGGTTGATTCTGCCAATTCTTCGTTGATTTTATTTTGTTTAGAGATTAGATTTTTCTTTGCGTTTGTAAGATTAGTTTTAGTTTTATTAAACAAAAGTTCCATTCTATTTTTATGTTTTTCGTTAAAATTTTGAACTAATGAAAGTTCTTCGTTTAATTCAATTTCGTTTTTTCCTGCATATCCAAATATTAGTGTAAGTGGTTTGAATTTCGTTACGGAATGAACAGAATTATTATATCCTAATATTGCATATTGAACTTTTTCTTTTAACTCCAAGTCTAAATATTCTTTCTGCATATTAATAATTCGTAAATGTTCGATTAGAGTAGAGTGAAATCTCTCAACATTTCCATTAGAATTAGGGTTATCAATGCTGACAAAATGAATATCTATTTTGTGTAATTTCAAGAATTCTTTAATTAATTTGTTATTGAATTCGACGCCGTTGTCTGATATAATTTTTCCTGGTATTACATATAAAGAAAAGTATAGTAATAATTTTTTTGCTACTTCAATAGAAGTCATATTTTTTAATTCGAAGGCTTGTGCGAACTTAGAGAAACTATCTATTATTGTAAGGTATTTAGATTTTTCTAATGAAACGACATCAATATGAATTATTTCGAATGGTTTGTTTGGTGTTGGAGTTTCTTTGATAATTTGTTGAAGTGGATTCCTTTCATACTTTGTTTTTAAACAGATCTCGCATTTGTTAATATAATTTTGAATGAATACGTGAAGATTGGGCCAGTAATATTTTTCTTTAATACTTCGTAGAGTTTCAGTAATACCACGGTGATTGGTTTTTCCCTCATGATAGCGTTGAATTATTTCCAACTGTTGTTCTGTGTGTGTGACATTTTCTAGCTCGAATTTACAACATATCAAATTAATACATTTACGTAAAAAGTACTTTCTCAAAATCACGTTTACAATATGATATAGATCGTCATTAAAAATGCAATAATATTTTGTGTTCATTTTTATAAAATCTTTAAAGTATTTCAAAATGTGATTTGTTAAATTGTTTTGTGGTAAGTAAACTTCATGACGATTTTTTGTCTCAAACGGTCTAAATAAATTTACTCTTAATTCAGGAAAATCTGTTAGGTGAAATATAATTTGATTTTGTCCAACATTAATAGGTGCTTCACTAAATTCTATTCCTGATATTGGGGATTCATCATCTGAGTGAGCTGTATTTCGGGAATCAGGGTTATTTGTTACAATGCTTTCTCTATCTAAATCAGGATTATTATTTTCCTCTTCTAGTACATTTAATTCTGTAACAGGTAAACTATAGACTAAAATTTTAATATTTGTGTCTTTGAATATTCTTATTAATACATCTTTCACTTTTTCCCATGTTAATTGATCTAATCCACATCCTAATTTCGGGATTGCTATTTCGTCGATTTCATTTTCTATTAAATAGAATTTTAAATTGTTTAAAATTATTTCAATATTTTTATAGGTTGGTTTGTCAAAATAGTTACATTTGGTAATAAGGTTGAAAATTATTTTGCGTTTGCTAATTTTATGCATTAATATGTCGTTAATTTTTGGTTGTTTAAAATGTTTTAAATATTCCTTTGTTCCAAATTTTTGGGAAATTTGTGATGCTAAACTTTTATTCATTTTTAAATCTGAGCTAATACAGTGTGCTATATGGTTTGGATAATTTAACAGATCATCGGTAACTTCCTTAATTTCGAAATTATTAATTTTTATACGCGATAATGCATCTGCATTAGTGTTTAGTTTGCCTGGTTTATACTCTATATCATAGTCGAATTCTAGTAATTTTAGTTTCCATCTAAGTAATTTGGAATTTGGTTCTTTCAAACTAAATAACCATGTAAGCGGTTTGTGATCGGTAATAATTTTGAATTTGACGCCAAAAATATATGGTTTAAAGTATTTTGTAGCCCACACGATGGCTAATAGTTCTCTTTCAATATTACTGTACTTTGTTTCATGATCATTTAAAGTGCGACTGGCGTAAGCTACTGGAAGTTCATTATTGTCAAATTTTTGTGAGAGAACCGCTCCGATTGCGATTTCGCTTGCATCTGTAGTTAGGATAAACTGTTTACTGAAATCGGGGTATTGTAGTATGGGGTCGTTGACCAGCAATTCTTTACAGGTCTCAAAACTGCGTTTATAGTCTAAATTATCAATGTTAATTTTTTCGTTCTTTTTTAGAGCATTAGTGAGTGGTTTTGTTATCTTAGCAAAGTTATTTATAAATCGCCTGTAGTATCCTAAAAGACCTAAGAACTGTTTAATTTGTTTTTGGGTTTTTGGTATAGGAAAATTTTTGATTGCAATTATTTTATTTGGATTTGGTTTGACTCCGCTTGGTGTGACGACATGACCAAGATATTCTACTTCCTTTCTTAAAAATTCGCATTTATTTATTTGAATTTTAAGATTAGCTTCTCTTAGTGATTTAAATACCTTTTCTAAGTTTTGAAGGTGTTCTTCAAGTGAACTGCCTAAAATTATAATATCGTCTAAGTAAACTAAGCATTCTTTGCCAATTAAATCACGCAATACGAAATTCATCAAACGCTGGAATGTGCTAGGAGCGTTTTTCAAGCCAAATGGCATGCGGATAAATTCGTAGTGACCGTTTTCTACACTAAATGCCGTTTTTGGTGTGTCTGTTTCATTGACTTCGATTTGATGGAATCCTGACGCGAGATCAAGGGTTGTAAAATATTTGCATCTGCCTAATTTGTCTAAGATGTCGGTTATATTAGGAATGGGAAACTTGTCATCTACGGTTTTTTCGTTCAATTTTCTATAATCTATAACCATTCTGAATTTGTCTCTTCCAGAAGCGTCAGTTTTTTTTGGTACGATCCAAACAGGACTTGACCATGGAGAATAGCTATTTTTTATGATGTTATTTTTCAAAAGATTCGCGATTTGAGTTTTGACTTCGTCTTTGTAACAATATGGGTATCTATATGTCCTAACATGAACAGGAATATCATCTGTAGTTCTAATGTCGTGTTTAATTTTATTGGTGAATGTTAATTTGGTTTTTTCATCATGAAATAAATCGCTATATTTAATTATTATTTTATCTAAAGGATTTTTCTCAAAAGGTAATAAATGGTTAGTTCGAAAATTATTTAAATCGATTTTATTCTTGTTTTTCATTATTTTAAAATCTTCGGTATAGTTAATTTCGTCTAAATTATTTAATTCGATAGTTTGGTTGCCTATGTTAGTTATTGGTATTTGAAATTGGTGGTTTTGAATTTTTACAAGACAATCAGGAATTGAAATATTTGGGTTAAAATTTCCGTTGTTTACTATTAATAAATTTGTGTTATTTAATTCAGTGGTGTAATTTACGAACTTTACTTCACCAGGTTGTAATTTTGTTTTTGGTTTTTCGAAGTATTTTAACTGGAATGTTTCTCTATTTAATAATGTAATCTCATTATTATTTATGTTATAGTTAGCATTTAATAATTTTAAATCGTCCAACCCCAATAACATATCAAACTGGTTGTGAAATTTAAACAAATAAAATTTCGTTTTAAAATTATCGAAATAGAAATTTATATAATGAGTTACATTTGAAATTCCGTGCGCGGTAAAAAGGGTGAGATTTTCTTTGTGAATCTCAAAATCTGTTGGATTTAGATTTACAATTTCTGGATTAATAAATGATTTAATACTACCTGTATCTACCAAACATTTATATTTGCCAATTGTCATATAAGGAAGTTTAGTTGAATGAAAAAAATTTGAGGGTTGGAAAGATCTAAAAAATAATTTTGTTCATCTATTTCGGTTCCGTTTTCAAAAGTATCATCAGGTAACTCAATTTCAGTGTTCTCTAAATAGTTTTCGTTTGTATTTTCTAGATTTTCGTCAGATGGTTCAATATTAAACAATTCTTTAGATACAAAGGTTGGTCTAGGTTGAGTTTGAAATCTTTGTTGTTGCGAATATTGTGGTCTTTGCCAAGTTTGTCTAGTAGACATTGACATAGGGGTTGGTTTTGAATATTTTTTCATTTGAATTGGACCGCTGGGAAATTGAGAGTGGGTGGTTTGTGGTTTAGGATGTTCAAACTGTGGGACATAGATCGGTCTGGTTGTATTAGTGGGTTTTGTTCTATTAAAATTTGGTTTTTGTGTGAATTTAGGTTGATCAATATTTATATTTACAACTCGATTGGATTCGAATTGAAAATCATTTGTAAGAATTTTCAATGCGCTATTTAAACATGTTGGGTTTCTTGTTTGAATTAATGATCTTAAAGGATCTTTTAATCCTCTCAAAAATGCGCGGATAGCAAAATTTTGTCCATATACTACCAAAGCAGGTCGAAATTTTGTGTCAATTTGGGTTTCTACATATGCGGTATGAGCATTTAGAAGTATCATCATTCTATTAAGATATTCGAATGCATTTTCATTATTTTGACTTGAATTTGCCATCTCGATGGCTATCGTGTAGCAATCTCTTTTATCTGAATAGGTAGTGAGAAGGGCGTTTTTTAATTCTAGCCATGAATTAATTGAATAGTTTGATATAGCATTAAGTGCTTCACCTTTAACTTTATTTCTAACATTTGCTAATAGCACAAAATTATCATAACAACTGGGGTCGGTCTCAACGTAAAATCTTGTAATTAGAGCTTCCGCAGTTTTAATAAAATATGGTAATTCATTACCATGCCCATGAAATTCTGGGATGGTATCGAGGAATCTTGTTTCTAACTTGGGTTGTGCCATTTTCCTTTGCAATTTCGATATTTGAAGTGATACAAATGCAATTTACACTTACGTGAATATCACTAGGTACATGGGACGATGCACTCGGGTTATTCTTCGAACTCGGGCTCGGCTCCACGGAGAAATGTCTGGTGCGTTGTTGAGCTGCTTTTCGGACTGTTTTGTTCCTTTGGTTGATGCGCTCGCAGGTCGGCTTACTCAGGAACACAGGAACTGTCGTTTGGTTATCACTCGATTTACGGGAACTTATTAAGTTGTTCGTAATTTATTTGCGAATGAATTGTTAAAACAAACCGTATTTTTAAGATATTAATACGTTTCACTTAATATCCTACCGACTGCGCCAATTATGATTATTGATTTAACAACAGTTTAGTTATCTAATAAAAGCGTTTATTGCACACAGCATAACGGTCTTTACAAATCTGAGCTCGCTAGTGCCGGCGTAGGTTTACATAAGCTATTTTCTACATACTAAGCATTATATGAGATAAGGAGCATTCCTTTGTTATCCGCTACATAACTTGTATTTGGCGAAATGTTAGTCGTAAATTATCAATTTTCTTCCATTTAATTATCTGCCAATTAAGCCGGATGGTTTCTTTCTTTTTGTTCGTGAATGTGTGCATTTTTATTTATTTTAATTATAAAACATGTAACCGAAATTACGTAATATTAACAATGAAAATCCTGTATACATTGTTATTAATATATGACATCTCTGCTTAAAAAACGTATTGCTAAGTAATAAGAAAAATAGAAAAATGAACGTAAATTTGTTGGCGTTTCTATTTTAAACAAACATTTGCTATTTATTTATTTATTGTTCATCTTTATTACTATATATTATCATCTACATGTACATATGTATGTATATGTTTGGTAAAAATGTCAATGTTTTCTATCTCTTGCTCGACAATAAAAATAAGAACTGAAAAAAATACCCTTTATTGTAGTTTTATTATTTATGACCGTAAATGAAAGATATAAAAAAAAATCAGACACATTCTTAATGTTAATACTCATCGACAACATAAGAAAAAGAGATTGTAGGGCTTCAAACTTTAGCGCCTTAGTTAAAATCTACCCGGTAGATTTAGAGGCGATGCGGTCACAAACAAATTTTGATCCGCGCATGTTACAGATACACAACCAAACTCTAGATGACTTGTATTATCGAACGACGAAGTAATATTGGGCTTAAACATATATCGGCTGCCACTTCGAGTAACCCAACACACTTCAAGTGCTTACGCGAATTGTTTGTTGTAAAATGAATTTAAATATGTTTTATTCATTTCTGTAGACGAAAAAAGTTACCATGTCACATGCGCCCGCGAAATACGAAAATGAGGACGCGCTAATAGTTTAGGCCGACATTCTCTTATGTGTTAAGTTATTGAAAATTCGAGAAATTTGATAGTGGCAAATTTAAACAGCTTCAATATAATGTCGGGAACATTGGGGAACATGCTTAATAAGTGTGAATTTCGAAATTGAAAATAAATGCAAATGTCAGTAGTTGGTTGTGTCATTCCTTCAACATCGCATCGGCAACCAAAAGTGGCTCTCTGATTCGTCCATTCAAAATATGTGACCTGCCGAACATGCAGATTTGCATGCAGGTTTCGACAGATTTCGATTCGATTCGATTCGATTCGGTTGTCAACACGATCTGTCATGGCTGACGCACTTACTTTCTGTCATTCTGTTCTGTCGTGTTTGTTTGTGGTTGTACATACATAGTCTCGCCATAAATATTGTCCGACGTTGTAATCCAGGTCATATTTGTTTACCTATGTAGGAAATTCTATACGAACAGGTTGTTTACATCAAAATAGCAGTACCTACCCAGTTAAGCGATGAAGTGGTCGGATTATTATTCGCGCGTTACTGTAATCGGTTTGCATAAGGCTGGAAAGGACGGTAAACAAATTTGGCCGTGGTCGGTACGAGGACATTCGGTTTACCGACCAGAAAATTATCGCAGTGGAAGAGACTTATAACAAGCAGAACGACCGTGTCCAGTGTTGCCGCAGCGAATTATATTTTAGTACCAACTTTTACGAGAAAACGTACCACAAACGTACCACACTAAAAAAATTTGAATTATGGCGCCATTTTTTAAATTTGGCGCTCATTTTTAAATAATAAATATAAAAACAAATAATCATATGGATTAAAAAACATTTATTAATATAATATAATTTATAATTATTACAAAAAAAAAAAAAAATAAAAACTGCACTGCTTATCTTGAATTTACTTTTTTGCGCTTCACAGGATTATTAATTCTATGTATTAGAAAAAGTACCACAATTTGGTATATTTGAAATAGTCGTACCACCGTACCAATTATAAGAGAAAAGTACCAAATGTGGTACAAAAGTACCACAACGGCAACACTGACCGTGTCAACGCTAGAAGCTCTTATGAAGCCAAGGAGAAGGTTCCGAGGCTCCAGAGAGTTGTGTAAAATGGTTTGTAATACACATCTTTTTTGAATAATCGATTCAATTAGAAAACAGAAACCGTAAGTAATGTTATAATCCCGATGTTTGTATAATAATACATGCATGGAGACTGTTTTAATGCACGTGTACAAATAATGTTCAAAATATTGTTTGTATTATTCAGTTCGCAGTAATAAATATCGCAGTTACAACCTCTAATAAAAGCAATAGACAAATTATGAAATAATATTAGATTTTTGAAGAGGTAGCAAATCTAGCGCCGGTTTTTTTACTAAGGTACATCTGTCAATAAAATCAAATATCAAATTATGAATATTTTATTTCTTTTAGGTTTGTTAAGCGATACAAACTGAAGGAAAAAGCGTGTAAGGGTAATCCCTTATTTTTATATTGCAACTATGATTTACAAGAAAATTCTCCACCCGTCCAAACTGACCTATACCTATGCATCTATCCACGTTCTTTGATCCTTCCTCCAATACCAAGTATTTCTGGCGTGTTTCTGTAAACATTATGTATTTATTTATTAAATATGTAACACTAACGTTGTGAGGTGTTATCCTCTTTGTTCTATAATATTTTGTTACTTGTACTTTTAATGAGGTTTTGTTTTATGAACATTGCATAAAAACTGTAGAACATGCATAATATATACATTTTAAATTAATAACAAATGCACAAACTTGTTACACAGCAAATAATTGTTTGTAAAATACTTACTTTTCTTTAAAAACTTGTTTGCACTAAATGACCTGACCTACTTGTAGAATGCTATGGGTTTGTTCGTTGGACCTGCATTTTTTGCTCTGTTCATAATCTGTCCTTATATTATAAGTGGAAGAAAGACAAATCTTGAACTGATCAGTCAGTTCAGGACAAACGAACAAAGCTAAGTATAGGTTCTGAAAATGTAATATAGGTGGCAGCATATCTCCGCATTTGTTTGGTCTTGTAGACCAAAAAAAAGACGTCTGTACGACCACCTAAATTTGTCTGGATAGAAGTCGTTAAGTTGTCTTGTGGACGACATTTACAAGACGTCTTATTTAAGTCCAACTTAAAGACGTCTTGAAGACTTTGTTAAATGTTGTCTTATTTATGTATGTCATTAAGACGTCCTAACTAAAAGTCTTAAAGACGTCATATTTTTGGACGTCTTTATTAGGTCTTCCGGGATTTGGTGCTATGTGGGAAGCTTGATGATTACTAGAGAACTGGCCACCGCCCGTTCTCACATAAAGCATCATTATCATATTACATATTATCTTGTGTAAACTTTATAACTTATTCGGCATTTCTATTGATAGTCATATTTCTTAACATATATATATATATATATATATATATATATATATATATATATATATATATATTTTATTCATTTATATATATATATATATATATATATATATATATATTTTATTCATTTATATATATATATATATATATATATATATATATATATATATATATATATTTTATTCATTTATATATATATATATATATATATATATATACATATGTTAAGAAATATGACTATCAATAGAAATGCCGAATAAATTATAAAGTTTACACAAGATAATATGTATATATATATATATATATATATATATAAATATATATAAATATATATGAAGTAACAGTGATTTTGTATACAGATTATAGTAAAAAACACGAATTTACTATAATACAGCATGTAGAAATATATATAGAGCGTATGTAAAATTCATATTGTAGGGTAAGTAGCACAAATAAATCCAGATGGTAGAATTACCAGAAAAAACTATATTATATTCAAATAACTGAGCTAATACATTAACAAAATAAAGAAAGATGTGATAGCTGTGACACTAACGCGCAAAAGCTGTTGTCTGACTCATCAGTTGGACCACGATACACTTTTCGTGGCATTCTGGGAAAATGGGGCTCTGTACTCTAGACCGCCAGCGACACGGCCGACTAAGGATCACTACAATCTCTCTCCTCCTCTGGTTTGCTTGGACGTCCTCGTCTGCGAACTAGGACTTGCCGGCACTTGTTTGGTCGTCTTCCGGGGACGTCCTCTCTACCGTTTCGGAATTAAAGGTGTTGGCTCGCTAGTTGACTTTGTCTGAAACTTAAAAATATCAGTAGTATGGAACTTTCCCACTGGTTGGCCATTGCTGTCTTCTAGCTGGTAAGTGGTCGGGGTGACCTTTTCTTTGATGCGGTAGGGACCATCTTTTCGTGGAGCTAATTTCGAACTGAAACCTTGGGCTGCTTTGCTTAGAGTGTGGGTTTTTAATAAAACCCCTTCGCCAGGTTCATATTCTTCGGCAGGTCGACGTTGTCGATCAGCCTGCTTCTTACAAACATCCTGCTGTTGTTCGATCTTTTCCCGGGCTTCGTATAACGTTGTTGCGAAGGTACGTAAAAACGGAATAATGTTTGGGATGAAATTTTCGGCCTCTACTATGTGTCGTAAATCCTTGTTGACATCATCGGGCGTGCGTAATTCTCTGCCGAACATTAGGTAAGCTGGACTATATCCAGTCGCCGCGGTGTGGACTGTATTCATCGCAAAACGAATGACGTGTAGATGCTTAGCCCATTCGGTATGTCTATCCTTCACCAATATGGATAACTGGACTTTTAGGTCACGATTCTTACGTTCCACAGGGTTGCTTTTGGGATGATACAATGGTATGAAGTTTTGCTTTATTCCAAGACAGTAAGTGACTTGCTGCATGACATCTGAGATGAATTGAACCCCATTGTCACTAACTATTCTTCTTGGAGTTCCGTATCTGAGGAATATCTCATTAATTAGTATAACGGCACAGGCAGCTGTCGTCGCATTCACCATAGGGAAGATTTAAATCCATTTTGAGGCGGTGTCTTCCACAATGAATATCCATTTATAATTTTCTTCGGTTTCTGGTAACGGTCCTACAAGGTCAATGGCTATTACTTCGAAACGTTGTGCAGGGGCTGAAGTCTGTAGTAGACCTGCTGGCTTCAAATTACTAGACTTATAACACTGACATTCGTAACAGTTCTTGAGGTGCTCTTCCACGTATCTACGCATACTGGGGAAGTAATAACGGCTTCGGATTTTACGCAAGGTTTTTTCCACTCCATAGTGTCCTGCAGTACTCGAATTATGGTACTCTTCTAATACCTGTGCCCTTGAATATATATGTATATATATATATATATATATATATATATATATATATATATATATATAGTATATATATATATATATATATATATATATATATATATATATATATATATATATATATATATATATATATGTTGACATAACAATATGTAAAAATATGCATATTGATTACGGAAAAATCATTTTAATTTCAAATTTACATAATAATTATAGAATATGAATTTTACGTACGCTCTATATATATTTTTACATGATGTATTATAGTAAATTCGTGTTTTTTACTATAATCTGTATACAAAATCACTGTTACTTTTTACCGTGTGGGCTACATTATATCATAAAATTTCAACAGACGCGAAAACATAGCACGAGAAATGTCCACCCGGTGCAGATTTTTGGTGTTCGTTTCAGCGAGCGGTAGCCTTCAATACCCTGGAATTGCATACGCATAAGCCACCCATGCCTATTGTGATTTTTAATGCCGTGAAATAAAATTAAGTTCAGAAGATCTTCCTTCTTTCTAGGTGCTTAGGAGGATATACGCAAAATACAAACGAAAGTTTTAATTCTGTTGTTTGGGCGATAACTCCAAAGGTCGCTCGGAAAAAAAGTTGATGAGCAAATTTTGGACCTTTAAGGGTTGCTTTATGGTCCTGGCATCGCCGATTGAATATAAAAAAAATTGCAAGTCTCTGTCTTCAATATTTGTAATATAAATATTAATTTGAAACTATAAACGCGATTTACTCGAAACTATGTTTTTAAAGTCGGACGAAAAAGCTGATCCTACACTGAAAGAAATCTTTTGTAAAACCGACAATTCAACAATTGTTGAATGGATTGGTAAGATTTACAACGAAATTTAGTTTCAGTTAACAGCTATTTTATTTGGCTATAATACACAATTTATTTTGTTACTGTATCAAATCTAAATTGTTAACTAAATTTGAATTGTTACAATAACCTAAACTTATTGTTAGAAAAGGATGTAAACCGTACGCTTGATGTGGTGTATAAAACAACTATGTATCTAGTTATCTATACATATTTGAAATGGAGTCTATACTATTGGATGAGGACTAAATAACAAATTGTTCGATGTGCACTCTATTGCTTGATATGTAGAAATTACATATTTATTATAGTAAACTAATCATGCCTTGATGTTAACGGAACAATTTACAACAGTATCTAAAACAACAATTTGCATTTTAATGGGAACATTCATTTTTGTTATAATTTTATTACTATGTAGTTGATAGTTCCAACAATTCCGAAATGCATTTTCATTGAGTTTCAATAATTACTATTGAAAATTGTAGAGCCTACAAATATTATGTTAAAAATGCTTATTTTGAATTGTGTGAATAACAATTTGATTTGTTAACTACATTAATTGACGCGCAATAACGGCAGCACGCGTCTTCATATCGCCACACGATGCAAGTCAGAACACGTTCATACGCATCGTACACCATTCCTACACATCGTAGTTGTATTTAATATTTCGATTTACTTTGTGTTCTTGTGTAGTTATTTAGTCTGTGGTTGTGATCACTCTGTGTGTAAAATTGACGGAATGCATTTTGTATAAAATTTGTTTTAGAACGTCAACGATGTACAACATGTCATCAGAAAAAAATAAACTTGGATCTATGGGCTTTCAGCCAATAATAATAATTATTGGTTCAATTAATAATCCTGAGGGGTTTATTTTGTTTATTGATAATAATAAATATAACTCATTACTCCAGGCATATAACATTATATGTGCATATCACTATTTTGAATAATTTTCCATAAGTTCCTTATTATTTACTATATACTGTATTATATATTTTTATTTGGTATTTCATTTTTAGAAAATGTATTTTCTTCTTTATTAATATAATAAATTGTATACCTAAATCAAATATCGGGAGTGGCCTGCACTCAACTTTCTTTTACGTAGTTTTCAATAGATACTAATATACATACATATATATATATATATATATATATATATATATATATATATATATATATATATATATATATATAAATTAATGAAAATAACTGGATAATTATACCTATTTATAATGGATCTGTATTTGAAGTACCTACTTATTGTATTCACTATTAAACTGTCAAACTCCACAGTTAAACTCTGAAATTGTTGTTTAATTATGTTAGCAAATATATAATATAAACTGATTCTATAATAATTTACCAGATACAATGTATTCTAATAAGAAATCAATATTCTAAATATTAATTCATACAGATAACTGTCAATGTAATGCTTGTTTGTTTTCAATAAACAAGAAACAAATGATGTAACTCATGGTTGATCCGATTTAAAAATAATAAAATGTGTCACAGGTGTAGGTATCACTATGGCAACGTAAATAAGATATTTGAGTTTTTTCGTAGCAGTTTTCTCATAACTGGTACAATTTATGAAGAAACTTTTCAAACAAAAGTTGTGCGAAATATTAATATCTTTCATTATGAACATAACTATTTTTGCCATAAGTGCAGCCGACCTAGTGTTACTGGAGATAGAACAAAAAATGCATGGAGTAAACATGCACTACCGGTTTGAATATTCTTTTCAAAAATAAGAGGTGCACATCTAGGGCATATACAAGTCTTAAGTTTGAAGTTTCATAATTTTTCGTTGGACAGTTTTGGCCCTAGAGCGTTCACAGACACACACACACACAGACAGACAGATTGACGTCATTCCGAAAATAGTCACATTCGATCCAGGGAAATTCAAAACGTGTATATCCGTTGAAATCTCGAGTTCGAAATTTTTCATAACTACAAGACTTACTTATTACTTCGTAAAAGAAAGTAAAAATAGAATATCAGATGAAAATTGTAGCGTGGGCATCCAGTCCCATAACAAGAAACAGGGTTTCGAGAGAATCGTTTGTAAAGTCGTCAACTTCTGCGCCGCAGCGTTTGGTGTCGTGTCGTTCTGTTCGATTTCAAAACGATTTGGAGGACGATGTCGTTTTCTATTGTCCTGTCTTGGTCGTTTAGAGGTTAATATACTACCTTTTCGATCCATTTTTAATTCAAAATTTCAACTAATTACACTAAAAATATTATGAACGACCATTGTCAGCAATGTGCGCGTCAAAGGAAAATGCGGTGTACCTTCGTTATTTGTACGAATTTCAGCATCATATTTTGGGGAAATATTCTAAAAGATACATTCTTTAAAATTATGTAAAAGAGAAAAATCGATTTTTTTGAAACCGTCACAATGTTTTTTTATGTTTACGTAACTGTGCCCAAAGAAAGCCTTGAATATTTCTTTCGAATTGGGTAAATAATATCAACTCCGGGTTTTTTGCATGTTGATTATTAATATTTCGACTGTATCTTCGTGCACGACGTGCTCCCTCTCACGGGCGGAAACCTCTAGGTCGTTCGGGTTATCTTTACCCTTCCGGCGGGCGCGCGATAAAATTTAACATGAGCGGGCGCGCCGTATAAATTTTATACAATGCAACATATCTTGAATTAAGCAACAGATAACTGTTTTTATGCAGTAAAATTACTAAATGGGTAAACAAATATGTTTCTATAATAAATAAAAGTATAATTTATAAAACTTATGCTTATTCTATATCTTATTCTAAACAAATATAAAACATAACAAATATGTAATATAGTAACATAATAATATTTGGGTTTGAAGTGAATCTACAAATTGAATTTATGAACTTGAAGAACTGTTATTTTGACAATCAGTGCACAAAACTTTGGTTTGAGAGTGTCGTTTACATGTAAAATAATTACAACTGTAATATTTCATCGACGCTGTAGTAACTAAAGCTTGCTAGAAACTGTACTAACACAAAAGCGGCCAACCACGTTCCAGCTACGTGACAGGGATAATGTCTTCTAGGATAAAAACCGGTTATATCCGAAACGGTTTTTAATTAACGATTTTATGCTGAAATTACAGTTTCTCGTATAAATTTTATACGAACGCGCCCGCCGAAAGCTTAATGAAATCTGATTTGAAATTGTTAAACATGACAAAATTAGTTGGAGTTGAGGTTAATTGGACGATAATTGACGAAATGGCGGCTGTTCAAAAAAATGTCATGTTTTGACTTACATTTTCTTGGCTTTGGTGGGTTGCAAAAAATATTTATTATTGATGGAAATGCGTGGAAGTGGTCAAATCTCCAATAAGTTTAGTGTATTATAATTAAAAACAAAGAAAACGATAATCGGACGCTACATTTTTGAGTTATATTTCCGCTTGATAAAAAAAAGTGATTTCAAGAAAGAACTCCTTAATAGTTTTGAGTTCATATAATTCAAAAATTCAATAGAATAAAAAAAAAATCGAAATATGAATAAACAACATCAAAAATACCCGGAATCGCTATCATTTAAAAAATCAAAAAAAAAAAAAAACACGAATAAGATGCCTATTCTTTGGGCAGAGTTACGTAAACCTCCCTTTAAACTTTAGAATTGTATTTGCCGGAAGAAAATCTAATATTTTTAGTTTGTCGCAAAATATTGCTACAGAGATCGTTTGTGTGTCTGTAACAATCTTGATTTTTACAATAAAAGTTCTAAGGTACTTTATAACTAGCAAATTTCTTCAAGTTGGCTGCCCGAAAGCTATAAGAAAATTATAATTTTGAAATTGAATATATGGTATATTCTTTGTTTTATAACATTTTTCAAAATTGTATAAAACTTTTTATATCAACCACTTATATTCAAATTTTGAAATAAAATAATAACTAATAATATTGAAATTTCAAACGTTATTGTAGCGATATCATTATTATGTTTTACATTATATCCATTAAAAATTAAGTGGTTATTCTTTAAACATCAGTGTCTAGAACAATGTGTTCTGTATAAATATAATATTAAAGTCATCCACTGAATAGGAATAGGAATAGATAATACTGCGAGCTAAAAGCATTGGTGCCTGCACCTACGTTTGATCAGTATATATTTATAAATATTGGCAATTTACCTGTATAGTTCAAATAAGTATGAACATCATTATTTAGCAAGCTGCCATTAGCATATGTTACAGTTAATGGGCATGTAATTCCTTGGTTAGACTAATCCTTGGGTTTCAATAGAAAAACTTCGCATTAGGATACGCCATATTATATTTGGTATTGTGCTCAAATGCTAATTTATTGTTGCTAGTAAAACTCCATTAAAATAATGGTAGTGGCCAACACAGAACTTTCTTTTACCCTTTACGTAATTTTCATTAGAAATATATATTCCAAGAAACTGTCAAGAAATACCAATTCTAACACCAGTAATACACTGAAATTGTACAATTTGCTTATTATAAAATATTATTTCTAAAATATGAAACATATATGTTGATTCACTAAAATTCATCTCATATATATATCCAAATATAATTTTTAATACGTTCTGTTTTTAGCTCGCCGTACGTAGTACCGAAGAAGCTAAAGCATTCGGTCGTGTGTCTGTATAATTCTCTGATCAAAAAATTTCATTAAGAAAAAGTGTTCGTCTCGTCGCCCTGATTCCGAAAATGTATATAACTTATATACTTGGATGTTAGTCGTCGCTCGGTCGCTCGTAAGACCAAATTTGTGCCCTCTACTCCTCTGAAGTTACCGGAGCGATTCACTCCAAATTTGGTACACATATTATTTGGCATCCCATTTGAATCCGCTCGCAGTTTAAATCCAATCGCCCGTATACTTCCCGAGTTATAGGGCCCCAAAATTTGGAGCCCCCCTTAATACTGCCCTTATAAAAATAATTGAAACACTTAAAAATTCTAAGATATTTTATATCTACAAGATTTTATCATTTTGTTAATCCAAAGCCCGAAAAAAATTATTAAATATTATAATTTTGAATTTTAAAGTATGAACTAAAAATTTTTTTTATAAATATAATCTAAAATTAAATGGAAGACTTTTTACATCTCTAACATATTTTCAAATTGTTAACCAAAAGGCCATAGTAATTAAAAACCACTGCTCGCAACGCATATTTTACCTAAGGGCGAGCTCTACGCGTTGGTGCGTTTTACGCGTACCAAATCTTGTTCAAAATAGATTTCAATATTTATCTGCAATAAACTTTACAAACACGTTCTCAGTCGATCAATTTGTGTTAACCGGTGAAAAATAACATACATTATTTATATTTTGTTTATCTGTCAAAATATATTCTGGCATAGCTTTCATAGATTTCTTAAAAGACAAGATTTGGTACGCGTAAAACGCACCAACGCGCAGAGCTCGCCCTTAGGTAAAATATGCATTGCGAGCAGTGCTTTTTAATTATTATGATCTTTTGGTTAACAATTTGAAAATATGTTATAGATATCAAAAGTCGCACATTTAATTTTAGATTATATTGATTAAAAAAAAAAAAATTAGTTCATACTTCAAAATTATAATATTTAATAATTTTTTTCGGGCTTTGGATTAACAAAATGAAAAAATCTGGTAGATATAAAATATCTTAGTATTATTAGTAGAATTTTTAAGTGTTTCAATTATTTTTGAAAGGGCAGTATTAAGGGGGGCTCCAAATTTCGGGGACCTATAACTCGGGAAGTATACGGGCGATTGGATTTAAAC
This sequence comes from Leistus spinibarbis, assembly GCA_933228885.1. NCBI lineage: Eukaryota > Metazoa > Arthropoda > Insecta > Coleoptera > Carabidae > Leistus > Leistus spinibarbis. The sequence goes on along the minus strand of CAKOGD010000032.1, from coordinate 289,578 downwards.
TGCGAGTGGATACAAATGGGATGCCAAATAATATGTGTACCAAATTTTGAGTGAATCGCTTCGGTACCTTCAGAGGAGTAGAGGGCACAAATTTGGTCTTACGAGCGACGACTAACATCCAAGTATATAAGTTATATACATTTTCGGAATCAGGGCGACGAGACGAACCCTTTTTCTTTATGAATTTTTTTGATCCGAGAATGCTACAGACACACGACCGAATGCTTAAGCCCCTTCGATACTACGTACGGCGAGCTAAAAATCTCGTAAGTGCATGACAATATATTGTAAATAAGATATTTAAAATGTTCCTTAGCAGTTTTCTCGTAGCAGGTACATTTCTTGAAGAAAAATTTCGAACAAAAGTTGTATGATATATTAATATCTTTCGTTATGAATCTTACTATTTTTGTTTTTATTGCAGCCGTTTTAGTGATATTGGACATAGAACACAAAATGCATGGAGTTAACGTGCACTTCCGGTTTGAATATTCTTTTCAAATATAGGATGTGAACATCTAGACCAGTGTTTCCCAAACTGTTTTGGCCCACGGACCCCCTTTCATTGTCAAAACTTTCCCACGGACCCTGGGTGAAAAACTACATATGTACTTGCATAATAGAAAAATTAAAAATTAAACTTTGATGTCTTGAATGGTAAATAGTGACGTAAAAATAAAATATTTTGTTGATGAAGTATTTATTAAAATTATAACTTTGGTTTTAAAATACAAAAATAATGAATGACTTGGTTGAACCTGATGGGATGTTATGAGTGCATTTATGCCTGGCTCAATGTTTGTGAGTAGCAACCGCAAATCCCCACGAGTACTAATTTCTAGTCGGTTTCTTTTTTTTGTGACAAGGCTCATAACGGCACTGAATCCACGTTCTACCAAATAGGAAGACGGAAAAGCAATCAACAACTTCTGTACAATAACCCATAATGCCATAAGTGTTAACAATAAGCAAACAAATCTTCATCTCTATTTTGCAATTTTGAAAGATTTGGAAACTGAGAACATTCTCCTCTTCCCAAGTTTTGTTTGTATAGTAAAAGTTTTGCAACAAAGGCAGATATTACACTTTTAGTTTTGATTAAATTTAATGTGTCACCTTGTAGTTTCAAATTAGTCTCGTTAAATCTGGCAAATAAATCAGTCATATAAGCGATGTCATTTTTTGAGATAATTAAATTGTGCCGCAAATCATTGTCTTTACTCTCTATATTTATATTTTACTTAGGATGTAAAAATTGCTAATAATAATTTATTCCTAGTTATTTATTTTAACTTCCATATTAATAAAAATGTGTCACATTTATTTTATTTTATATTAAACCTTGCGCGGACCCCCTGACGTTGTGCAGCGACCCCCAAATCGATTTTAATTTTTCAAGGACCCCCTGAATGATCCCAGGGACCCCTTGGGGTCCATAGGGACCACTTTGGGAACCACTGATCTAGACCATATACAAGTCTTAAGTTTTAAAGTTTCATAATATACGTTCGACAGTTTCGGTTCTAGAGTGTTCACAGACAGACACACACAGACATCATTCTGATACTAGTCTCATTGATTGAGGGAAGGTGAAAACGTCTATATCCGTTGAAATCTCGAGTTCGATATTTTTGGTGAACTCCTCCTATACTTACTTATTACTCCGTATAAGAAAGTAATAAGAGTTGTGGTATATTTCGACGATAACTAAAATTAATTATAAAAGTTTTGATTTAACATTATAAAATATCTGGAGTGTCCTGCACTCAACTTTCTTTTACGTAGTTTTCAATAGATAGATATTAATATACATATATATCCCAAATCTCGACACCCGAAAGGGTAAACGAGATTTAAAACGCTTATATATATATATATATATATATATATATATATATATATATATATATATATATATATATATATCCCAAACAAACTGTCTACATATATTTATATATATATATATATATATATATATATATATATATATATAATCTCAAACAAACGGTCAAACTAACCAATACTCTACAGGAATACTCTGAAATTTTGTTTTCCTGGCAAAAACGGGCACAAATAATAATTATTAATTTTAAGTGATAACAAAATCTTTTGCTGACCAATATAAAATGAAAATTCAAATTAAATTACTATAACTTAATAATAACTGGATAATTATACCAATTTATAATGGATCTGTATTTGAAGTATTTATCGCATTCACTCTTAAACTGTCAAACTCCACAGTAAAACTCTGAAATTGTTATTTCATTATGTTAGCAAATATATAATATAAATTGATTCTATAATAATTTACCTGATACAATATATTCTAATAAGATATCAATATTTTAAATATTAATTCATACAGTTAACTGTCAATGTAATGCTTGTTTGTTTTCAATAAACAAGAAACAAATGATGTAACTCATGGTTGAACCGATTTAAAAATAATAAAATTTGTCACTAGTGTAGGTATAACTATGGCAACGTAAATAAGATATTTGAGTTTTTTCGTAGCAGTTATCTCATAACTGGTACAAATTAAGAAGAAATGTTTCAAACAAAAGTTGTGCGAAATGTTAATTTCTTTCATTATGAATATAACTATTTTTGCCGTAAGTGTAGCCGTTCTAGTGATATTGCAGATAGAACAAAAAATGCATTGAGTAAACATGCACTTCCGGTTTGAATATTCTTTTCAAAAATAGGAGGTGCACATCTAGGGTATATACAAGTCTTAAGTTTGAAGTTTCATAATTTTACGTTCGACAGTTTTGGTCCTAGAGCGTTCACAGACACACAGACGTCATTACGAAAATAGTCACATTCGATTCAGGGAAGGTAAAAACATGTATATCCGCTGAAATCTCGAGTTCAAAATTTTTCATGATTACAATACTTACTTATTACTCTGTAAAAGAAAGTAAAAATTTAAGGTAAAAGTTAAAACATTTTAAAATTACTAAAATCATCAGCTAAGTTTACGAGGGATAATAAGCTCTCTAAATAGTATTTATAAATGTTTACTTTCTAATATGAATCTATTGTAATCATGAAACATTTAAAGCTCGAGATTTTAACAGAAATATACATTTAGACCAAGGCTGTCCAACCCGCGGGCCGAGCAAACAAACCCCGAAATATATGAATACTATATATTTTTAAGATATTTATTTTGCTCGTCAGCTATGGTAATATACTTGTGGTCCAAAACACCATGTCTTCTTCAAATGTGGCCCAAAGAAACAAAAATGTTGGACATCCCTGATTTAGACCATCCCTGAATCGTTTCTGCCTATTTTCGAAATGATGTCTGTGAGTGAGTCTGTGCGGCAGTGATTGGTCCAGAACAAAATAGTACATTTATTATGAAACTTTGTACTAAAAACCTATATCAATATTAAAACCGAAAGTATTTTTTTTTATTCTAGCAACTTTTCGCATATCTTGAAAATGACAAGAATTAGAGAAAACAATATTCGTATAATAGTTAAAGATATTCAAATTTCTAGCAACTTTCGTTGTAATTTTCATTTCGAAAATTGTACCATATACTAAAAAATCGCTTTTGAAAATAGCTGTTCTACATGTACGTTTTCTTGGTTACTATAATTATTGATATTGTGCAACAGCAAACGTTGCATGGATTTTAAACAAAATATTATAGACGAATATACCTAATATTTAAAATATATTTATATTATTTAGAATGAAATTTACGTATAAGAATGTCGAGTAAAGGACACTACAGCTATTTTGAAAAGGAAACAATATGTATTACCAATGAATCAAGAAAGTTTTAATCGAATTTCCGTGCACCATTACTTTATTATAAGAATGTATATGAGGAAGTAATGTAATCAATCATGATAAATTACGAACACGAAATTTTGACAGAAATACACGTTTGGACCATCTCTAAATCAATTTTATGGCTAAGTGAGTGTGTCTGTCTGTCTGTGATGGCTCTACACTAAATTCTGTTGATAACATTGTAAAACTTTAAACTTAAAACTCGAATAGAGACTGAAAGATATCCTCCTATTTTTGAAATCAAACTCATAACCGGAAGTAAAATATCGAAAATGGTATGAGTAAGAGATAAGTAATACAAATAAAAGCTAAGAATGTTACATCTATTAGCCATTTTTTGGTAATATAGGTTTCCGAAAAACGTACTATTTACTGAAAAATCGCTTTTTAAAAAGAACATTTTCTATTTACGTTTCCCTAATTACAATACATTATAGCATAAATAGCAATCGGAAAGTTAATTTAAAATAAAATAAAACGATATTATAGTATAGATACTGAAAGTATAAGAAAGTCGAGTGAAGATCAGTCCAATTTATTATACTTTCATATTCCTATGTATATAAGGATGAATTGTAATCCTCATACGATCGTATCTATGGCAAAATAATATAATAAGTATGATAATTTAAGATTTTCCGTTGAATTTTTCTCGAAACTGATGGTGCATTTTTTGAAGAAACTTTTCCAACAAAAGTTGTGTGAGTTATTAATTTCATACAATATGAACATGACTATTTTTGCCATACATTAGCTGTTCTAGTAATATTGGAGAAAGGATAAAATTACAAAGAGTAAACATGCACTTCCGACTTAAATATTATATTCCAAAATGGGAGGTGCACATTTAGACCATATACAAGTATAATGTTTGATGTTTCACAATTTTCCGTTTGACAGTTTTGGCTCTAGAGTGTTCACATACAAAGACGTCATTCGAAAATAGTCACATTCGATTCAGGGTGGGTCAAAACGTGTATAGCCGTCGAATTCTCGAGTTAAATATTTTTAATAATTACAAAACTAACTAATTACTGTCTATAGGAAAGTAAAAATTATTCCTATAACCAGGATTTTACCTCATCATATAAACAATTGTGTTTGACGTATTATTTGACACTCCCCTCCCCCAATTATTATGTTAGAAATTATCATTTTGACTCCACCTCCAAATATAATATGATAGTAATTAGGTATATTAGGAAATAAGTTTTGATTTGTCTTAAGCAAGTTGCCCAATAACGAATGGTTGTGGTTTGTGTCGAAACTAATTACCTATTTGAAGTCAAAATTGTATATAAAGGCACTTTAAAATATTTACGATTCCATAGTTATTTTGATCATTGCATTTTGCGTATCGCTTAATTTGTGACTCTGAATTACTTATTTTAAGTATTCCGTATTCAATTCTATAAATCGGTTTTGTACTTTATTTTCGTTGACAATCGAAGTGCTAAATTTGTGTTTTGAGGTTACAGCCTGCGTTGACTTTTTATAATTTGTGGGTTTGATATTTCTCAAAGAATTTTCTCATATAGTTCCGGGCAAGAATACTTAAACATTTGAATAAACATTTTTGTTATAAAACAAATATTAACATTTCTAATATTTGTACGCGAGATCAGGCATAATTATTAACGAGAATGGAAAAGCGTAAAATGGTTTGTCCTCTGAAGCACTGGGGTACAGGTGAAGTGATTTATGATCGATTGAACAAAGAGAGTGGGAGTGTAAGTGTTTTTATATTTTATATTATTTGTTGATTTATTTACAACGTTATATTAATTTGTGTATTACATAATTGCAAAGAAAAGAAATGCTGAAATAGCCTTCACTAAACATTATATTTCATTCACTATCTGAATTTATAATATTGCTTTATTTTGTTTTAAATTCACCCTACTATAGTTATGAAACAAAATCAATAAATATTGTAACTAAGGAAACATACATGTAACTTGGCTATTTTCAAAACTGATTTTTCAGTAAATAGAACATTTTTCAAGTAAAAGATGCTAGAAATTTGAATATTATTATAAGAATCACTTTTTTCTAACTTCGTGTCAAGATATTGAAATAGTAGTCAGAGTAAACTGTTCTTCCGGGTGAGATATTGCATTCAAAAATAGAAGTTGCCCCGGCTACCCGGGCTATTTACTTTACAAGTCTTAAAGTTTCATATATTTTTCTTCCACGGTTTTGGCTCTAGAGCATACACACACATACAAAGATACACACACACAACGTAGATTCTATTCAGAGATGGTTCATACGTGTATTTCCGTTCCCATTTTTCTCGTTCTTCGTCCAAGAAAGTAAAAAATTGGTCCAATGTGTATTTTAGGGCTACTCCAATTGAAAATTGCACGAATTATACATGGCTTAAATAATTCGTATTTACTGTTTTATAACTATAAAGACGAGATTAAATCAGTTAAAATCTTCCACAAATTTACCAATTTTATTTATTTCTACAACGCAACAATACTTAAACTCTGCTTAAATTGTGTGATGTAATTAGGCATAAGAGTAAATAATTTGTTTAAATTCAGATATGTGACAGGCATGCAAAATATACTTACTTTAATAAACTAAGAACGAGGTTTATTTGCAGTATAACAAACATGTAAATTACGAATCTCCGTTAAGAGTTCGGAATAAAAAATAAATTTTTATTTTCGTACAAGTCACTTTACACTTAACTAATTTGATTCATAAAACAGGTTATTCTTATTTGACAGCCAATTCTTAACTGACTTAAAATAATGTTTTTATTTTATGCATTGTGCAGTTTTTATTTGAACTATGAAATAAGAGAGGCATGTTGTTGCTGACGCGGCGGGATCCACGGGAACGTCGCGTCCAAGCGTTGTTGAATTTGACACTTTAGGTAAAGCGTGTATCGTAACTTGTATGTAACAAACACAACCTTCCATTACTTCTTTGCTGTCTTATATAAAAGTTGTTAAATTCTCTCAAAAGCTGCAATATATATATATATATATATATATATATATATATATATATATATATATATATATATATATATATAACCTACTAGATATTCTTTTGCTGGCCACAATTTATTTTAAATGTTTACTTTCTTATACATAATAAGAGAAAGAATGCAAGAAAACTTCAAAATTTTAATGAATATATTCGTTTTGACGATCTCTGTTTCCATTTTGACTTTATTTTCATTTAAACATAACTAATAGTAATAATAAGAAATTTACTACAGAATTATATTGAATTGAATGAATATCTTTGCTTTAAAAATCGCCACTTAGGCACCATTGCATATATATTAATTTGGGTTCTTATGTAATTCTAGGATACCCCTTGCTCGGGCCAATCATGTCTCGGTAGCGTCATGTTCCCGTCCCGACACTCGGGAGAACCTCGAGATCCTCAAGAAGTTTTACAACAAGCCAAAGAATTCCTGGACCTATATTTCACTTCGATACGACGGTAAGTGTTCACACACACGCAACAACCAACAACCACGGTTTGAAACTTGATCACCATCAATTTTAACAATCAAATTTCCAATTTAATTTACACTCTACGTATTTTTGAATCTGTTGCGCAGTTTTGTGTCAAACATTTTTCATATAAATATATTTAGTGTAGAAAACTGTATCGCATGAATTATATCAATAACGAAAATTCGATTAGCGAACGAACGTCACAATTTCATGAATATTGTTTAAAGTCACCAAATAAATAAATGTTTAAATATTATAGTTCTTACAGTAATTATCAGAACATTATTATGCATAGTATTAACTAGTTAGAAATCTAGTTTTACGGCTCGCTGAAATATGCAGGCGATTACAAGATCCCCGAATATTTCTTTTCATGACAAATTGCATTATTTTCATGCAATGTTTCGAGTATAAATATGAAAATACAAGACTAACTCGTGGGCACCATGTACCCGTATCATATACATATATACCACGCCACACCAATTCACCCGTGTATGTATCTAGCTTTCAATCCAGAACGCTATGTAAATATTACGAACTAACATGAAGTAAGCGCCTTAATTGTAAGCCAACGTTTAATTTATTTACAAATTTTGTTTCAAATGTCGACATTCAATGACACAGAATCCGATATATTAAAACAGAATTCTTCTTATAACCGACATGCCTTATGCAATCCATTTAACTTTATACAAAGTAACATATTCATTACTATTATAATGTACTTTATTATTTACACAACTCGATTTGCAAAAAAACTGTCGGCATTTTAATGTTAATTCAAAAATTAAGTACGTGAACTTAAGGGAGGGTCCTTTTATATTTTTTTCAAAATATCGATCTTTTTTTATTACATAAATCGAATGCTACAAGTGTGTAGAATATTTAGTTAAAATTATTTGGCGGTCCGTCAATTAGTTCCGTCGCTACACGGCTTTCAATGGACCATTGTCCTGAGCGCGGACAGGCGCTCAGGTAGCAAGTTCGTCGCGTTGTCCAAACCTCAAACACGTTTTTCTCGAAACAAGATTTTTCGAATCTGCGGGAATTGTAACTTTTGAACCGTTCAACCAATCAACTTCGCGTTTTGTCTGCCTAAAAGGAAATTGAATTCTCGGGCATCTATACCTATCAAATTGCAACATTTGGATGATTAACGATTTTTCACAGCAGGCCAAAGTGGAAAAATCATGCGACAAAACTGTCATTTTGTCCAAATTAGGAATTATTAACTCGAATATAGTCTTAAATGGAAGTAATCTACACGGCGATGTATGAAAGCAAATATATACATTTTTGATTGTAAATATACGAAACAATTCTTGAAAATATTGCAATTTATTATAACTAAAAGTTTGAAATATCAATAATTTAAAAGAAATCTTCTAATAATTGATACGGCCCCTTGTAGTTATAAGATATAACTTCTGTCGAATATTAGTTAAAATTTATAAATATGGATAATAATTCCGTTAAATGGAATATTAGGAGCATTTATTATCGCATGAATATTTCTGCAAGTGTAGAGCCAATTGTACTGTGAATACTGACAGTGATTATAAATAAATTTACTGCGTCTCACAATGAATGCACAATATACATTGAATTTAGGTACTACCCTTATTTTTGGGCCCACAATTTATTTATTTTGACATCTAATAACTATTTTGACGTTTAAGAATGTAGCATTTGTTTTTTTTTTACAATTCAAAAACCAAAATGTATTTACCCGTCAATATATTTTTGTTTAATATTTGGAATATCTCTACAAAATTGTAGGATAGATATTTTAATAAAAATTAATGGCTATAGCCACGATGGCCATGCGGCAAAGTTCTTGCCTGGCATACTGACAGTTAAGGCCGGTTTCCAATTGACACAGACGCAGAACGCAGAGCTAGATATGTAACACAGTAACATAGAAATATATAGTTTAGTTTCCAATAGACGTAGGAATTGATATTTTATATAACGTATATCATCATTAATATATTGGAAATTGATATTGTTTATGAAGATTTTGCCATATTAACAATTTTTCTTGTAATAACTGCAATTATATTACAAACATAAAAAAATAGTTTGATTTTTTATTTTGGCATTTATAGTCTGGATGAGATTTGTCGTATAAATACAGACAACACTTCACCGCAAATATAGTAATTTTCGATCTAAGTCCATCTTATTTCTTAAAATTATTACTATCATTTTCACATTACTTTACATTTTACGGGTTTTTAGAATTGATATAACAGTTATTAAAAATACATCAGTGGTTTATTTATCAGTTCATTAATTAAGTATTACTATTGGTTGGAAGTAAAAATGAGAACGCAGAATATAAAGATATCGATATTCTCGTCTGCGTTTTCTAACGTACATGCTATTGGAAACCGTAACATGTAATCCCCTCTATCTTTTATACTTGGACGCAGACGCAGATTTTTGCATCTACGTCAATTGGAATCCGGCCTTTAGTGGTTCGAACCCGGTATGTTTATGAACAAAGCGATTCACACAGAAATAATTATATTTATATATACATTCATAGGTAAATATACATCTGGGTGTTTCTATATGAATATATATATATATATATATATATATATATATATATATATATATATATATATATATATATATATATATATAAAAGCATCTCCTACCCTGCTTATATATATATATATATATATATATATATATATATATATATATATAAGCAGGGTAGGAGATGCTTTTAATTAATTGTCCTGACGGGATAAAACTTTATTCCAGCATCGCATGCACTGAATATATAATCTCACTATATATCTGAGCAACACAGTAAAATTTCTAATCATATATTTTATGTATGCTTGCAGAAAAGATACTTCGGCCCATAAGGCGCGCTGGGATCAAGTTGCGAAAGATATCGAGGAAATGGGAACTTATGAACTAACGGAAACGGAACTAGTTTATGGAGCGAAAATGGCTTGGAGGAACGCTGTCCGATGCATTGGGCGAATCCAATGGAGCAAATTGCAGGTCAGTACTTTTTCTATCTTTTCTTATTAAGTTTTCTAGCACACTTTAACTCGTCGTACGATAGTACAAGACAGTTACTTAATATGCTTGGATTATGTCGGTCGCTCGTCCGTAAGACCAGCTTTGTGGACGTATCTCCTCGGAAGGCACCGGGTCCATTTTAATTCAATTTTGTGTACATATAAAAAAGTTTCTGGCGTATTTTAAATCCAATCGTCTGTACAGGTTCGGAGCTATACGGCCTCAAAATTTGGAGCACTCCTTAATACCCTTAACAAATATTGAAAATTTTAGAAAATTCTACAAAAAGATATAAAATATTTCATTTCTACAAAGTCTGTGGCTTGGTGCTAAAAGTGCCAATATTATTGCATCGAAGTAATTTTACTTTATTCACCATTTGTATTAACTTGTTTGAACAGTAGATAGTTAGACATAAGCATTATAGCATTGAGAAGAACAAGATAAACTGAAGCGAAAAGTATGTGTAACTCGATATCGCTATCATTAACGTAATATATATTTGTGATTTTATTTTCAGGTGTTCGACTGTCGCTACGTCACAACTACAAGTGGCATGTTTGAGGCTATGTGTAATCACATAAAATACAGCACGAACAAGGGCAATATCCGGTAAGTTCTTGCATTCCTCTTCACGTCTTCTCTTTTGCAAGTTACATCTTATTCTTTTCTTGCCAAAAGAAAAAACTTACTCTTCTTCTCATTCAAAAACCTCAATATTCTTTCGATTGATGTTTTGGCACTGCAAATCAGATGAAATTTATATGAAACTCAATATGTTTCTATTTGAAAGATATAAATACATATATAATATAATTGTGCAGCAAAATAAAATGAAAGTGTCTATTAATATCCATTTTGTATTTGTTACACATATTTACCATCGTATTGTATAATTAGCACCGATAGCTATTGTCATGATTCTCTTCTTGTTTATAATGCTCATATTGGTAATGTATGCATTGTTTTACAGTTCAGCGATAACGATATTCCCGCAACGTACCGATGGCAAACATGACTTCAAAATCTGGAACCCACAATTGCTGGCGTACGCAGGCTATCGTAACCCGGACGGCACAATCACCGGTGACCCGGCGAACGCTGAATTCACCGATGTGTGCCTGAAGCTCGGCTGGCGGGGACCCGGCACTCGATTCGACATTCTGCCGCTCGTCCTATCAGCCAACGGAGATGACCCTGATTATTTCGATCTCCCTGCAGAACTAGTATTGCAAGTGCCCCTGTCTCACCCCAAGTAAGTTATCTCGCATCGTGTATATTACTTATTAGGCGAACTGAAGGCATAAGTGCCTAGTACTTATTTTTGTTTTTCAATATTTTTAATAACCATAAACAAGAAACCATATGTAACCATTTGACACAGCAAGAATTAGGAACACCACTTAATACTACACTTAGAAAGAAAAAGTTACTCAAATATTTTGAATCTACAACATTTCTTCGAATTAGTAACACAGAGGAAAATAATTAATTAAAATATAAATTATGAATTTTAAAATATGCACTAACGGTATTTTAAAGAAAATCTACAGAAAATTGTAAGCCTTATTATAGAAATGCTTATGCAACAATTTTTGTGTCTAGGTATAGTTGGTTCGAGGAACTAGGATTAAAGTGGTATGCCGTGCCTGCTGTATCAGGAATGATGTTCGATTGCGGTGGCCTTGAGTTCACCGCTGCACCCTTCAACGGCTGGTACATGGCCACCGAGATTGGTTGCAGGAATTTATCTGACTCGCATCGTTACAATATGCTCGAGGTAACTGATCTAACAACACCATTATCTACCATTATCACGTGCTAGCATATTGCCACCAATATACGATTTGCAACTATATGTAATTATCGCCGATTATTGCTAAATCACAACCGAATTTGGATTTATCCCCACCAGAACTATAACATATTGTGATACCTTGATCTTTTGAATTGGCAAATACAAATTAGACTTGCGATAAGATTTTGTGCAGAGCATAATGTACCCACGAAGAAATTGTCATTTCGTATTTCCTAACTTCACTTAATCAAAGTGCCAATGTCTATAGAGCTAATTTTTTCTTTCATATACGCAAGAAGAAGAGAATATTGTATTCAACTTTCATTTACGTTTTAATAGGCTTTTCTTTATTTTTTGATGTGATAGAATAATATTAATTTTGACGAAATATCTCTAACATTGATATACGGAATGTGTTTTCGTTCCATTATTCAAATTTAACATCATGAAATTTCAATTTTGTGAAAACTTGTCATTTCTAAGCAAGTATATAGATCCATACCAAGAATCCAGAAAAAAATCAAATTGCTTAGACTATTGTTATCAATTTGCAAATCATAATTTTGAAGCAATGTACTATCCATAAATATGTATTCGTTATAGAAATGCAGGATTTAAATATTTATGGATGTGGATTCCATAAAATTCCCGTTATAAATATTTTCAAATATAATTTTTAATACGTACTGTTTTTCAAAATATATTTCAATATTTATCTGCAATAAACATTACAAACACGTTCTCAGTCGATTTATTTGTGTTAATCAGTGCAAAATGACAAATCATTGCTATATTATTTATCTGTCAAATTTATTTATGCATAGATCATACGATTTCTTAAAAACATATCTCACAAATGCATAACTATGGCAACATAAGATAGATAATTTAGATTTTCCGTAGCAGTTTCCTCGTAACTGGTACATTTTTTGAAGATCTTTTCAATCAAAAGTTGTGCGAAATATTAATATCTTTCATATGAACCCAATAATTTTTGCCATGAGTGCAGCCGTTCTATATTGAAGATAGAATAAAAAATGTATAGAGTAAACAAGAACTTTCAAAAATATTTACATGTTTTATATCTATAAATACAATATTATCTAAATTGTGTCATGAAAATCGCAGTACCAACGCATGTCAACATTTAAAATAAAAGTCAAACAATGTTAAGTGAGTTTCATCGGAATCATCCAACATTTCCTCTGTTATACGTAATGCCTAAAACAAACATTTATAATGGCTATGAGGGTTCTTGAATTCATTTTGACTACTTTCTCAAAGTCATCTGTGTGCGTTTGTGATTGGTTTTGTATGGTCTCTCTACAGTCTATACCGTTGAATATGATGTTAAATACCAATTTTATAACTATATTGTATCTGTATGTATTTCTCTAAACTTATAACATAGTGAGTCACATTTCGTGAATTGTACTGCAGCGAATTATACCAACAATACATGAATGCAAATAAACGTGTAGCACTTAATTGTAGTTACCAAATAAGAACTCACTTCATCATGGTACTGCATTTAATTATGAATAATGAAACTGTATTATTCTTCAATAGACTATCGCTCAAAAAATGGAACTCGACACTCGTACGCCGGTGACATTATGGAAAGATCGAGCACTCGTCGAAATTAATCTGGCTGTGTTGCACAGTTTCCAGAAATTGAATATTACGATTGTGGACCATCACACCGCGTCCGAATCGTTCATGAAACATATGGAGAACGAACAACGTTTAAGAAATGGATGCCCCGCCGATTGGGTTTGGATTGTTCCTCCACTATCTGGATCTGCTACACCAGTTTTCCACCAAGAAATGGCGCTGTATTTCTTGAAACCATCATATGATTACCAAGTATGTTTTATTTTTACAAATTCATACTTAATAAGTCTGTGTCTGAGTGCCACTGAAATATATATATATATATATAAACATATATTTATATAATATGATGGTTAGTGGTTTGAACCCGATCTATGCCGGTTTGTTCTTTTATAAATAGTATTCTACACAAATATACAAACAAATACATCTGGGACTTTATATATATATATATATATATATATATATATATATATATATATATATATATATATATATATATAATTACATATTTTCAAATGTGCAAGAACAAGAACAGAGTTGGATTTAATTCAATTTTTTGTACGTCATTCTTTATTCTTTTCGCAGGAATTCGCTTGGAAATGCCACGTTTGGAAGAACAGACGTGAATGCGACAAGAGCACAACATCACAAAGAAAGATCCACTTCAAACAGATAGCAAGGTAAACTAAACAAAACGCACCTTAACAACTACAAACATTTGATTGTGGAGAGTGACTTTTGCTGTTTCTGATTCGTATTTTATCAACATTACTTGTGATTTATTCTAAAGATCTTTGTATAATAACGTTATCTTACATAGACATATCCTAGAAATTACTGCATAACTATTATGGTTTTAATTCGATGAATTACTGAATTACAGAGCTGTCAAGTTCACATCGAAACTCTTTGGTCGCGCACTATCCCGACGTATCAAGGCGACGGTGTTGTACGCCACCGAAACAGGAATCTCCGAAAATTATGCGAAAAAATTAGGTGAAATTTTCGGCCATGCTTTTAACGTACAAGTTCACTGTATGTCCGACTACGATATTTCAAGCATCGAACATGAAGCGATGTTATTGGTTGTAACATCTACGTTTGGAAATGGAGATCCACCAGAAAATGGCGAGGTATGTTTATTTAGTTATTTACTACATAATTTCTTATTTTTAATTATCACATGTATTATTATTATGAATTGCAAAGGATACATCACCAATGCATATCCTTATGAAAAAACTTATATTATTTACTAAACTGACTACTCAAGTCCAAATCGGATTTTGGCATAACATAGTATTCATTATTATACAACCATTTCTTATGTTCTATCACTTTTTCTGCTTTTATCAAAATAGCATTTGTCTACATGTATTTCTTTCTAATTTAGGATTTCGCTAAAAACTTGTATGCTCTTAAAATGAGCGAGTCTGGAATTCATAATGGGGACGAGAAAATGAGGTAAGTAATTTTTATTACTTATAGTGTTGCATCATTATGCAACATGGGTCATCTTACGACAAAGATTTAAAAATTCGAATTAGATCATGTACAATAACATGTTGTCATTTTAAAAATTACAGGAAATGCTTTAATATAAAATAACACTTTTACTAATGTGTTGCCTTTGCTTACCGTTACAGTATGGCAATGGCCACATCAAAATCGTTTATAAAAGCGAATAGTCAAACCGATGTAACTGCTACCGTCAAACAACTGGATTGCCTAGACTCACTCCGAGGATCACTAAGTGATCAGTTCAATGAGGACACTTTCAAAACGCTTAGCAACGTCAGGTAAAAGCTCTTGTGCTATATTTTCCTTGTTTATAACATTTCAAAATACTTAGCTTAACGAAAAACTATACCATCATTCTAAAGAAGAATATCTACGATAATATTATAATTTAATTGTGTCGTAAAAACGATATGTCATTTTAGTAAAAATCGCATTTGCTAAGAATGGTAATATAAAATAGCGATATATTTTTTTAAATAAAATATAAATCCTAAGTATTTTTTCACATATTTCATCTTAAATTTTCAAAATTCATAGAGTTTTTATAAGAACACTTACACCGCGATTTGAACATAGCCCCATAATTATCAATAATATGTAATATTATATGCCATAAATAGGACGCTAGCATATCCTTTCATTTGTCGATAATTCTGCCAAGTATTCATAATATCAATCGGATCATATTTTATAATGAAGCATTTTATCAATCAAAATTTAGATTCGCTGTATTCGCGTTGGGTTCAAGTGCGTATCCAAACTACTGTGCTTTTGGTAAATACGTAGACAATTTGCTAGGTGAACTTGGCGGTGAGAGATTAATCAAAATGGCAACGGGTGATTCGATGTGCGGACAAGAACAAGCTTTCAAAATATGGGCGACTGAAGCATTCAGAGTAAGTCAAACAAACTATCCATTCATTTATGCATTTGTCACATGCTTCTTCCTCCTTCCCTTCTTTCCATTTTCCTTCCCTCCAGTTATCTTTCCGTCTTACCTTTCACCGTACATTCTTTCTTGATAATTAACTCTTCATCCTTTGCCTCTGACGTATATAATTGATAAATTTAACTAACTAATCTCACTTTTATTTTGAATTAAGTTGCATGTGACGCCCTTTTTTTCCTCTATCCATTCATCGCATCTTCCTTTCTGCTTTTATTCCTGCATTCCTACCGTCATTTTTGCCTTTCACCGATCATTCGTTTTTTGAAAAACTTTCCATCCTTTGTTTGTTATTGATCAGAATTGAATTTTGTTTTAGGTGGCTTGTGATACATTCTGTTTGGATGACGAAGATTCATTCCTAGAAGCATCCTTGGCGCTTCAAACAGAAACCCTCTCCGTGTCAACAGTCCGATTTGTCGAAAGCAAAGCTGACAGTGTTGCATCAGCACTAACCAAAAGTCACAACAAACAGGTATATATATATATATATATATATATATATATATATATATATATATATATATATATATATATATATATATATATATATACTAGCCATGTTTGCAATGTAAATCACATTATAATCTGGTGACATTTTTTACAGGTAACACCATGCAAACTAATTTCTCGCGCCAATCTCCATAGCGATAATACTGCTCGCGCAACACTATCCCTAAAATTCGCAACAACGCTGTCATATCAACCAGGAGATCATGTCGGTGTATATCCACGTAACCGACAAGAACTAGTTGACAAGATCATCGATAGACTAAAGGTGTGTATTTTACCAAATTAATGACTAAATATACAAATTTACAGCTAGTTTGACTTTTAATATTATATTTTCAAAACTATTTTATAGATACATGTCTTCATTTTATGCTGAAACTATAATATTGGCAAAATTATAAGTATCTTGATTAATTTGGGAGTCTTCTTTTTTAACTATTCACATTTAACTATTTTAAACCCAAATCTATGATTTATGTTTGTATAGGGTTGTCCTGATCCTGATGCACCCATCGAACTCCAAATTTTGAAAGAGAACCACACTTCTAATGGAGTAGAAAAAACATGGAAAGCACACGAAAAATTACCCGCAATATCTTTGCGTGAAATGCTCTTTCGATTCCTGGATATTACAACGCCACCATCACCAAATCTACTGCAACATTTCGCTGCTATTGCCACAGATGACGAACAACAAAGGCGACTCAACCAATTAGCAACGGTAAGTAAATATTTCAATATCAAAATAATCTTTAAGAGATACTGCTGATATTATTAGTACAGTTATTATGTATATTTTCTATGGAAATGCTGTATATTATATGTGTGTTTAAGGATTCATCTGCTTATGAAGATTGGCGGCACTGGAGATATCCACATCTTCTGGAAGTCCTAGAAGAGTTTCCGTCCGTTCATCCTTACGCTCCATTACTATTCACACATTTAAACGTCCTCCAGCCGAAATTTTATTCGATTTCATCTAGCCCATCAGTGTACAGGGACCAACTTCATCTTACCGTTGCCGTCGTTGTTTATAGAACAGAAGGTACATGCGCTACTAATTCACTTATTTTGTTGTTGGGTTATTCATTAACTAGGATAAGCCAAAATATGCCCTTATCATATACAAAATACAGTTCACTCTTCACAAATCCATATGTGTATGTATGTATCTAGCTACGGAACGTTATGAAAATCTTACGAACAAACATACGCAACCGGTGAAGTAAACGCATTCATTGTAAGCAAACGTCATTTAATAATCAATTTGACGTTTATGAACATGACTTTTGTTTATTTTGTATTATTTTAAAATTATACAGTGATGATTTTCACAATTGCGCAAAATGTTCTACATATATATGTATAAAATTAAGTTTTAATTAATTCTCATAAATTCCGAATTTGATGCATTTTCAAGATGGTTTGTTTTACTGTTAAAGGTGGAGAAGGACCAATCCATTATGGAGTATGCTCAAATTACTTCCAAGATATAGCAGTAGGAGATGACGTGTATTTGTTTGTTAGAAGGTAATTATTTAATTTGTTCTTGGACGTACTACTAATGATGAAACTCTGCATTAGGCGAGTTATTTATTCACCGATGAGTAGTGCGCATGCATCGTAAATTCAACAAATCATTTTTTTTTTTACAGTGAATTGCTGATGAAATTCGTCATAATGTTTTTATTTACAGCGCATTTTGCATCAAAAATATATTGCTTGTATCGGCTGCAAGTGTCGATGTATTTTTAAATTTCCGATAGAAATTTCGGTTACAAATTATGTTGACATTTGTACTTGTTGTATGAGGTAAAAAGATTGATGAAACTTCTGAAAAATCGTCACAATTGATGTACGGTTAACAAAGTAGAACAGTTCTTTAACGACTAAATGTTCCATATTTATCATTTGAATATGCCACAATTTAGGTTAGAACTTTTGTTTCGCGCCTAAACAATGCATCGCACTTCCACCAACCACTTCTTTTATTAGGTCATCCATAGGTTCCATCTGCTATCTATCGTTACGTCATATTTAATTAGTGATGAAATCTAGCGCACTAATCGCTGGTGAATAAATGAATTCGCTTATTTTAACGAATAAGGCACGTTTTGAATTTCTTAGAATTGATATTTACTATTTTCATAATGATCTCAGTTGTGTGCTGTATCTGTGACTGAATAACCACAAAATTAATTGAAGATACAAATATTAAATTTCTATATACTCCGGAATAGAGCCTGTTCTTTTAAACAAAAACTTAATCGATGAAAAATTGGCTATATATTGCAAATGTAGACTTATGATATCTTAAAACTTTCAAATATTATTATATTTTTAGCTCAGCGTACAGATAATACAAGAAAGCTATAGTAATCGGTCGTATATCTGTAACTTGCTCAGATCAAAATGATCCTCAACAAAAAGTTCTTGTCTCGTCCTGAAATCAAAAATATATTTAACTCACATTTATTCATTTTACTCATTCGGTAGGTATTAAGACATTTTATATCCAATCCGGAATCCGGAGTAATAGGGCCCCAAAATTTGGAAATACTATAAATTTAAAAAGATTTACGAAAATCTCTAAGACATTTTATGTCAAGTAAATTTTATTATATTCTTAATAAAACTATATGACTCTTTATATGTATGTATAATGTTTATTCAGCTTGTGCACCCAAAAGCCAGAAAATGTATTAAAAACTTCCGAACCTAGTCATATTCGATTCAGGGAAGGTGAACACGTGTATGTCCGTCCGTTGAAATCTCAAGTTTGATTTCTTTGGTCATCCTTATACTTACTTATTACTTCGTAAAAGAAAGTAAAAATGTCGTCCAAATAAGAATAATATAAATATACGCTATTCATTAGGCATGTTCGGGCATTAATATAATGATTGTCGCTTTAATTTTATTATTTCAAAAATCTATGGCAGATGTAAATGTTGTATTGCCTTTAAAATATCCAATGAATTACGATTGCAATATTGAAATGTTTGTTTCCAGCGCACCGAATTTCCATTTGCCAGCAGAGCCAAGCCGACCAGTGATCCTTGTTGGACCTGGCACTGGAATCGCCCCATTCCGAGGTTTCTGGCAAGAGCGTTACTCCCAACTAGCTGCGAAAATCAACGTAGGTAAAATGTGGCTGTTCTTTGGCTGTCGACAGAAGGAACTCGATCTATACTACAGTGAAAAACAAGAAATGACGAAGAAAGGTGTATTCGAGAAAGTGTTCTTGGCACTTTCACGCGAACCAAATGTACCAAAAGTAAGTATAACCAAATATTTATACTATATAAATTGTATTACTATGCAAATTTGTCTCAACAGTTATTTTATATGACATACGAGGTATTGAAATAATACTATAATACAGAAACTTGTATCTGTAAATTCGACTTTTTTACTAACTAAATATCTTCATTTATTATATGTATTAATTTATAAAATTAATTTTGTATATTTGAATATTTTTCCAGACTTATGTCCAAGATTTGGTAGTAACTGAGGCAGCTGAAATTTATCAACTTCTGGTGATTGAACACGCTCATTTCTATGTGTGCGGTGATTGCTCGATGGCTGAACACGTGTATCAAACATTAAAGAAAATTGTTCAACGTCAAGGACAGATGAGTGATGCCGATGTAGAAGCATTCATGCTATGTCTCCGGGTAAATAAAATTCATATTTGTGGTGTTACAATTACAAGAAGAGACCGAAAGAGAAATGCATGGGTGTATGAGAAGTGCGACATTGAGCGAAATGTCGTACGTAGAGTGGCTGATGGTAAATGCGATAGCTTGGTCATGACGAATGAGTATATAGGTGATGTAAATGGAGTAAGAATGCGGGGTCGCCACCGAAATAAATGAAAGCATCTCTCATTTTTGAAAACAATATTTTTACCGGAAGTAGCAATTTACTGTCGCTATTTTTTTCAATATATCTAAATGACATGAGTTGGGGAAAAAGTTTCATATAAAAATAAAAAATGTAAACATTTCTAACTTTTCCCTACTTACAATACATATTGATTTTGTTTCACAGCAACTGTAGAGTGAATTTAAAGCATTGAAAATGGGCAAGAAAATCGAGTGAAGGTCACTCCACTTTACTTTTATATAATGTCAGCCGCCTTAACGTATTAAAATTCCTACATTTTAAGTCATACACGCCAGCTAGATTAAAAATGTATCTAACTTTGGTGTTGAACAAAAGTTTGTTGAAATTGTTTTTTAATATTGTGTTTTTCAAATTGAAAATTTAAGATGCTCGTGCTCTGGGTTAAAAAATAGGATATTATTAGAGATTTAGTTTACCTTACATTGTATTATGTGATTATAGGACTAATATTTTCTTTTTGTTTAGGATGAAAACCGTTACCACGAAGACATTTTCGGAATCACACTGAGAACAGCAGAGGTGCAGAACAAATCCCGTGAGTCTGCCCGTATCCGAATGGCAACTCAACCTTAGCAACAACACGACCGCTCTAACAGGAAAAACGTTATTGCACATTCCAAGGAGATTTTTCTATCATAATCGATTTATATCTTCTAATAACAGTCAAATTTATATCTACTTATATTCTGCAACTTATATTTCTTCAAAAAATTAAATAATGTAAGGATCACTTGTCACTAGTATTTACATATTTCTCGAGTAGCCACGTTACTTAATCCATTTTGCTTACTATTTCTATTAATTGTTGAATAATTCTAAATAAATTATAAATAAAAATCCTCAACAAATGTTATTAATGGGCTTTTTAACAGTATGTTTCATATTTTCTTATATTTATTATTTGGTAATGTTTATATTTATATAGAAACCTCTACTATACAATTTTGTAATTACATTCATATCGTGCACATATTTTCCTAAAATATATATTTTAAAACTATTCATAAATGTCTTATTTCATATTTTGATCCCTGCCCAGTGAATACAGTTGTATACAGGCAATATATATTTTTAGTTTAAGAAATTAATTTAGTTGCCTACAAATAACTGGTGGTTTTGTCGGCTTAATAAACAGAACGTGTAACACATTACATAAACGGCGCCGGCGTGCATAGGTTATACGCGATATAGAATACAATTTAAAAAAATATATCAAGAGTGTTATACTTTATCATACATATGTTATTTCCCGTGGCCAATTTTGCGATACACAGGGAAAAAACTTTAATGAGGAATACTACAATTGTAATACATTTTATTACAAATTGGAGGATATCTAGGAACAGACACAAATTGTTTTAATGGTTTTTAAAGTTTTGTACTAAAATTTTCATAATATACAAAATATCACTACAAAATTGTTAAGATTTTTAATACAAGCTGTTTCAAACTATGGCAACGTAAATAAGATTTTTGAGTTGACTGTTAAAAATAGTTGTTCATCAATTAATATAACTTTTATCGTATATTGAATTTGGTTAGAAGTATTTATTTTAGTTCTAATTTCACAACATTAAGTTCCCGGACACTCTATTTATTCAAGTACAAATGAATTCTCGCTAATGCGAGTGTATAAGCCGCTATGAATACATTTGTTGTGGGTCGAATGAATGTATATGTACGTATTTGTATGTATATGTATGTATAGTTATTGAAATAAATGTATAAGTATGTGTATGTATATGTATGTATTTGTATGTATAAGTATATGTATGTATTTGTGTGTGAAAGTATATGTATGTATTTGAATGTATATGTATGTGAATGAATCTATGAATATGTATGTATTTGCATGTATATGTATGTATATGTTTGTATATGTATATACATATAAGTAATATAGGGACACCTCCCATATTTCACAATGTTACACCATTATTTCATCATCTATAAAAACCTTAGTTAGCAAAATATAAGTAATATGAGAAAGATGGGATATTTTTTGTAACAAAATATTATAATGTAAAACATAGAGTTAGTCTTGTTTTGACCTTTGTAAAGTGTATTTGTATTCAAGTAATAAAAAATACTTTTTAAAAATAATTTTGTCGATTTCAAAATTATATTTGGCGCAGTCGGTAGGATACCGATAATAAGGTTGTGTAATTCGGATATTCATAAAGAATTTACTCCGTTAAAAATTTACAATCGTCACTATTAAGTGTTTAACATCGGTACCGAATATTGATAAAAAAAAATTTTAGTTCATACTTTAAAATTCAAAATTATAATATTTAATAATTTTTTTCGGGCTTTGGATTAACAAAATGAAAAAATCTTATAAATATAAAATATCTTAGAATTTTTAGTAGAATTTTTAAGTGTATTAATTATTTTTATAAGGGCAGTATTAAGGGGGCTCTAAATTTTGGGGCCCTATAACTCGAGAAGTATGCGGGCGATTGGATTTATACTGCGAGCGGATTCAAATGGGATGCCAAATAATATGTGTACCAAATTTAGATTATATTGATAAAAAAATAATTTAGTTCATACTTTAAAATTCAAAATTATAATATTTCATAATTTTTTTCGGGCTTTGGGTTAACAAAATGAAAAAATCTTGTGGACAAAAAATATCTTAGAATTTTTAGTAGAATTTTTAATATATAATTTTTTTATAAGGGCAGTATTAAGGGGGGCTAAAAATTTTGGGGCCCTATAATTCGGCAAGTATACGGGCGATTGGATATAAACTGCGAGCGGATTCATATGGGATGCCAAATAATATGTGTACCAAATTTGGAGTGAATCGCTCCGGTACCTTCAGAGGAGTAGAGGGCACAAATTTGGTCTTGCGAGCGAGCGACGACTAACATCCAAGTATATAAGTTATATACATTTTCGGAATCAGGGCGACGAGACGAACACTTTTTCTTAATGAAATTTTTTGATCCGAGAATGCTACAGACACACGACCGAAGGCTTTAGCCTTTTCGGTACTACGTACGGCGAGCTAAAAACCATACAAATACAAAAACAAAATAAGATCAAGTCGTCGCTCCAGTCAGAACTTCGATCTATACTCACTGCAAGACTCACGAATCAACGTCATCCCCGATCGAAAATCGAAGACATCGATTCAACACACCATCTCGCTGAACGAACATCAACGAGAACGAGAAGACGTCAACCGAGAAGTAATGCCAAAATCAGTGCTACTCTCACTGTTAGTCAAATCTAAACAGATTATTATTATCAATCCAACTGGATACCATAATCAAAGAATTAGAAAATTTAACTCTAACATCATTAAAAATGGTTGATCAGGGCCCCGCTAACATTTTTCAAAGTTTAAACAAACATATTCTTAAAATGCTAGACTTGGCTCCAAAATTTGATGGAGACGTAAAATCTTTATCAAATTTTATAAATACTATCGACGATATGTGCACGCTAATTAATCAAACTAACCCTTCAGAGATTACACGCAAAATTGTTTTAATGACATTAAAAAATAAGATATGTGGTAAAGCGGCACAAAATTTGAATATGTGTACAATCAATACTTGGAAAGAACTCAAGGATCATTTACAACAAAATTTTTCGGATACTAGATCCGAACATACAATAATGTATGAAGCCAGTCATTTTAAACAAATGAAAGAAAATATCTTAGAATATTTTAATAAATTCAATGACTTATTTTTAATATATAAATCTAAGGTAGCATGTAAATTTGAGTCTGTTCAAAGTAAAATCATAATGGAACACTCACTACATTATTTTGTTCAAAGTTTCATAAATAACTGTAGAGACCCCTTCAGAAGTCAATTATCTGCTTGCAACCCTACTAAACTAACTGGCATCCTAAACTTACTAACGAATGATCTCCAATATATCCACATCCAACAAAGAGTCTCACAAAATCAATATCAAAAACCAATACAAAAAAATCAAATCCAATTTAATAAGCCTAAATACCAATCACCAATGCACAAATTTAACGCTCCAAAATCCCCACAACAAATCCAATCTAGGCCATTTACCCCGCAAGCAAACATCCGTAACGCACCTTTCAGAAACCCCACTCCTATGAGTATTCAGACAAGACAAGTACCACGACAAAACTTATATCAACCCAGAAACGATCCAAAATACATTTCTGAAGAGCTATATAATCAAAACATAGATAATTCTGAAGAATTACCAAACGAAAACGTAAATCTCGAACCCGAATACAGTTTTGAAAATGAA
Organism: Leistus spinibarbis; assembly: GCA_933228885.1. Lineage (NCBI taxonomy): Eukaryota > Metazoa > Arthropoda > Insecta > Coleoptera > Carabidae > Leistus > Leistus spinibarbis. The sequence continues at coordinate 264,665 of CAKOGD010000032.1, read as the reverse complement.
ATCGAAAACGATTATACCGAAATAGCCGAAAATGAAAATTTTCTCGTTGTCGAGCCACTAACATTGAATCCTTAACAAAAAATTTCAGTAAACTACCATTCATTCAAGTGTCTCACTTTAAGATTCTTTTAGATACGGTAGATATTCTTTTTTCTACTCAAAATTTTATTCACCCAAAATTACTAAATTCTAATATCACAAAATTCCCTGAACATTTCACCATACACACTTGTAATGGTAAATCATCTGGTTCGGAATTTACATTTTTTAAATTTAAAAATCTTAATCTCAAAAGTTACATATATAATTTCCATAATAACTTTGATATCTTACTTGGAATACCAGGGATACAATTGTTAAAAGCAAAACTAAATTTCGAGAAAAAAGAAATAATTCTTTTAAATAAATATAAATATAAATTTCAATATCTAGCCCAGCAAAAATTAAAAAAATTAAATTTAGAAATAAACACTACCGAAATACGAGACGAACACTTAACAATTAGCGAACGAGAATTACTATTTAAAACACTACATAAAAATATAAAGACCTAATATCACACGAATCGCAGAAATTAACATTTACAAATAAAATAAAACACCATATTAAAACATCGGACAACATTCCCATTTATTCGAAACAATATAAGTATCCAGAAATTTATAAGCAAGAAGTGCAAATTCAGATCGAAAAAATGTTGAAAGATAACATCATTCAACATTCTTATTCACCATGGTCGTACCAAAAAAATCTGATAACTCTGGCAAACAAAAATTTAGAATAGTCATCGATTACCAGACAATAACCATGTTTTCCAACCCAAAAACTACTAAGGAAATAAAATCTTTCTTAGGGCTACTTGGCTATTATAGACGGTTTATTGATAATTTCTCCAAAATCACCAAACCACTAACAATCTGCTTAAAAAAGAATCATAAAATTGACATAAATAAAAAAGAATGCTTCGAAAAATGTAAAACTCTTTTGTCTAATAACCCAATACTGCAATATCCTGATTTTTCTAAAGATTTTATTCTCACAACTGACGCTAGTAACTACGCCATTGGTGCCGTATTATCTCAGAAAAATAAAAACAATAAAGATCTTCCCATCGCATACATTTCACGCACATTAAATGACCATGAAATAAATTATAGTACAATAGAAAAGGAATTATTGAGTATTGTCTGGGCCACAAAACAGTTTCGCCCATATTTATTAGGTCACAAAATTAAAATTATTACAGACCACCGCCCACTCGTATGGTTAAATTCATTAAAAGAACCAAACCAAAAACTAATACGTTGGCGATTAAAACTAGAGGAATTCAATTGCACTATTGAATATAAGAAAGGTTGTCAAAATTACGTGGCCGACGCACTCTCGCGAATAAAGCCCCAATTTGAAATTTTGTATCATGATTCAGACATTTTCAAATCCAATAACCCATTAATACATTGTGTCTCAGAAGATCTACAATTATCTAAAATATTTGCCGCACAAGTAAAAGCAAACTACCCTATCAAAAATCTCTTTAACCTAGAAAACAAACTTTTTATACAAAAACAACCACGATTAATAATACATCTAATTACAAAGAAATTTTATTCCGACAAACCTACGTATCCAAGTATAAGTAAATGTTTAGAAAAACTATCAGAATATTGTATACAAAATAATATAAATCAAATAGATTTACCCCGAATTGGCTCAGGACTCGATAAAAAATCCTGGCAGAGAATTGAAAATTTAATAAAGAACATTTTTGGAAGCACTTCTATAATTTTTAATGTTTATAATAAGCCAGAACAAAATTTAGAATTAAATATAAACACAGATACGGACTCTGTTGTAGTTGAAACCGGATCCGAACACGGAACACTTGATACTGTACATTCAGATAATGAAGCCCCCGTCAACGGTTTAACTTACTTAGATTTTTCTATTAACACGTGCAAAAATCAGATTGTCGCTAAAGAAACAAACAGCAAAAACGAGATTAAAATAATTAAATTATTCGATAACAAAATTCAACGTTTCTGCATTTACCTGAATAAAACAAATAGTAATAAAACTTTATAAAAACATACCTTCAACCAGGCATAACGTATTACTGCCTTATTCCTGAAAAATTTAAACTAAATTTCAACGCCGTTCTTCAAACATACTTTGATGCTGGAAGCTATAAACTTGTAATAACATGGTTAATGATGTAGAAAACAAAGATGACCAACAATTAACAATACAGAATTACCATGAAGGTAAAACTAACCATCGAGGAATAACAGAAAAGTACAACAAATTAAAATTGTCTTATTATTGGCCTAATATGCCGAAAGATATACAAAACTATATTAATAAATGTAATGTATGTCTATCCACAAAATACGAACGCAATCCAATAGTAATTCCAAACATCTTTACACCTACCGCAGAGAAACCTTTTGAAAAAGTGCATATTGATTTATTGTCTCTTGAACAAACAAAAATTCTTACATTAGTAGACTCGTTCTCCAAATTTTCCATGGCCTATATTATCAAGGATAAAAATGCTATCACCATATTAAATAAACTTATTAAATACTTCACTCATTTTATTATCCCCAAAGAAATTGTCTCCGACAATGGACTTGAATTTAATAATAAAACTATTCAAAATTATTTAGCAATGAGAAAAATTAACATTCATTACATTTCAATAGAAAATCCTAAGAGCAATGGAATTGTAGAACGCTTTCATTCGTCCCTAATCGAACAGATGAGAGTAATTAATCAAAACCCCACCATTAAAGCATTAACTTTAAAAGAGCGATTAAACTATGCATTGTTAGCGTATAACCACAGTATGCATTCTGTCACGAAACGAACACCACTGGAAATAATATTCGGTCAAAATTTCGAACCAAAACTCAAACCCGAAGAAGTATTAGTAGAAGAATACTTACAAAAACATAGCGAGATCCTTAAAGAGATAAACCAACAAGTTAATAGTAACATTAACAAAAGTAAATTAAAATACGCCGAACCACAAGAGAAACAATTTGATATTCCTGAAGAAGTATACGTCAAAATTCACAAACGAAATGCAGGAAAAATAGAAAAACCTAAATTTAAAAGAGTAAATGTAAAGGAAACAATCAATGAAAGAGGTCAAATATTAGATGAAGAGACACACAACTTAAGGGGGTATTACTCTCCCGAGGGTCAAAAAAATCGATTTTTCAAATTTTTCAATATTTTATAATATGTAGTTTATTCCCCCAAAGTCGTTTTACCGTAGGGGATTTCCTTCATAAGTTTTTCGCTCCTCAGAGCCAACAGTGTCGCGCGCTGAAACACTTGTCCCGAAACTTCAAGCGCATTTTTCTCGAAACCACATTTCTCCTGCTGGCCGAAAAGATTTTTTCTTTTGTATCCAACGAATCAACTTGCGGTTTCGGTATAATGTTCTCCACACTTTTCTACGGAAATTGAACCTCTGTCGTTGCAAAATATTGAAAATTGGATTTTTCAGAGCGCCTCAAAAACGAAAAAAAAAAAAAAAATAAATTTTTTTTTTTTTTTGAAAAATATTTATTTTATTTTATTTTGTATGTAGGTGATTTGTGTGTGTGTCTGAATTATTTATGACTACGTATGGGATACGAGTTGTTCTGTTGAAGTAATCTGACTTACTGGGTACCGTCAAACCAGCATTGTTGGAAGCTGTGTTTGAAATAATGCAATGTATGAAACAACCACTGTTGCTAATAAGTATACATACATATATATATATACATATATATATATATATATATATATATATATATATATATATATATATATATATATATATATATATATATATATATATATATATATATATAATATATATATATATATACATATAACTTAACTTTCTCAATACAACAACTCAGTTTAAACAAAGATTTATTTGTCTATTATTACATTTGTTCTGCTGCTGGTTACAATCTGAACTGTGTCTTACTATCTAGTTACATCTTATATCAAGTACGTAATTGTCTATGTTAGCAGTTTTGAGAAGAGTGGAACACTATAACTTATATATATATATATATATATATATATATATATATATATATATATATATATATATATATATATATATACATATATATATTATATTTATCCTTGGCAATTTTAATAATAAATAATATGGAGAATTTATTTCAATTGATTTAAAAATATAGTTTTTTTCCCATATTATTTATTGTATGGCTCATGATACAATATTGTAATTAATTGTATTTTGATAGGTTTTATAATAAATAACGTCAGATATAATCGTTTGCATTAGTTGGCTGCGAAGTTCTTAACAATGACGTTACGTGTTTTTGTGTTGCTAGTAGTATTAAGTGTAATCTTGGCCCCAGGGGCGTTAGGGGCCAAAATTTTAGGATTATTTCATGTGCCATCATACAGCCATCATATTATAGGGTCAACATTGTTCAACGGTCTAGCTGCTAAGGGACATGAAGTTACTATGATTAGTCCATATCCTTTAAAGGAAAAAGTCGCGAACTATACAGATATACCTTTGGAACGGATGCAAGAAAACGCTGATATTATTAGTAAATATTGCTCTAATGACGCTTATGTCCTAGCTTTTAAGCCTCATTAAAACTGCCCTTAGAAAAAATATGTAAAACATCCAAATATTCTACAAAACATTCTATGATTTTTTATTTCTACAATATTTATTCATATTGGTAAGACAAAAACCATAAATAAAATATTGAAAACCTTTTATTTGTATTACATTTTTACAAATTGTGAAACCACAGACCATAATAATTAAAAACAATTATTTTTAAATTTTAATGCTAAGCGTAGAGTTAAAGTAGGAAATCCGTTGCTTGTATCGCATATTTATTATATACGAGCTAAAGGCATAGGTGCCTTGCACCTAATCTAGTTTTAACAAACACGTACTCATACTGATTTCAACGGTCCGCAAAAGCTTCATAAGTTCCCACAGCAAGAGCCCTTGGTCAATGGTTAAACTTATTTTCAAATACTCCAACGTTCTCACAGAAGTAACTCTGCGAAATGTCGGAGTCCAAAATTTGCTCAAATCCGACGAAGAATTCGATTTAATAATCATACAAGCATTTGGTAACGAAGCTTTTTTTGGGTTAGGCCACCGATTTAAAGCCCCCATTATGGTGGTGTGTACATCGACTAGCTTATTTGTAAATCACTTGAGCGGTAATTTGTTCCCATCGTCATTTGTCCCAAATATACTAACAGGTTATTCGGATAAAATGACTATTATTGAGCGATATCTTAATACGGGCGTTGGGATATTTTACGAGCTATAGCAACGCAGTACGTCTAACCCTTTTCAACAACAACTGTATTATGAGTTCTTTGGGGACGGCCCATCGTTTGAGCAGATCTCAAAGAACATTAGCATGATTTTTATCAATTCAAATTTATATTTTGAGAGCCCAAGACCTTATATGCCAAATATGATCCCGATTGGGGGAATCCATATCAAGGAACCCAAACCGCTATCTCAGGTACGTTATTATTTATTTTATTCTATAACTTGAACAATAATGACGATATTTTTTTTAAATAAATGATTAAACTAATGTTTTAGGAGTTAAAAACATTTATGGATGATGCTACAGAAGGTATAGTATTTTTCAGTTTGGGCTCTAATTTACGGAGCAAAGATCTACCAATGGAAATACGATCCATGATTTTAAATGCTTTTGCCAAATTACCACAAAGAATATTGTGGAAATTTGAGAACGAATACTTACCTGGAAAACCTGATAATGTGCAAATTGGAAAATGGTTTCCGCAGAGCGATATTCTTGCTCATCCGAATGTAAAACTCTTTATAACTCATGGAGGATTACTGAGTAGTACCGAAACAGTGTATAAGGGAGTTCCGGTACTAGTGATACCATTCTATGCAGATCAACACTCAAATGCTGCTAACATTCTAAAGTTCGGACAAGGTTCAAAATTGCAGTTTGATGATCTGACTGAAGAATTATTTTTGGAGCGAATTCAAGGGATTTTAAAGAATCCTAAGTTAGCAGCTATAAATTATTTGTGCATATTTATTATTATAAAATATCGGTGTGGCCTTCACTTGAATATTTAACACTTTCTCAATTTATATATAATATAGCTTTAATTTGTTTTAAATTCATGCAACGATTTCTAACTCCCTTAAAAGGATATATATCTAAAGCTCTTATACGTAAACAAATTATTCAATTCTCCTTATTTTGCGACAATCTGAATGAAATCTCGTACAAAACAGAAATGTAACAAATAATTTATTTTGTTACAGATATCAAAATGCAGCCAAACGTAATTCAGATATAATAAAAGACCAACCATTGCAACCGTTAGAAAAAGCGATATATTGGACCGAATATGTAATTAAACATAAGGGCGCCCCCCATTTAAGGGCTGCTTCAGTCGATTTATCACTTATTGAATATTTTGTAATAGATGTTATTGTTTTTACTGTGATAGTATTAGCTACGTTTATTATTGGAATTATTTTAGTTTTAAAACGACTTTTTGGATCTCCAAGTCAAACTAGTGTTAAACCGAAGATAAATTAATCAAAATTAGCATAGTGAATTATTTAAGATTTTTGTTAATGAATTTGTAAATAAGAATATTTTTGAAATACATTACAACTAAATGAACATGTATATGTGTAAATATTTTTAGCTCGCCGTACGTAGTACCGAAGAAGCTAAAGCATTCGGTCGTGTGTCTGTAGCATTCTCGGATGAAAAAATTTCATTAAGAAAAAGTGTTCGTCTTGTCGCCCTGATTCCGAAAATGTATATAACTTATATACTTGGATGTTAGTCGTCGCTCGCTCGTAAGACCAAATTTGTGCCCTCTACTCCTCTGAAGGTACCGGAGCGATTCACTCCAAATTTGGTACACATATTATTTGGCATCCCATTTGAATCCGTTCGCAGTATACTTCCCGAGTTATAGGGCCCCAAAATTTGCAGCCCCCCTTAATACTGCCCTTATAAAAATAATTGAAACACTTAAAAATTCTACTAAAAATTCTAAGATATTTTTTGTCTACAAGATTTTTTCATTTTGTTAACCCAAAGTCCGAAAAAAATTATTAAATATTATAATTTTGAATTTCAAAATTTGAAAAAAAAATTTTTTTTTTTAATATAATCTTAAATTAAATGTAAGACTTTTTATGTCTATAACATTTTTTCAATTAGTTAACCAAAAGGCCATAATTATTAAAAACTGCTCGCATCGCATATATTACTTATAAGGCGAGCTGGACGCATAGGTGCGTTGTACCTAAGCTTGTTTATTTAAAATTGTATCCATTGTGGCCTCCGCCAAGCCTTTTTTGTAGTGGCCAAATGTATTGTGAAATTCATCTAAGGTATAACAAATAACAAATTATGCTACTCAAAAGTTATAAAATTTTAAATGAAAATTTAACATAAATGCATTTCCATGACAATATAAATACGAATTTTAAGATTTTCCATACCGGATTTTTCGTTACAGGTACTTTTTTAAAGAAACTTTTCCAACAAAATTTGTGCAAAATATTAATATCTTTCTTTATGAACATTAATATTTTTGCCATAAGTGCAGCCGTTCTAGTGTTATTGGAGAGAGAACAAAAAATGTAATAATTACAACATCCACTCATTAGATAATACGTCCGAGCTAAAGGCATTAGTGCGTACACCTGTGTTTGCTATTTATATAAAATTATAATAATGGGTAATATAAAAAATTAATTTTAATAAGTTTTCAAGTTTAGACCTTTCCCATATCAGTCATTGTCATACAATTATCTCTATATTGTATTTTAATAGGTGTAGAAATAAATAGGACATGCTCAGTTGGTTGCTAAGTACTTAACAATGATGTTACGTTATTTTGTGTGTTTAGTTGTATTAAGTGTAATTTTGGCCTCAGGAGCGCTAGGGGCCAAAATTTAGGAGTATTTCATGTACCAACACTCAGCCATCATATTATAGGGTCAAAATTGCTGAAGGGCCTAGTTGCTAAGGGGCACGAAGTTAATATGATAATCCGTTTCCTTTAAAGGAAAAAGTCGCGAACTATACAGATATACCTTTGGAACGGATGGAAGAATTTGCTGTGGGTAAATATAGCCTTAAATGGTTTTCTTTATATACTGTATGTACCTTTTTATATATATTCAAATATTTTCAAAAATGAATTTAATTAAGACTAATATTAGAAACAGATTGTCCAGCGAAATGCGAAAGACTCAGTAGATTTATGTTAGCCAGTGAAGTGCTTACAAAATATCATACATTTGAAATTGAAATAGTTATGACCAATTTTAATTTAATTTTGTAATGCTATTTATATTGTAAAACAAATGATTATAATATAATTTTGGCTATCTAGTTGAAATAATAATGTGTAATTAAATGAATACATCGGTTCATTTCATATTAAAATTATGTAACATCATTTTCTATAATTTTAATAATTTTGGTAATAATGTCACATAGTTTCATATTTAACATTTGGCATCGTAGCGCGACTAAGCGCCTCAACGGCATCTGTTCCTTGTTGTTTATTCATAATTTCATAATAATATAGTTTTTAAGCAGCACGGACGTGTTCAATATTAAATTGCACACAATTGCATCAGTATTCTTTAAAAATGTTATAAGTGTAACGTGTATATTCATTAAATATCAATTCAATATTGTATGTATTTTGTGCTGCAAATATTAACCGAACAATGCCCGTGACATCTACCAGTGTGTTAAGGATTGGCTCCGCCATGCTAAACAAAGACATATTAGCAGTACCGGACTGGCTAATTCAACTGGCCCGGGAAAAGCTTGGTAGCCCGGCCCCAAATAATGTACCATTTATGTTATAATGTTTTATACTATTTTATCATTTCTGTTTGTTAAAATGTACTATATTTTAATTATATGTTGTACCATATATGTCATATTACCATTTTTGTATGTTTATATATACTATATTTTAATTTTATGTTGTACCATATACATATGTATGTTTTATAATATCTTATACTACATTATCACTTTGATTTTTTTGTACATATATGTTATATCTTATACAGTATTACTATTTTGGTTTAAATATATTATATTTTGATATTGTTATGTTTGTGTGGCAGTGTAATTCTAGGAACTACGAATAGGGTCCAAATGTGTTTAACATTAAAGTGCACGTGCAAACATTAGTATCCAAATTCCGTGTTACATAAAAATTCATGTTGGACAAGAGCGATCGCCTACGCGGGATGCATCCGGTACCAACAACTAGAAACGCTAGATGGGTGTGGTTATGCCTTCCAGATGGAGGAAAGCATTCGTTTTCTGCGTGAGAACCCATCTACCCAGTTTCCCGGATGCACCCCAAAACAACACCCTGATTTCGTCAGGGTGACCCTCATGACCCTCCGACCGCCCAAGCACAAATGCTAGCGAACGGACCACCATAGGAACAAGTGCAGCGTAATTTAATTAGAATAAGATTAGAGTAATTAGTATTAATTTGGCTTCCGGCGTCAACGGCTCATTTCAATTCAACTCGAATTTTATTGTAGTGTTTTGCGTATTACTTTGTTATTTGCCAAACTAGGTAATAGTAATTCAAATCCTAGATTTTAAATTGTGTCTTTATTATTAACTTTTAAAATATTAGAATCGGGGACTTCTTTATTTAATATAAATTGTGTAGGGACGCGGAGTCTACGTCCCGTACCGACTTAAGTATCACCCCGCTAGGCCGAGCGTCTCCACCAATAGGGTCATTGGTTGCGGAAGTCAAAACTATAGTTAAGCCAATATGATAAGATTAGGATAAGTTTGTGTAGAAAATAAGGGCAGGGAGCTCGCAAAAAGGACTTAGTAGTAAGTCAGTTAGTTTTCGATCGCCAAATAAGCTAGACGCACAGTTAATTAAGTCATAATGGATAAGTTAAAGAAAGATTGTTTAAGTGTTGGTGAGTGGTTGTGAAATTCAGAAAACAGGATTATTGTACTCATGTTTAGTAAGTAACTATTAATTACTACTTCAATTGCTAATTGTTTCCATATTTTCTCTTGTTATTTTATTATTTAATTATCTAAACCATTAAAGTGAATTAAAGCCAAGACAAATTTTAATAGCAACAACCCAGTAGTCCATCCTTCAACTTAGAATAAAAATAGTAACAGTGGTTGGGATAATATAATAATTCATTGCCCCAACATTGTTACATTTGTACCATGTATTTATATCTTATACTATTTTACCATTTTTGTTTGTATTAATATTCTATATTTTGATTTTATATTGAATCTAATATGTTATAATCATATACTATTTTAAAGAATATGTTTGTTTTTATACATAACTTTGATAATATATTGTGTACTGAAATTAATATATAATAAATGAAAAAGTACATTTTTATACAATAAATATATTTGAAATTTGAAGGCATCAAAGGTGTTTTTATTATTTGTTACCTAATTATTTAATTAAGAAGTACTAGGGTACTATTTTAGCGACTACAGAGTAATTTCACAAAGCAATGTTGCTAGGAGTACGCAAACATACGTTATCGGTAACTCGTCCAGTGATTTACTAACAACTTCCTAAATGTATGATGTAGAGACTACCTTTAATAATGTACTAAGAACTTCCTATTGTGATGTACATGCAATGTTCAGATGAACTGCAATATTTGCGTAACTTTGCGATGTTCTAGGGATAACCTCAATAAAGTCATTAATAGATCTTGCTGTTGGCACTTGTTGAAACATTTTTAATAAAATTTGCAATAAAAACACTCGTTAAGTTTCAAAGAGTTTGTTTAATGTTTATACGTATTTCGGCTTCTTAGGCCATCATCAGAACATATACAAGAAAATTACAATGGGGTCTGTACTTATATCTAAGACAAATTGTAAACAATATGGAGGGGTTATATTAAGGGAAAACCAAGCAAGGATTAGAGTGGTTTTAGAAGCGGTGACGAGTTCAGATCTAACTGTTCATTCATTAAGTTCTTGTTCTGAGAAACTGCTTTATTGATCTCTAACGCTTCTAGAAGGTTCAACTTTAATCCTTTCTTGTTGACATGTAAAATCTTAAGACTATGGATGTCAAATTTATGATTCGATTCTAACATATGTTTGGCAACATTAGAATCACTTTTTTGTAATCGCCAAGATCTCATGTGTTCGGAAAATCTGACATTAAAATTACGTCCTGCTTGACCTATATAAGAGAAATTGCAATCATTGCATGATATTTCATATACACCACTTTGTGCAAGTTGGTTCCGTGTAAAGATTTTATTATTAACTAAATGATTCTTTAAAGTGTGTTTATTATAAAAAGCTGATGTAATATCAAGTGATTTTAGTTTTTCTGATATTCTAAAGCTGGTTTTGCCTATGAAATTAATTTTGCGATATATTTTATTATTTTCTTCGATAGATTTGTGGTAAAAATGTTTGGTCAATTCTTGTCTTTGTTTCTTGTGCACCATCTTATTTATAATTATAGGGTTGTATCCATTATTTAATGCAATTTCTCAATAAAGTCATTTAAAGCGGACATTGGAATGTTACCAGGCCGCAATATATGCATCCCAATGGAAGTCGCCCGGGAGTTACAAGTCGCCGTGTTACGTTACAAGAATGTACTTGGGATGTTTTTGTGTTTGCTGGGTTACTTCCAGTGGTTTCCGGAAGGCCCTTCTTATAGTGACCATAGGTATGGTAAAATTCACCTAAGGCATAACAAATAACAATTTATGCCACTCAAAAGTTATAAGATTTTAAATTAAAATTTATCATAAATGCATTTCCATGACAAAATAAATAATAATTTCAAGATCTTCCAAACAAAATTTGTGCGATAAACTAATATCTCTATTTATGAACTTAACTATATTTGCCATAAGTGCAGCGGTTCTAGTGATATTGGAGAACAAAAAATGCATAGAGTAAATATGTAAATAGGAGGTAAACCTTCGACACAGATAGACACTCAGACTTAAATCAGAAAATAGTCGGTAGGGTTGAAACGTATATTTTCATTAAAATCAAGAGTTACATTTTTTTTCATAACTATGTCTTACTTATTATTGCGTATAATAAATAAAAACATCCACTGCATATATAATAACTCGAGCTAGAGACTTTTGTGCCTTCACACGTGCTAGTTATTAAGATATAATTTTAGTAATAAATAATATGGAGAATCTATATCTATTGTTTTTAAAATGTGGTCATGATACAATCTTGTAATTCATTGTTTTTTGAAAGGTGTTAAATTAAGTATAATTTAATTGTTTGCGTTAGTTGGTTGCTAAGTTCTTATCAATGATGTTACGTGTTTTTGTGTTGCTAGTAGTATTAAGTGTAATTTTGGCCCCTGGCGCGTTAGGAGCTGTAATATTTGCTGCCACCAACGGACGTACGGGTCCGCACCAAAACGGTGTGCCTGAGCGAGAGCACGCGTGTTCTTGTTTGGGGGTTTACTTTTCGGTACAAAATCTGCACCGATGTTGCTAACTCTGGGCCTTCGTTGTCGTTTTGGCACAACACTTTCACTCACAATGCAATGAACTGGGGGTTTGTTACACAAATTAAACGCAAGGAATAGTGTCTCTTAGTTGTTTTTAATATATATAGAAATCTCCGACGTAAAATAACATACACAAATAAATATATGTATAATTATCGTGCAAAAAGAAAAGAAAATGATATAACTTGAACCTATGCCCGAACGTAACTCACTCGATATCTATCACTTTCGTCAATCGTTTCTATCACTTCTGACCTCGTGACGACTCTGTTTCGCTACTTCCCGAAGACTGACTTCCCATCTGCCAAAAATGGCAGTTCAACTCAGTTCAAATAAACCTACCCTTCGCCGGGTGAGTCACATTTGGCAAATATACTTATCCATCCTAGTATACAACATTATGAATAATATTTACTTATTCTTCGTGATTCATGCTGCATGGACAATAAGCAAATATTATTGAAACTCGACAATGTACCAACTTATCAATAGTCAATAAACGATTTGGAAATTCTAATAACTTAAATTGTAATTTAACATAACAAGATTGGAAAAATTGATTTAATGAATTCATATGTTTTAGTCATTGTTCTGTTCCATACAAATTAATTAAAACTAAAAACCTATACTATATAAAAATAAAACATTACATATGAAATGTGAACTATTACAGGGCCAAACTTTAAGGAATATTTCACGTGCCAGCAAACAGCCCTCATATTATAGACTCAACTTTGTTCAAGGGCCTAGGTGCTAAGGGACACGAAGTTACTATGATAAGCCCGTATCCCTTAAAGGAAAAAGCCGCTAACTATAGAGTATTACTAATCAGCAGTTACGCTTGGTCAACCTAGGGAGACGTGTCTTCTAATAAACCATAAAGTGCAGATTTCGGTATAGGATCTTTGTCGGAGTTCATTATCTTATCTGTATTTTTAAAAATAAATATGATTTTAAGTTATCAATTGTATTTGGATGACATGTGGAAAAAATATGTTGAGCCACACTAGACTTTTCAGGATAATATATATAATAATAAATATATATTCTAACATATATTAGTAAACTGTTATAAAATATAGAAAAAGTGTTCGGTGATCTTTCCTTCCTTCCACCATCGCGATCTCTAGCTGTAACCAGGAACATAGATATTATTTTTGATATTTCATGTTCTGTCACATGATAGATGCGATTGTGTATTGTTTCTGGATAAATGATAAGGAGACCAAGCTAAAGCAGAGCAACAGATTGAAATATAAAGTTAATATACGGTACACAGATGATGGTATAAACTATTCAATTTACAAGTAAAATATGACTTACCTTAATGTGTAAAATATTTCGATTTACGAATAAGATGATCAATATTGATTTCAATTTTAAACACGATAACACAAAATACCGCAAGATAACACGAGCAAGAAATGATAGAATGAAGGAACCAAACTGAAACGGAAAAGCGACAGACCCTAGGAATAGGATTGAATGTAAATGACTTGTTTGCGTTTTGAAAATCGACTTCAAAAATATTTTTATTTTATTGCAGCAGGCTAAAAGTAATACGCCACTGGCATTCCCACAATGCATTGCAATGGAGCGCGCAAGCGCTCTATTGGGATAAGGATGGTATACCATTTTGGCAATATTGGTATTACATGGTTTTTCACTGAGAATACAATATGGTTTATCCCATATTGTATTGATATTGAAATCACTATTTCTAAAAATCATACATATCTTAAGATATGTATGATTTTTCGTAGCAGTTTTCTCGTAACTGGTACATTTTTTGAAGAAACTTTCAAACAAAAGTTGTGCGAAATATTCATAGCTTTCATTAAAAACATAACTATTTTTGCCATAAGGGCAGTCGTTCTAGTGATATTGGAGAAAGGACAAAAAATGCATAGAGTAAACATGCACTTTCGGTTTGAATATTCTTTTCAAAAATAGAAGGTTCACATTAAGTCCATATGCAAGTTTTAAGTTTGAAGTTTCATAATTTTTCGTTCCCAGTTTCGGCTCTAGAGCGTTCACATACACACATACACACAGACACACAGATGTCACTCCGAAAATAGTCACATTCGATTCAGGGAATGTCCAACCATGTATATCCGTTGAAATCTCGAGTTCGAAATATTTCATATCTATAAGATTTTTTCATTTTGTTAACCCAAAGCCCGAAAAAAATTATTAAATATTATAATTTTGAATTTTAAAATATGCACTAAAAAAATTTTTTTATCCTTACAATCTAAAATTTAATGTAAGACTTTCTATATCCTTAACATTTTTTCAAATCGTTAGCCTAAAACCCATGATAATTAAAAATTACTGCTCGCAACGCATATTTTACCTAATGGCGAGCTCTGCGCGTTGGTGCGTTTTACGCGTAACAAAGGGGTTATAAATATATTCTCATCATTAAAAACTTTATTGGAACGATAATAATTTGTACATAAATATAAAAAAAATACCATAATATACGGTTAGCTGAAGGCAATGGTACCAGTACCTATGTTTATTACAAATTAATGTGAAAAAAAGATTACAAAATTGAAATAGGAACATACCAGACTGTATCTGCTTGTATTCCAATTGTACATCCACTATTTTGAATGGCAATTAACATTACAGAGATAAATATATATATATATACATATCAATGATTGTAACCCTCAACTCACTCTGCTAAATAAGACTTCCGTCGTTTTAAACATTCAAATCAAATATGCATTGACTTTGGTTCAGGACCGTCATTACATTTAATCTACTCTAAATAGCGGTGAAAATCTCTTGATTTTATTACATTCTTATACGCAGTGATAAGTAGGTAAGTCTTGTATTTATGATCATTTTCGAACACGAGATTTCAACGGAAATAAACAATTATGACCCTCCAGAATCGAATGTGACTATTTTCGAAATTACATCTGTGTGTCTTCTTATCTGTTTGTCTGTTTATTTTTTCTGTATGTCTGTCTCTAAACTTAAGACTTGTATATGGTCTAGATATGCGCCTCTTATTTTGGAAAAGAATATTCAAACCGGAAATACATGTTTATTATAAGGATGGCAAATATAGTTATATTCATAATGAACGATATGTTTATTTGCACAACTTTTGTTTGAAGAATTTCTTAAAACAATGTACCAGTTACGAGAAAACTGCTACGGAAAATCATAAATATTCTTATTTATGTTTTGCATAGATACGTATGTATGGGGATTATATTTACTAATTCGCATGAACTATGCGTGACAACATATTGACAAGAAACAAAATAGACTAAAATAATTTGATATTTGTCTTTGTCCACCGGTTATTACATATTGATCGACTAAGAACGTATTTCGAGCGTATTAGCTTTTGTAAATAAATATTTAAAAACAGTACATAATAAATATTATATTTGAATGTATTTATAAGGTAAATATTAAAGAAAAGAATATTAATAGTATTTAACAATAAAATAATAAGCTAAATGGTACAATTTCAGAATATTACTGTGAAGTATTGGTTGGTTTGACAGTATTTTAGTGAAACCACTCTTATAAGAAAGTCGTGTGAGTTATGTAGACCCAACTATATTAATAATCTGTATTTACGCTTTATCTATGCTGACGCTTTATATTTAAGACAAACAATAATATGAATCTGTTGATGAAAGTAGAGACGTGACAAAGTCAGTCTAATTTCTGTAAGCATATTGTAAACTTCGATAATAAAATAACATATGTTTTTAAAAGTAGAAATCTCTATTGAAATTTCATATTTGGCGCAGTCGGTAGGATACGCGAAACAATCTACGATCGGAATTCAATAAATTGAATTAATCCGTTAAAATCGCATTTTGTTCGTTTTAACGTTAATTCGCGAATCGGAACACATCAAGTGCAGTGCTTAGAAATTGACCCGTTGCAAAGAGCCACCAAGTGTAGTGCCAGCATCGTTAACAGTTGCAAAAGAGCCACCAAGTGTAGTGCCAGCATCGTCAACAGTTGCAAAGAGCCACCAAGTGTAGTGCCAGCATCGTCAACAGTTGCAGAGAGCCACCAAGTGTAGTGCCAGCATCGTCGACAGTTGCAGAGAGCCACCAAGTGTAGAGCCAGCATCACCAGCCGTTACAAAGAGTAACCAAGTGTAATGTTAACAAGTGTTAACCTCCTGGACACAAAAATTACAAGACGAGAGTCAATCCACCACAAATCTCCACAAAATAGATGAAGATTGTTTGGACCAACATAATTTTGTGCATAACTCTGTTGTAAGTAAACTTTATTGTAAAGCTTATATTCTATCACCTTGAGTAAATTGTTAGAAATAAATAACGAAATAATGGCTGATAGAACCAGCAAAATCAATTTTGCATTAAATGCGATTCCACAATACAATGGAGATCCCAACAAATTAACTACATTTATAAATGCTGTGAACACTATCCAAACTCTACTTGGTAATTTAAATCCACCTTTAGACGATTTTGATAAATCAATAGCATTTCTAAATATCAGAAGTAAAATAACAGAAAAGGCCCTGGATAGTATAAAGGACCTAGAATTTCAAAATTGGAACGATTTAAGACAACATTTGATTAATAGTTTCAAAGATAAAACCAATTCAACCACTATAATGAATGAAATTTTAAAATTACAGAATTTTAAAAATCCATATAAAATGTTAGAAGTTGTAAAAGAAAGATTTCTTGCTTTCAAATCAAGACTTAGCATTGAAGAAAGTGATAATGATGCAAAATTAATAATAAGTAAATTTGCTGAAAAACTAATTGTTTCACATTTTATATTAACTATAAATGACCCATATAGAAATAATATTGCGACCAGAAATCCAAATAATTTAGTTGAAATAGAAATGTTATTACAAAACGATTTCTAGTATTTGAGGTATACTCAAACACCCAAAACCAACCAAATAAAATCAACTAATATACCAATACAAAGACCATTTGAAAAGACATTCCCTACCGGACCAATTAACTTTGAAAATAAATTTCTACCTAAAACATTTGCACCAAGACAACAAATAAAAAATGCCCAAGGCATAAAACCAATACCAATGTCAATACAAACTAGACAAACGTTTAGACCACGTTATAATCAAAATTACAATCAATCTCAAATAAATCCTTTACCAAATTACGATTCAGAGGAATTATTTAATAATGAAGAACAAATCGATAACGATGAGTACACTCACGTTGATGAATTTGAAAACCAAAATCTTGAAGACGAATCATTTTTAGGATTAGACAACCTATCAATGTCGGAGAAATAATGAATATTAACTGTAACAGTAAATTGCCATTTCTATAACGATTATATAATTTTGATAGACACCGCTTCAACAATAAATCTAATAAGTAAAAGTTATGTTAGACTAAATCAAAAGAAATTTAAAATTTATAATGAGCATTTCAGTTTTACTACTACATTAGGAAAAACATCCGGAAACGAATTTATTATATTAAATATTGAAAATAAACAAATTAAATGTTTTCTTTTTGATTTCCATAAAGAATTCAATGTTTTATTAGGTTTGCCTGCCTTACAGATGTTAAAAGCAGAATTAAATCTTGGAAATAATATCGTAAAAATTTGCAATAAAAGACTTAAGCTACAATATTTTAATATAAAAAATAATATAAACACAATCGAAATTAACGAAATAAAAATTAGAGCTGAACATTTAAATAATGAAGAGAAACACGCAATTTACAAATTAATAAAAAATTATACAGATATATTTTCACGAGAAGATCAGACGTTAACTCACACTAGTGCCATTAAACACAAAATCCGAACTACTGATGAAATTCCAACTTATTCTAAAACATATCGTTATCCTGAATGTTATAAAAAAGAAATTGCGAATCAGATTAAAAAATTATCTAAAGACAAAATTATTCGTGAAAGTTATTCACCATGGAATTCACCTGTATGGATGGTACCCAAAAAACTAGACGCTTCTAATCAACAAAAGTATAGAATGGTAATAGATTATCGTAAATTAAACACTAAAACGATAGATGATAAATTCCCGATTCCTAATATTACAGAAGTATTAGATAAATTAGGACGAAACAAGTATTATACCACTTTAGATCTTGCATCCGGGTTCCATCAAATACAAATGTCAGAAGATTCAATTCAAAAAACTGCCTTTAGCACAGATAATGGTCATTACGAATTTACTAGAATGCTGTTTGGACTTAAAAATGCTCCAGCGACTTTTCAGAGACTAATTAATTATGTTTTAAAAGATTATATAAATAAGATTTGCCTTGTTTACTTAGACGACATAATTATTTTAGGCACCAGTTTGCAAGAACATATTGAAAATATTCGTAAAATATTCCAAAAATTAAGAGATAATAACCTAAAAATTCAACTTCATAAGTCAGAATTCCTACAAAAGGAAGTTGCATATTTGGGACACATGGTATCACAAGATGGTGTTAAACCAAACCCCTCTAAAATCAGAGCTGTAAAAGAATATCCTATTCCAAAAACACAAAAAGAAATTAAAATTTACCTTGGATTATTGGGCTATTATAGAAAATTTATTCCAAATTTTGCAAAACTAACTAAACCAATGACGAAATATCTTAAAAAAGGAACTAAATTAGACATAAATGATTCAGAATACAGACACAGTTTTGAAAATAGCAAAATTTTATTAATTAATGCACCTATACTCCAATATCCAAATTTTAATGAAATATTTACATTAACAACGGACGCCAGTAATTACGCGATAGGATCAGTACTTAGTCAAAATTATAATGGAAAAGATTTACCCATCGCTTATGCATCCCGTACGTTAAATGAACATGAAATTAACTATTCAACAACTGAGAAAGAACTACTCAGTATAGTATGGTCCACAAAATATTTTAGGCCATATTTATATGGTAATAAATTTAAAATATGCACCGACCATCGACCTCTTGTTTGGTCAATGTCATTAAAAGACCCAAATTCAAAACTTATGAGATGGAAAATTAAATTAGATGAATATAACTTTGAAATCGAATACAAAAAGGGAACATTGAATAGTAACGCAGACGCATTATCCCGAATAAGACAAAAATTCCAAATTAAAATTAGTAACGAAGATATATTTGATAAAAATTATAATTTAGTTCATTGTATATCTTCAGATAAAAAACTAAGTAAAGGTTTCGCCAAACAAATAGAAGCCAAATCTAATAGCAAAAAATATTTAACAGAACAAACCAAAAATATAGGCGATATATTAATTCAACCAATTCATAACAAACACATTTTATTCCATCTAATTACAAAAGATATTTATTTTGAAAACCCCACACTAAAAATTATAGAAAATTGTTTAATTAAATTAAAAAACTATTGTATTCAAAACGAAATATACGAATTACACATGCCTAAAATATGCAGTGGATTGGACAAAATAAATTTCGAAACTATTAAATTACTAATAATAAATACATTTAAGGATACACACATCAAAATTATAATTCACATATTACCAAAGGAAGTAAATATTAATGACAACGAAAGTATTATCCCGCAAACCAGCGAAACTGATTTAGAAACTTGTCATTCAGATGATGAAAACGACATAATAAAAATAAACACTAATAAAAGACATAAAATCGACAAATTAAAACGACCAAGACTATTTGTTACATATGCACAAAGAATTAGAAGAGATAAATCAAAATCCCGGAATAAACATATTAGAATTAGGAGATGTTTATGTGCATATTAACTCACAATATAATTATTATAAATATAACCTTAGTAGCATTTCCTTAGAATACTCTAAAATTATCATTCACAAAAATGAATTATTTACTAAAATTAATAATTCAAATAAAACAAATCATTAATATAATAACCCAGAAATGTTTGTATGTGAGTGTGTATGTGTAGAACGCTTTTTTTTATAAAAATGCAGATTGGCATAGACGGGGATCAAACTCACGACCTCCAGGGTGAAAGGCATGACACTTAGCCACTGCACCATGGCGACTGTTAATAATGTTATAAAAAATAATCAAATAGTTTATACTGAAATAAAACAATCACTACGATTCTGAAGTTCAGTCTGCTTTGAAATAGACAAAAACGAATCAAACGTCAGAATGAAATCAGTCAAAATTGGTTTTTGTGTGATAAATCTTCAATTCAAAGTTTAATCTTAAGTTTAAGGGGAGTAGCATGTTATAATTTCAATTTTTAAGTATATAATATGAAATAAGTGCATATTATTGCCTAATTAGCATATATTTTTAGCAAATACGTGTTTCTGTACATTTATTTTAATTCATAGTTAATATTTTTCACTTCAAAATGGCCAAGAAGCAGTGATTTTTGAAAATATGAGTTGCGGTAAGATTTTATAGTTCGTCAAATTATAATAACTGCAAGTAAGTAAATTTATAATTCTGATTATTAGAGAAATAAAATCTTGAAGAGATAATTCAAACATATTTAGAAACAATTGGCAATTTAATTTTATTTTTTTATTCTTTTATTTTTGATGGCACAATCCATTGTATTTTAGCATATAACTAATTATCATTACTTTTAAAACTGCCGTTGTGACACTGCATCAGTTTAATACTGCAAAATTCAGAATCTAGCCTGATTATTTAATTCAAAAACAATAATGAATCAAATGTCAAATCATTAAAAATGTTGTGTAAAAAGGATTTGTAATACATTTTATTTGAATAATCGATTCAAATAATAAACAGCAATCGTAAGTAAATTTATAATCCTGTTTTTTATATACAATCATAGAAACTGTCTAAATGATACAACACATATGCCATACAAGGTTAAAATCAAAGTTAAACAAAATTAAGTTTAAATTTATCGGATGTTACACAGTGCATGATAAGCGATCATTAGTTAATCTCAGCATAGTGATCTAAGAACAAAATAGCGTTCAAAGAAAGAACTCGATTTTTTCTTTATTATTATTTGCGATGTGGAAATTTGTATTACTATTATAGTCAAACGATACAAAATGAAGAGAAACCGTGTTATTATTATTAAATTAAATGAAAATTCGGCATCCGTCAAAACTGACCTATGTTCTGTATACCATATGGGCACATGGTGCCCACGGGTGACCCTAGTAATAACTATAAACAGGAATTGGAAAATTACATGAACATTTTAGAATTCAATTGTAATCGCTTAAATTATAAAATTAGGAACATTTCTAACAAAAATAAACGAAATAAAAGAGGACTCATAAATGGCTTAGGTAACATAATTAAATCTATAACTGGAAACTTAGACGCTTTGGATGAACAAAAATATAACGAAATATTCAATAAAATTAAAGGAAATCAAGAAACACTACAATCTCAAAATGTTGAAATAATTAGAATAAATAAAGAAATGAATAACAAATTAAATTCACAATTAGAAAATATTAAACATAACGAACTTGTCTTGAAATCAAGAATCATGCAAACTGAAAATATATTAAAGGAAATAATGAATTGGCAAAATACGCTTGTAATTAAAGATATATTAAATCAATTAATATTATTAACAGTAAATTTAATGGAAATTATTTCAGAAATTGAAACCAGCCTTACTTTTTGCAGCCTAAACAAAATACATTCTTCAATAATCACAGTAGACGAATTACGAAAAATTATTAATCAAATCACTGATGTTAATTATTGGGATATCTCAACACACATAACCAGCCATTGTAAATTGGAAAACGAAATGATAGAATATTTGCTAGAAATACCTGTATACAAAATGAATGATAAGAAACTTATTCAAATAACCCCTATACCTATATATACTCGAGACTCGAGACGAGACTACGACAGTCTCGTCTCGTCTCGTCTTTTCAAGACGAGAAATAGAGTCGGTCTTGTCTCGAAAAATTCGAGACGAGACTTAATGATGAGTCTCGCGTATAATGCTTATCTCTTCTCGTCTCGGTCTCGAAAATTTCGTGTCTCGAAAAGTCTCGAGTCTCGATGTCTCGAGTCTCGAAAAGTCTCGAGTCTCGAAGTCTCGAGTCTCGAAAAGTCTCGAGTCTCAAAGTCTCGAAAAGTCTCGAGTCTCGAAAAGTCTCGAGTCTCGAAATGTTTTGTGTCTCGAAGTCTCGTGTATCGAATAATCTTGAATTTCGTAAATTCTCGAATCGAACTAGTCTCAAGTCATGGAAATGTTGTATTTCTCGAAAAGTATTGAATCTCAAAATAGCCAATGTATCAAATAAAATCTTATAATCTGCAATTGTTGATAATATTATACAGGTTTCTATTTTAGATTTAGATTAAATATTAGAGCACTAATTTTAAAAACTAAAATAATAATATAAAATAGTAAATTTATAGACGTAAACTAGTTTGTATTTACACGGATTTGTATATTATATATTATTATGATGAATATAATATTGGAACCATTTAACATAAAATTTAAAATAAAATAAATGTTTCGTTTCTATGTAATTAAGAAACGGTTATATAGTATATAGGAGTGGGATGTCGTGGAACTTTTATATGTTTTAACTTTGACGATTTGAACTACTATATTTTCAACACCATTTTGTTTTTAGACCAATTTTAAAGCTAAATTGGTAATCTGCGACCCCAAAAACATTATGTTATCAAATTTCAAGCAATTATACATAAAAACAAATAAATATTAATGGTATTATTGATATAAAGAATAAAATCTGGTATATTTAAAATTTCATAATTAATAATTTTTTTATGTTGACGGGAACCGTTTTGGCACTCATATTTTGGTCTTATTTATTAATTTATTACATATTAATCTTTATATAAATTATTTCGTAAAATGCGCCGTCTAGAACCATTCAATGACTACAATATGGCATTTCGTCTATGAAATTTCATTCGTAAAGTGGAAAATTCCATACAGATATCTATTTCTCATTCATTCATCCAACTTGAACGAAATATCGCTTTATGAAAAAAAAAAAAAAACATTGCATTCCTAATGTCAGTATATATAATATAAATTACGCACGGTATACTAAAACAAAATTAACAAAAAAAAAAAACATTTCCGTTACTGGCAGGGGCGGAACTTGAAAATATGAACATACCTAACTATTTTCGCAGCCGTTTATAAGATATTGAACAAAGGACAAAACATATTTTATTTATCTGTAATACTAGTTTATATCAGAATTTATTTTCTATTTTATCATGATAGTGATATGCGCCGAAAGAGATATACATACATACAAAATAGCACACTGTATAATATGCATCAATGTAACTAACTACATGTAATAAATGTAAGAGTGAATATAGTACATTGTTGCATACACACATACAGCGAGACGCTTACGAATTTAAAAAAATATATATGGGTTTTCAAATGAATTTCGGTTACGGTTCCGTTTCCGTTTCAGGTTCAATTCTAATTTTTAAGAATTTCCTTTATGACATGTATGTATATAAATCAATTGCAATTATTATTTAGAGAAATTTAGAAGAAATTTTTTGAAATATAGGTTTAAATTTAGAATATCTTGAATAGTTGAGAAACAAGATTTGGTACGCGTAAAACGCACCAACGCGCAGAGCTCGCCCTTAGGTAAAATATACGTTGCGAGCAGTGGTTTTGGCCTTTTGGTTAACAATTTGAAAAAATGTTATAGATATAAAAAGTCTTACATTTAATTTTAGATTATATTGTTAAAAAAAACTTTTAGTGCATATTTTAAAATTCAAAATTATATTTAATAATTTTTTTTGGGCTTTGGGTTAACAAAATTTAAAAATTTTGTAGATATAAAATATCTTAGAATTTTTAATTGCTTCAATTATTTTTATAAGGGCAGTATTAAGGGGGGCTCCATATTTTGGGGCCCTATAATTCGGGAAGTATACGGACGATTGGATTTAAACTACGAGCGGATTCAAATGGGATGCCAAATAATATGTGTACCAAATTTGGTGTGAATCGCTCCGGTACCTTCAAAGGAGTAGAGGGCACAAATTTGGTCTTACGAGCGTCGACTAACATCCAAGTATATAAGTTGTATATATTTTTAGATTCAGGGCGACGAGACAAACACTTTTTGTTAATGAAATTTTTTGATCCGAGATTCTGCATTTTTTAATGAAAATATTCACTGTAAAAACCTCTATGGATTGTGAAAACGTCATTTTCTAAATGTTAAATTATCGAGACTCGAGACTTTTTAGCCTCGAGACTTTTCGAGACTCGAGACCTTTCGAGACTCGAGACTTTTCGAGACTCGAGACTTCGAGACTCGAGAGTTTCCGAGACTTGAGACTTTTCGAGACTCGAGACTTCGAGACTCGAGACGTTTCGAGACTCGAGACTTCGAGGCTCGAGACATTTCGAGACTCGAGACATCGAGACTCGAGACTTCGAGACTCGAGACTTGAAACTTGAAACTCGAGAATTTAATTCTCGTCTCGTGGCAGTCTCGCGGCAACACTCTCGTCTCGTCTCGAAATCTCGAGACGAGACGAGACGAGGCGAGACAAGTCTCGACTCTCGCGGCATCACTACCTATATATAACAATAATAAAATGCATATGTTAGATATAAGTAAAGAATTAATTATGAGACATAATGACAAATTTGTAATAATGAATAGTTGTACTAAAATACAAACTAATTACCTGTGTAAAACTAATTACATAGAAATAAATAAATGTTTAAATAATATTATAAATCTACAACACAACGATGAATGCGAATATCATCAAATTCACGAAAGTTTTGTTATAATAAAAATAGAAGACTCAAACATTGTAATAATAGCTAGTGATGTCAATCAAAACTTAAATATTAAATGTATAGACTATGAAAAACACAAACAAATTATTGGAATATATAAATTTAAAACAAACAAAAATTCTATCATAAATGAATATAATTTAGAAAATTACGCAACCACCAGCAAAGAAATCATTTTTGAAAATTACAACTTTAATATTAAGAACCAACAAATGAGTAACAAAACTCTTATATTAAAACAAATAGATGAACAAAATATTATAATGAACGAAATTCCAAAAATTGATAAAATAGAAATTAACCAGAACCATCATCCCATAATTAATTCAATTATTGTAATTATTATTGTAATCACTATAATTATACTAATGGTAATAATTGTAATTAAAAGAAATAAATATAAACATAGATCATTTAAAAGATCAAAATTCGAATTAAAAGAATTAAACGAAGAGAGAGATAAAGCTCCATTTTAAGAAAGGAGGAGTTATGTAGACCCAACTATATTAATAATCTGTATTTACGCTTTATCTATGCTGACGCTTTATATTTAAGACAAACAATAATATGAATCTGTTGATGAAAGTAGAGACGTGACAAAGTCAGTCTAATTTCTGTAAGCATATTGTAAACTTCGATAATAAAATAATATATGTTTTTAAAAATAGAAATCTCTATTGAAATTTCATATTTGGCGCAGTCGGTAGGATACGCGAAACAATCTACGATCGGAATTCAATAAATTGAATGAATCCGTTAAAATCGCATTTTGTTCGTTTTAACGTTAATTCGCGAATCAGAACCGCAAAGACTGTGTTAAGTGAGAACATAAGCTACCGTTAAGACGATTCACTAGCCAAGGCGATAAAACTCTGTGAGATAGTGCGTATGAACTCATTAGAAAATTGAATATTATGCGTCCTAGATTAGATTGATATAGCGTACCGTGCAGTGGTATAGACAGGATAGCTAATCGTATGGCGTAGATCATACTGACATGCTAGGCGATACAGTCAGTATCAGAAGTAAGTCACAATGTTGACTTGCAATGCTCGGCCTTGCAATAGATAGAATAGGGATATAGTGAAGTCGATATAGATTTTTTAGGAGAATTTTGCTGATAGGATTGAGCTTTTGGGATATCGTTTAGAGCAGTGTTTCCCAACGTGGGGCAATTTGATTGTTAAGGGGGGAAATTCGAAAATGGACTCGACAGCCAAAATTGAAAGAAAAAGTCTAATTTCTGTAAGCATATTGTAAACTTCGATAATAAAATAATATATGTTTTTAAAAATAGAAATCTCTATTGAAATTTCATATTTTGTGCAAGCCGCAAGCAATATTATTTATTTGTTAATAAGATGTAGTTGATAATAGATGTTATTGTTTTATGAGATAATTATTACACAATTCCACAAACAACTATTATTAAGTTGATTCACTACCTACCCGTAAAACCGTCAAAAAAGACGTTTTCGGGCGCCACTCTACAGCCTATATGGAATAAATTAATGACATTTTCAATGCAGATAATGAATATATAAAGTTCAAACTCCAACTTGTCTGTCTTAAAATTTCAAAATTTGATTGTTTAATTAGTATATCATGCTATCATATATTGGCATATTTTAAAAGCGTATGTATTAGAACTGAAGGAAAAAAAAAATTGAATTCTAAAACAGATAAGTTGGACTTTTATTCTTTGTTTAGCTACTATTCCAATTTGAAGTATATAAAACAAACAATAAGGGCTGTACAGTGGCGCTCATAAATGACATTTTTCATGGTTTTTGTCACCGGTCATAAGACCACCTAGCGGCGCGTTTCGGAACGCATGGTAGTACAGTCCTAGTAACAAATCTACTAACTGCAACAAATAAATCGGAAATTTTACAGTTATTTTATTTTAAATCATACGTTTGGTATGGTGGCATATAATAAAACATCTTTACTATACATATTAAATAATTATATGCGTTATAAAAATTACGTTTATTTTGTATTTACTTTTACAAATCTTATTGCGGTTACTAATGTAGCACTAAGAATGTATATGTTTTTGTATATATATTGTATATAATATAGCATTTGTTGTTTATATTCATAAATAAGTCAACACAAAGAGTCTGTGATATATAAGTATGATATATTTTTTGACTATATTGACATTTACATGATATCAATTAGTGTACGGTGGAAGCAGTAGAGTTTACGTGCGGTATTAGTGAATTTAAATATTGTATTATCAGAGCATTGTTAGTGTTGTGAATTGTATATATTTTTAAAATAACATTCTGTTTTACTTTACATTCGATTTTTTTGCGGAGGCTGCAGTGGGTCAAGAAACACGTAATTTACATAGAATTATTCGTTTTTTTAATTCTCTATAGCCCTGTATTTTTCTTTTTCCTTATGAAGTTTAAATAAAAAATAGGCAAATTAAAATAACCGAAAAAATTTTAAATGCACTTTTCAAGGGCAAGCTGCACTTTTAAATGCCGCAAAATTTCACAAGATATTTATAATAACACTCTAAACCAGTGTTTCCCAACCTTTTTTGTGCCATGCCCCACTTAAGCCTTTCTAAAATTCTTATGCCCCCCTATGTAACATATAAATAATTTTTAATATTAAAAAATTGAATTGTTCACTTAAGAAACTTAAATGGTAGGTTTTAGGAAGAAATCACTAGGAAATTGTTAACGAAACACAGTAAGTAAATTTTCAAAACATATAATGAAAAACTGAAATTAAAATTCGAAATAATTTTAATAATGATTTTTCTATATTAATTTATTGGTCGCGATTATTTAAGAATTTGCATTTTTCTTTCAATTTTGGCTGTCGAGTCCATTTTCGAATTTCCCCCCTTAACAATCAAATTGCCCCACGTTGGGAAACACTGCTCTAAACGATATCCCAAAAGCTCAATCCTATCAGCAAAATTCTCCTAAAAAATCTATATCGACTTCACTATATCCCTATTCTATCTATTGCAAGGCCGAGCATTGCAAGTCAACATTGTGACTTACTTCTGATACTGACTGTATCGCCTAGCATGTCAGTATGATCTACGCCATACGTTTAGCTATCCTGTCTATACCACTGCACGGTACGCTATATCAATCTAATCTAGGACGCATAATATTCAATTTTCTAATGAGTTCATACGCACTATCTCACAGAGTTTTATCGCCTTGGCTAGTGAATCGTCTTAACGGTAGCTTATGTTCTCACTTAACACAGTCTTTGCGGTTCTGATTCGCGAATTAACGTTAAAACGAACAAAATGCGATTTTAACGGATTAATTCAATTTATTGAATTCCGATCGTAGATTGTTTCGCGTATCCTACCGACTGCGCCAAATATGAAATTTCAATAGAGATTTCTATTTTTAAAAACATATATTATTTTATTATCGAAGTTTACAATATGCTTACAGAAATTAGACTGACTTTGTCACGTCTCTACTTTCATCAACAGATTCATATTATTGTTTGTCTTAAATATAAAGCGTCAGCATAGATAAAGCGTAAATACAGATTATTAAGAAGCTTATGTTCCCACTTAACAGTCTTTGCGGGACGGGTCGGGTGAAAGAGACACAGCACGTAAGTGTGAGTAAGGCGGTGCCGAAAACAGAGAGGCGTTGCCCGTTTCAATACTGATAGTCACAAGGTCGTAATGACAGCAAGAGATGCAACACCAACTATTGTCTCTCTTGTCCATAACACAACTCGAAGCGTACACAATAATCAGATTTTATAGTCAGCTCTCTAATAGCAATTATAAAATTTTGTAAAGGTTTATTTTTATATGAATTTAAAAGAGTAGTATTTGATAGAAAATGTAGCGCCCTATCGTATGGCATCGGGCGGAAAGTGATCTAGTTTTGCCTGCAACCCTTAAATTGCAAATTTGTTGAATTTTGAATTTCACGACTTTTAACAAGTAACTTCTAGTTACTCGATTGTTAGGAAATCTAGAGATTTGATTTTTCTTTTAAAAGATACGCACACAATTATGTATACATAAACTCTATTAGGAAGAGCCCCAATAAAAATAAAAGAACTCGTCCAAATCGAGTAATAAAAAATGTAATCTCAAATCAATGCTTGCACTCGTGTCTTTTTTCAGTATTTCAAAAATAGCTACACTTACATATATAAACATCTGCAGTGTACTTGCTAACCTTTCAAACTCTATTCGTGTCATAAGTATAACTTCCCATATCTATGTTACCACCGCAACATAAATTAGACATTTAAAAATTTAAAAAGTAATTATCTCATTATCGGTAAACTGTTTGAAGAAATTTTTTAAACAAAGAGTGTGCATAATATTAATATATTTGATTTTAAATACTAGTATATTTTCTGTAAGTGCTGTCATTTTGGAGATATTACAGAATTTCCAGAAAATGACTAGAGGACACAGGCACTTCCGGTTTTCTTCTGAGGCATATACAAGTTTAAAGTTTCATGATTATAGCATTGGTTGTTTTTGCTGTAGAGCGTTCACACACACACATACTATGTTTACACTGTTTTTATAAAGTCCCTTATTTTTTGTCCTCTATCATAACGGCTATCAATTTTTTCTGGTAAAAACCCTTTAAAATAAAACTCTTCCAATTTGGGAAACATTTTTGTATTCCAGAATTTATCATCTTTGTAGATCTGCAATATAATTTTCTAGTTAAATATGCATTAGTTAATTTATTGCTAAATTAATTGTGTATTTACTTTTTCGGTAGTTAGGCCTTGTGGAGTCCATACTACAAAATAACAATATGCCCTATTAGTTACATGAAGCTGGCCCTGTATTTGAAAGTAATAGTCGTGAGATCTAAAATTTCCCATACCTACATTACTATGGCAATATAAATAAGATAAAGAATAGCGATTATCTTGCAACTGGTACACATTTTGAAGAAATGTTTCAAACAAAAGTTGTGCAAAATATTAATATATTTCATTTTTATTGTAACTATTTTTACTGTAAGTGCAGCCGTTTCGGAGATATTGCAGAAACTGCAAAAAGTGACTTAAGTAAACATATACTTCCGGTTTGAATATTATTTTATAGAATAGGAGATGTTCTTGCCAATCTTAAATTTAAAGATTCATAATTTTAACTTCAACAGTGTAGGCTGTAGAGCGCATAAACACACACACACACACACACACACAAACAGACACACAGACGTCATTCCGAAAATAGTCAGACTCGATTCAGAGAAGGTCAAAAGGTTTATTTCCGTTAAAATCTCGAGATTGAATTTGCATGATTACAATACTTATTACAGCGTATAAGAAAATAATGAGAAGATTTTATATAGCCGAGTATTTATTAGAGTGGCAGTGAGGGGTAAAGAGAGTCTCTTACGAATAGTTGCATTGAACTACAGCATTAGACCAGAGATGCCAGATTGAGAATTTCCCACAGGTCCCCCACCACCTTTTTGAAATACGAAGATTGTGGCATATTTCCATAGTTTGTCGTAGCTTACTTCGGCGGAATACTCTACATTATCGACAGCGAAACACCCGTCCCTCCCGCCGTTGTTGTTATTGTTGTTGCAATTGCAGTTACCGTGTTCGATATTTTCCTATTTAGTTTCGTACATCGCAGCTTTTTGTTATACATATATTCATCGCATATCAATAAAATTGTTTTCTACAATTGTTCATTAATTTGACGCTACTATACTAGGTAAGCTATGAACTATTATTACTTATTTGATATTATATAACCTACAAATCAGCAAAACTGTCAAATTATATATCATACAAAATAAGAATATACATTTACACGCATAAATTTAACTTCATTTGCATGTAAAATATATCTTTAAAAAATAACGGGTAAACTTAGTTATAGGAGGACGTATCTCACTAACATTTTACTTTCCGATAAGTATAATCACTACATTTCTTCGTTTCAATTTCAAGTTTGTGCCTAACAATTAGATAAGTTCTTTTTTTTTTAGTATTCGTAAATTAATTTTTTTTTCACATTAATTTCAAGTTTTCATATTAATTAATATTTATATTATATTTTATTAATTTTTTATTTCAGGTTTTCTCGTTTCTAGTTTCTAGTTTTTTCACAATAATATTTTTACGAATTTCAGGTTTTCATATTAATTAATATTTATATTTTATTTTGTTTATTTTATATTTCAGGTTTTCTCGCTATTATTTTTGATTTCAGTTTCAGTAGTTTTCGTCATTGATTAATATTTCTTCGAATAGTTTAGATCACCAAATCTATGTTTTGCAATGTTTACTAAGGGGTCTCCTACAATTCCATGCAGTTTAGTTTAAATTAGATAAATAGAAAATGCAAGATTTTTAGTTATATAATAAATGCGGAATATATTCATTGTTAAAATATAAATTAAAATGTTAAATCTTTCTGTTTTAATATTTTTCTATAAAAAGTTTCTAAATAATATATTCTTTTGTTTAATTTAAATACAATATTTTAAGTAATAAAAATGTCAAATCTTTCTGTATTAATATTTTTGTATATAAAGTTTCTATAAAAAAAATATCTTTTTTAAATGTAAATATAATAAAAATGTAAAATTTTTCTGTATTATCATTTTAGTTTATAAAGTTCTAAATAATTATTTTTTTAAATGTAAGTATAATAGTTTAATAAATAAATGTAAAATTTTTCTGTATTATTATTTTTGTTTATAAAGTTTCAATTTTTTTTTTTTAATGTAAATATAATATATTTTTACTTTCTTTTACAGAGTAATAAGTAAGTATAGGGATCACCAAAAAAATCGAACTCGAGATTTCAACGGATATACACGTTTTGAGCTTCTCTGAATCGAATGTGACTATTTTCGGAGTGACGTCTGTGTGTGTGTGTGTGTGTGTGTGTGTGTGTGCGTGTGTGTGTGTGTATGTGAACGCTCTAGAGCCGAAACTGTCCAACGTAAAATGATGAGACTTCAAACTTAAGACTTGTATAT
Source organism: Leistus spinibarbis (assembly GCA_933228885.1). NCBI lineage: Eukaryota > Metazoa > Arthropoda > Insecta > Coleoptera > Carabidae > Leistus > Leistus spinibarbis. Next base: position 232,269 of record CAKOGD010000032.1, on the reverse strand, counting down.
GGTCTAGTTGTGCACCTCCTATTTTTGAAAAGAATATTCAAACCGGCAGTGCATGTCTACTCTATGCATTTTTTGTTCTATCTCCAATATCACTAGAACGGCTGCACTTACGGCAAAAATAGTTATATTCATAATGAAAGATATTAATATTTCGCACAACTTTTGTTTGAAAAGTTTCTTCAATAAATGTACCAGTTACGAGAAAACCGCTACCGAAAATTATGAGAATCTTGTTTACGTTGTCATGGATTCGAATGTAGCTTAATTAATCGGATCATCTGCGCCTGTCAATATTACGACAAGAAAACAAAATGGTCTGAATTAGATAAATGACATTTCAGAATATTTCTGTAGATATAATTGGTTAGTTTTCATAGTTAGTACTTCAAAACCATTACAAATTGGTATTGGTATAATTTTCAACCCATTCATTTATATAAGGTAAGCTTGGTTTTTTATATTGTTTCTGTTGGATTATTATTTCCTAATATTATATTTTTATAATCAATAAATATTGATGAAAACTACGTAAAAGAAAGTCCCGCGTTGGCCACAACCCATTTTTTTTTAATGTAAATATAATATTTTAAGTAATATAAATGTTAAATTTTGTCATACGAGAATTTGTATTTGGATTTAAAAGTCGCTAATGTTGACCTTGTTACTTCGTGTATTGTCGCTGATTTTCGGACAGTATGATAATTCATATTATATATTTTTTTTATGTGAATATAATATTTTAAGTAATATAAATGTTAAACTTTTTTGTATTATTATTTTTGTATATAAAGTTTCTAAATATATATATTTTTAAATGTAAATATAATAATTTAATAAATAAATGTTACATTTTTCTGTATTATTATTTTTGTTTATAAAGTTTCAAATATATTTTTTTTAAATGTAAATATAATATTTTAAGTAATTTAAATGTTACATTTTTCTGTATTATTTTTGTTTATAAAGTTTCTAAATAATATATATATTTTTTTTTTAATGTGAATATAATATTTTAAGTAATATAAATGTTAAACTTTTCTGTATTATTATTTTTGTATATTAAGTTTCTAAATATATATTTTTTTTTAATGTAAATATAATATTTTAATAAATAAATGTAAAAAATTTCTGTATTTTTATTTTTGTATATAAAGTTTCTAATTTTTGTGTGATGTAAATACAATATTTTAAGTAATAAAGATGTTAAATCTTTAAATGAAATTATAATTTTATATTTCAATGAAGCTTGTTTTATAGGCGCATAGAGAACGATTTTGTCATACGAGAATCTGTATTTGGATTTATTAGTCGCCAATGTTTATATTTTCAAGTGCTACATAGCAGCTATGAATCATAGCCTATGATTCATAGCTACATGTTTAACCTTGTTACTTCGTGTATTGTCGCTGATCTTCCGTCAGTATACGTACTGCAAAATTCATATTATATATCATAGATGGCGTTGTGTTCAATACTGTGACGTAGTGTATTCTGCTGAAACCAGCTAGGACGGCCGTAACAAGCGGAGAGGTATTTCTCCGTCGTGCGCCGTGAGATTCTGCGCAACCAAAATGATGGTGGGAGGTGTGGGAAATTCTCAATCTGGCATCTCTGCATTAGACTCGATTAGACACACCCAGTGTTTCCCCTCCAACATAATATAACTTACAAGGTGCTCGCAAAACACAGTGGCGCTAGTGGACGGATTAAAATGCAATGCAAAAATTAATATTTTTGGGAACAACCTGAGGCTAGGTCCAACACAATTTTGATCTGAAAATTTCAGTACATATTAGCGAAACATGTGTCGCGACGAGAGCCAAATTCGAAATACTTCTATACTTTCGGTGTAATAATACTTTGAAAATGACGAATTTTACGTGCATATTTTTTTATTCTGATGAAAGAAAATTAAAAAAATCAACTCGTAGCAACTTTCCTTATGCCTTTGTCTATGAGGTAAAAAAATGGGTTGTGGCCAACGCGGGACTTTCTTTTACGTAGTTTTCATCAATATTTATTGATTATAAAAATATAATATTAGGAAATAATAATCCAACAGAAACAATTTGAAAACCAAGCTTACCTTATATAAATTAATGGGTTGAAAATTATACCAATACCAATTTGTAATGGTTTTGAACTAACTAACTATCAAAACTAAACAATTCTCTACAGAAATATTCTGAAATGTCATTTATCTAATTCAGACCATTTTGTTTTCTTGTCGAAATATTGACAGGCGCAGATGATCCGATTTATTAAGCTACATTCGAATCCATGACAACGTAAACAAGATTCTCATAATTTTCGGTAGCAGTTTTCTCGTAACTGGTACATTTATTGAAGAAACTTTTCAAACAAAAGTTGTGCGAAATATTAATATCTTTCATTATGAACATAACTATTTTTGCCGTAAGTGCAGCCGTTCTAGTGATATTGGAGATAGAACAAAAAATGCATAGAGTAAACATGCACTGCCGGTTAGAATATTCTTTTCAAAAATAGGAGGTGCACAACTAGACCATATACAAGTCTTAAGTTTGAAGTCTCATAATTTTACGTTGGACAGTTTCGGCTCTAGAGCGTTCACATACACACACACGCACACACACACACACACACACACACACACACACACAGACGTCACTCCGAAAATAGTCACATTCGATTCAGGGAAGCTCAAAACGTGTATATCCGTTGAAATCTCGAGTTCGATTTTTTTGGTGATCCCTATACTTACTTATTACTTCGTAAAAGAAAGTAAAAAGAATTAAACCTTTAGAACTGACCAATCAAACAGTATTTGCTCCAGAAATACAAGCATTTTCGTCTTATATTTTATTCGTTCCATAGCCTCTTAACTGTAGCTTATTAGGAATATTAGCTATTGGTTCCATCAATTCAAATAATTACTTTATCAAATCGACAGTAATTGCTTTTAGTTAAATTACTAATTCATTTTATATTCTGTACGTTTATTTCGACTGCGTAGAAAATAAAAAAATATGACAACACAATGATGTTTATTGCACTACAGTGTATTTTCTTGATTGCATTTTTTGATGAAGGAAATAAGTTTCTTAGGATAACAGTTAGCTCGTCGTACGAAATACAAAGGAGCTAAAGCAATCAGTCGTCCATCTGTAGCAATCTCGAATCAAACAAGTTTAGGTCCAACGCACCTATGCGTCCAGCTTGCCTTATAAGTAATAAATGCAATGCGACCAGCGGTTTTTAATTATTATGGCATTATGTTTAACAATTCGAAAAAAATAATATATAAGAAGTCGTACAATTTTTGTAGATAATTTTGATATAAACAAAATTTAGTGCATTTTTTTTAATTTATAATTATAATATTTAATATTTTTATGGCCTTTGGGTTTACAATATAAAAAAATCTTCTCGACATAAAATATATAAAATTTTCAGGTGTTTAAATTATTTTTATTAGAAGAATGTTAAGGATAAACAACATTGTGACGGTTTCAAAAAAATCGATTTTTCTTTTTTATATAATTTTAAAGAATGTATCTTTTAGAATATTTCCCTAAAATATGATGCTGAAATTCGTACAAATAACGAAGGTACACCGCATTTTCCTTTGACGCGCACATTGCTGACAATGGTCGTTCATAATATCTTTATTGTGTTTATTTGAAATTTTGAACTAAAAATGCATCGAAAAGGTAGTAGATTAACCCCCAAACCACAAAGACAGTACAAATGAAAACGACATTGTCCTCCAAATCGTTTTGAAATTGAACAGAACGGCACGACACCAAACGCTGCGGCACTTTAAACGCGTTTCTCTTGAAACCCTGTTCATTGTTATAGGGTAATCATTTTTTTTTGCAAATTCCTACGTACAACTGAAATTACATCTATATAGATTAAGAAAAAAAAATTGTATCAGCTGATTACAACCTGCGCTTTATCTATGATATGGATATGGATCCATGACACTACCCACTCTTTGATCTGCCTCTGGAGAACGCAAAATATGGCATCAAGCTATTATTATTTTTCAATAAAAATAATACTGAAAGAACTTTGATATAAACCTTATTTAATACAGTAAACCCCATCAATCAACTATTTCTAAGTTCAGAGAAAAAAATTCGAGAAAATGAGCAATATTTTCGGCCCTCACAGTGTTGTTCCCCCTTAATAAAAGCTCCAAATTTTGGGGCCCTATAACTCGGGAAGTATTCGGCCGATTGGATAAAAACTACGAGTGGATTTAAATGGGATGCCAAATAATATGTGTACCAAATTTAGTTCAAATCGCTTTGGTACCTTCAAGAAAATATCTGGAGTGGCCTGCACTCAACTTTCTTTTACGTAGTTTTCAATAGATAGATATTAATATACATATATATCCCAAACAAACTGTCCACATATATTTATATATATATATATATATATATATATATATATATATATATATATATATATATATATATATATATATATAATCTCAAACAAACGGTCAAACTAACCAATACTCTACGAAATACTCTGAAATGTCTATTTTGTTTTCCTGGCAAAAACGGGTGCAGATAATAATAATAATTATTAAGTGATAACAACATCTTTTGCTGATCAATATAAAATGAAATTTCAAATTAAATTACTATAACTTAATAATAACTGGATAATTATACCAATTTATAATGGATCTGTATTTGAAGTACTTATCGTATTCACTCTTAAACTGTCAATCTCCACAGTAAAACTCAAAAATTGTTATTTAATTATGTTAGCAAATATATAATATAAATTGATTCTACAATAATTTACCTGATACAATTTATTCTAATAAGAAATCAATATTTAAAATACTAATTCATACAGTTAACTGTGGGAATGCATGCAAACATATAATTTACGATCGTACGATAGTACTAGACAGCTATAGTGCTTGGGCGTGTGTCTGTAACAAACTCAGATCAAAAATGTTCTCAATAAAAGGTTCTGAATCCAAAAATTTATGTAACTCATACATGGATGTATGTATCTCGTTCGCTCGCGCGTTCCCTCAGTCGCTCGTCTGATCTGTTTGTGTGACCGCTACACCTTCTTTTATAACCTCAGTGGTTAAAAAAATAGTTTTCTTTATAAAAAAGAAATATAATAATTAAAGCATCCACTGACTAGATAATAATGCTTGTTAGTGTTAGGTCTATTTCGTTTAGTCGGGTTTATGTATTTCTCCGTTTTGCGTAATGGGTAATGTGACCATTCGTACTGGTTTTACCAGTACAGTACAGTTTTCTTGGTCATAAGTCCTGGTTAGTAGAACAATGTCACCAGTACACAAAATGTATCGTTTTAGGGATAGAAATTTAAAAATTATAAGTTTATCAAAATATCGATGAATCAATTTTTGAAAACAAATCTTATATCATATTTCTTAAAGTATTTCCTACTTTTAATATTATTTTACACGTCGGTTCTCAACACCGGCTCTAGGCATACACATGTTTTTACTTTCTTTTACGAAGTAATAAGTAAGTATAGGGATCACCAAAAAAATCGAACTCGAGATTTCAACGGATATACACGTTTTGAGCTTCCCTGAATCGAATGTGACTATTTTCGGAGTGACGTCTGTGTGTGTGTGTGTGTGTGTGTGTGCGTGAACGCTCTAGAGCCGAAACTGTCCAACGTAAAATTATGAGACTTCAAACTTAAGACTTGTATATGGTCTAGTTGTGCACCTCCTATTTTTGAAAAGAATATTCTAACCGGCAGTGCATGTTTACTCTATGCATTTTTTGTTCTATCTCCAATATCAGTAGAACGGCTGCACTTACGGCAAAAATAGTTATGTTCATAATGAAAGATATTAATATTTCGAACAACTTTTGTTTGAAAAGTTTCTTCAATAAATGTACCAGTTACGAGAAAACCGCTACCGAAAATTATGAGAATCTTGTTTACGTTGTCATGGATTCGAATGTAGCTTAATAAATCGGATCATCTGCGCCTGTCAATATTTCGACAAGAAAACAAAATGGTCTGAATTAGATAAATGACATTTCAGAATATTTCTGTAGAGAATTGTTTAGTTTTGATAGTTAGTTGGTTCAAAACCATTACAAATTGGTATTGGTATAATTTTCAACCCATTCATTTATATAAGGTAAGCTTGGTTTTCATATTGTTTCTGTTGGATTATTATTTCCTAATATTATATTTTTATAATCAATAAATATTGATGAAAACTACGTAAAAGAAAGTCCCGCGTTGGCCACAACCCATTTTTTTATTACTACTTTGATCCCGAAATTCCAATTAATATGTACTAATACATCCATAACAAATATTTGTATTTTTTTCAGAAATTACTTTTATAATCTATAATATGAACAATACGAATACATTTTATTGCATTCTTTCATTAAAAGACGAAAAGTAGATAAACCTGACCATTCCTCGCAATATCTTTTCAACTTATATTCTACGGCAGCGACTATTTCACTATTTCTCAATCACAATACCCTATATAAACTATTTAATTGGTTCATCTTCATATTTAGCAATTAATGGAATACAACATTTTATTGTTGCAATCATCCGAACTTAATCAATTTAAATTTGAATATAATTCTCCTTAATATCTCTTTTCTTGGTTTTGGTCTTATAATTTGTATGATATAATTTAAATAAACAAGCATAAATGGCAGGCACTAATGCCATTAGCTCGCCTTATTATCTATTCAGTGGATTAGTTTAATTTGTTTTTTTATTTATATTGAAAACAGTTATATAACTACTGAGATTATTAAGAAATCTAATAAGATAATATATAAAAAATAATAATGACATTGTTACTGATTTCAAAATTATTTTTCTAAATTAATATTCTTGGCGTTTTGCTTTAACAATTTGAAAAATTGTTGTAAATATAAGAAGTCAAATACAATACCTGTTATAAACGATTTTAATTTTACAGTACAACTTTCGGCTGAACTTATTTCTTTTATTTTAGGGGTAGGGCGCAGATCTAGGAGATTGAAAGTTGTAAATTCGAGTTTCGACATTTGTAAATTCGTATGTAAGTATATTCGAAAAATGAATATTATAATTTTACGTAGGTACTATAATTATCGTACTTCTTCGGTTTTCTTAGAATTTTGTTCTTTATGAATTTGTCCATTATGAAAATGAATATTTCTACCTTTGTACATTCTGTTTTTGTCGATTCGACATTAATGCATTATGCTAGTGTCCATTCGGATTTTGTATTATTCTGATTATGCATATTATATTGTATTATGTTTCGAGTTTTGTAAATTCGTATAAATGTAAATTCGATATATGTAAATTATATGTTTGCATGCAATCCCAATATAACAATATTCAATCTAGATCACTACATAACTCTCCCCCTAGAAAGAAGAATGGGGCGGCAAACAAAATGTGTGTCATAAAAGATTTTACATGAGAAATCGATTTGGATTTCCGATAAGAAAAGCTGGTTTCAACCTATCAATTGACAATGTAATTAACTTGTCATTTACCAAAATCTTAAAAAAATATCTGGAGTGGCCTGCACTCAACTTTCTTTTACGTAGTTTTCAATAGATAGATATTAATATATAATGAAAATAACTGGATAATTATACCAATTTATAATGGATCTGAATTTGAAGTACTTATCGTATTCACTCTTAAACAGTCAAATTTCACAGTTAAACTCTGAAATTGTTAATTAATTATGTCAGCAAATATATAATATAAATTGATTCTATAATAATTTACCTGATACAATGTATTCTAATAAGAAATCAATATTTTAAATATTAATTCATACAGATAACTGTCAAAGGAATGCTTGTTTGTTCTCAATAAACAAGAAACAAATGATGTAACTCATGGTTGATTCGTTTTAAAAATAATAAAATTTGTCACAATTGTAGGTATCACCATGGCAACGTAAATAAGATATTTGAGTTTTTTCGTAGCAGTTTTCTCATAACTGGTACAATTTATGAAGAAACTTTTCAAACAAAAGTTGTGCGAAATATTAATATCTTTCATTATGAATATTGCTATTTTTGCCGTAAGTGTAGCCGTTCTAGTGATATTGGAGATAGAACAAAAAATGTATAGAGTAAACATGAACTACTGGTTTGAATATTCTTTTCAAAAATAGGAGGTGCACATCTAGGGTATATACAAGTCTTAAGTTTGAAGTTTCATAATTTTTCGCTCGACAGTTTTGGCCCTAGAGCGCTCACAGACACACACACACACAGACACACACACACACACACACACAGACACACACACACACAGACACACAGACGTCATTCCGAAAATAGTCACATTCGATTCAGGGAAAGTCAAAACATGTATATCCGTTGAAATCTCGAGTTCGAAATTTTTCATGATTACAATACTTACTTATTACTCTGTAAAAGAAAGTAAAAATTGTAACGATTAATTACTTAAAAAGGACCATCATACGGTTGTTTTAAGGTGGAACCAATTGCGTTGTGTTTTACGAAAACATGAGGGTGATATGCGGTTGTTTTGATATGATGAGTACCTAATAATAATAGCAAATGTTTAAATAAATTAGATTCAAACTGTCTTCCTCTATCCGTTGTTATAATTGAAGGAACCCCGAACCTAGCTATCCAAATAGTTACCTTCGTCCTTCGCTATTGTTTAAGCAGTACAATCTGTAAGTGGAATTACTTCGGGCCAACGAGTAAATCTGTCGATACAAGTGAGAACATGTGAATATCCTTTAGATTTAGATATAGGTAAAGTGACTAAATCCAAATGAACATTATCGAAACGAAATTGTGGCTCAAGAAATGAACCGTATTCAGAATTGGTATATCTGACCACTTTTGATCGTTGACATTTTAAACAATTTTTTTGTCCAATTTTGTACATTTTTATTCATATTGAACCAAACAAATTTAGATCCAATTAATTTTGTTGTTGCTTTTATACTTGGATGAGAAAAAGAATGGAAATGAGTAAATATTTTATTACGAAATTGTTCTGGAACGTAAGGTCGGAAAGTATTTGTAGAAATGTCACCTAACAAAGTTAGGTTAGAATTTTTAAGTTTGACTTCTATAAATTTAAGATGACTCGTGTCATCGTTTCGTAACAATTTTAATTTTTCAAAGAATTAACGTAAATTCTCGAAAGGGCATCAGCTACAGCATTGTCTTTACCTGACACATGCCTAATATCATTGGTAAATTGAAAGATGAAATCTAGATGCCTGATTTCTCTGGGTGTGTAATTGTTGGAATTCTTATTTCCTACGAAGGTTAAAGGTTTATGATCAGTCAGTATGTGAAATTCTCTACCTTCTATAAAATAACGAATTTTTTTTACGGCCAAATATATTGCTAATAACTCTCTACCAAAGGTACTATATCTCTTTTGAGTCGGATTAAAAGCGGTAGAAAAAAAAGCTAAAGGTTGCCAACTTTCGGCGATATATTGCTGTAAAACTGCACCTACATCTGATTCTGAGGCATCCACCATAATGTTCGTCGGTGCTTCATGTTGAGGAAAAGAAAGATTAGTAATCTTTGCTAATATCTTTTGATCGAATTAAACGCATCGATAGCTTGTTGAGACCAAATAACTTCTTTAAAACTCTTGTATTTAACGGTTATAAGTTTGTTAATCGGTTCTAAAATCATTGCACAGTTGACGATAAAACGATGATAAAAGTTTATCATCCCTAAAAATTCCCGCAATTTTTTACTTTCTTTTACAGAGTAATAAGTAAGTATAGGGATCACCAAAAAAATCGAAATCGAGATTTCAACGGTTATACACGTTTTGAGCTTCCCTGAATCGAATGTGACTATTTTCGGAGTGACGTCTGTGTGTGTGTGTGTGTGTGCGTGTGTGAGTGTGTGCGTGTGTGTGTATGTGAACGCTCTAGAGCCGAAACTGTCCACCGTAAAATTATGAGACTTCAAACTTAAGACTTGTATATGGTCTAGTTGTGCACCTTCTATTTTTGAAAAGAATATTCTAACCGGCAGTGCATGTTTACTCTATGCATTTTTTGTTCTATCTCCAATATCACTAGAACGGCTGCACTTACGGCAAAAATAGTTATGTTCATAATGAAAGATATTAATATTTCGCACAACTTTTGTTTGAAATGTTTCTTCAATAAATGTACTAGTTACGAGAAAACCGCTACCAATGATTATGAGAATCTTGTTTACGTTGTCATGGATTCGAATGTAGCTTAATAAATCGGATCATCTGCGCCTGTCAATATTTCGACAAGAAAACAAAATGGTCTGAATTAGATAAATGACATTTCAGAATATTTCTGTAGAGAATTGTTTAGTTTTGATAGTTAGTTGGTTCAAAACCATTACAAATTGGTATTGGTATAATTTTCAACCCATTCATTTAGATAAGGTAAGCTTGGTTTTCATATTGTTTCTGTTGGATTATTATTTCTTAATATTATATTTTTATAATCAATAAATATTGATGAAAACTACGTAAAAGAAAGTCCCGCGTTGGCCACAACCCATTTTTTTTTATTTGAAGCAACGGGAAATTAATAACAGCATCTATCTTACTTTTCAAAGGATTAATACCAGTGGCAGAAATGTGGTGTCCTAAAAATTCAATTTCTTCAACACTAAATTGGCATTTCTCACTATTAACTAACACGCCATATTTTTGTAATCTGTCAAGTATTAATTTTAAGAGATGTTTATGTTGTTCTTTAGATTTACTAGCAATTAGCAAATCGTCTATATAGGTAAAACAAAAATTAAATCCTCTAGTTATTTCATCCATGAATCTTTGGAACGTTTGTGCACTGTTCCTCAACCCGAATGGCATGACTAAATATTCAAATAAGCCGAATGGCGTAATATTTGCAGTTTTGGAAATGGATTCTTTGTCCATCGGTATTTGGTTGTAAGCCTTTACTAAATCTAATTTTGAATAAATAATTGTTCCATGTGAATTAGTTGCAAAATCTTGAATGTGCGGAATTGGGTACCGATCCGGATCAGTTATAGCATTAAGAGCCCGATAATCACCACAAGGGCGCCATTCCCCGTTCCTTTTATTAACCATGTGTAACGGAGAGGCCCAATTGCTCGAGGATGATCTAACTATACCTATTTCTAACATATTATTAAACTCCTGTTTACCTGCAGCTAATTTATCAGGAGCCAAACGACGTGGCTTAGCAAAAACAGAAGAATTTTTTGTATTTATGAAATGTTTAGTATTATGAATCGTTTGACGTTGAGAATCAAACAATTTTGTGACATTTGGAAAATGTGACAGAATTATTTCAAATTCATTCAAATGGGAAATGTTTTGGTCATCATTTACGGAATTTAAAACATTTTTCGTAGATTTAGATGTAGAGAAATAATCGATTTTTGATGTTGGAATAATGCGTTTCGATGGCAAATCTACAAGTAGTTTAAAATATGTAAGAAAATCAGCTCCTATAATAGAGTGTTTAACATTAGCAATTATAAATTTCCAAACAAACATAGACTCTAATCCGAAATCTAAATTTAATAACTTTTCACCGTATGTGTCAATTGATGAATTATTTACTGCTTGTAATTTGAAAACTTGTTTTTGGCGTTTCTCGTATAAGGAACTTTTTATAATACTCACCTCAGCTCCAGCATCTACGAGAAAACGAAACCCAGAAACTTTGTCCATCAGATAAAACAAACGGGTAGAAGGTGGATTAAGGTCGTGGCTAGAAATTGAAGGCAAATTTAATTTTTGTATAAAGTAAGTAGCACGTTGTGCATCTGATAAAACCTCCGGTTTGTTTCTAGTCGTTTCCATTTGAGAAGGTGAAATGCATTTGTGAGCATTATCTCCAAAGTTAAGATGGTACCAACAAAGTGAACTGGATGCCGGAGCTCCAGGAAAGCCCTTTTTAGCTCGTCGTACCGTAAGTACAAAAGAGCTAAAGTGATTGGTCGTGTGTCTGTAACATGCTCGGATCGAAAAAAAATATAAACAAAAAGTTCTTGTATTTTCGCCCTGAATCCAAAAATATATATAACTCATATACTTGGATGTATGTATCTCGCTCGCTCGCTCGGTCGGTCCGTCGTAAGACCTGAGTTTGTGACCGCAACTCGTCTGAAGGTACCGGGCCGATTTTAATGAAATTTGGTATACATATAATTTCTATGCCCGTGATGTTCCCGTCGCATTTTAAATCCAATCGTCAGTACAGGGCCGGCGTTATAGGCTCCCAAAATTTGGAACCCTCCTAAATACTGCCCTTAGTCAACTTTTAAAAAATTTACAATTTTCTACTTAAAATTCTAAGATATTTTATGTAATTAAAGTTTTTGGAAATTGTGAGCCCATAGGCTTAAAAAAATATATAAATATATTTTGAAGTATATCAAACATTGATCGCCATCTGTTAGTGAAATGAAAAAGTTGTCTATTTGACAGTAATTTGTTTGGTTATATTTTCCAATGTATAAACCATTTGCTTCTGTGTTTTAATTAATAAAATTAGGAAATGTTCATGAAATAATTATCATTATCCTTGGCAAATCACGAAACGAACGATATTAACGTTATACCCATGTGGATGTGTGCAATTTTAAATGTGGGGTTTTTGGATATTAAAACTGTTATGGTACAGGAATAAATAAATCAAAGGGATCATAATTGGTTAGATTGGTTCATTGGGCAATGTGAGTGAGTATAATGTCGACGATTTAGAATTATATACGTAAACTTAGAAATTTATTAATTCCATATTAAATGCCGATGAAATATCATAACAACAATACATTTTGTACTATAATAATTGCTATCGCTTTTAGTTTTGTATTTATTGTTGTAACCGGGCTCGTCGGACCGGCGAGCTGGTGCGTGTTCTGAAGAAGAAATTCTTCGTATTAAAGTATTCTTCAACGTAGTATATGGTAGGTCCATAGAGGGATTAAGGATTAAATCCCGAACTTCTGCAGCGTATTGTGGATTTAAAACTGCCACAATTTTATTAAATTTGGAAGATTCGGTAGTAATGCGCTGCTGAGTAAAAACTGCGTCGACTTGTGCAAACCATAATTCTGCATCTTTTGGCCAAAATTCAGGCACCTTGAAGTCTCCACGTATATAAGACATTTCAGGGACTTGTACAGGAAATAAGGTCTCAGTTACTTCTTCTGCCTCCATAACAGTAATGTTCCATGTACGTCGGGGTCACCAATATAAAGTTTAATATATAATAAACTTTATTATTAAATGGTATAACATACAAATAAATCGAAATTCGGATAACTTGTTTATTGAAATTTATGTCAGAGAATTATTTATAAAAAATTGGTTGTGGCCAACGCGGGACTTTCTTTTACGTAGTTTTCATCAACATTTATTGATTATAAAAATATAATATTAGGAAATAATAATCCAACAGAAACAATATGAAAACCAAGCTTACCTTATACAAATGAATGGGTTGAAAATTATACCAATACAAATTCTCGTATGACAAAATTTAACATTTATATTACTTAAAATATTATATTTACATTAAAAAAAAATGGGTTGTGGCCAACGCGGGACTTTCTTTTACGTAGTTTTCATCAACATTTATTGATTATAAAAATATAATATTAGGAAATAATAATCCAACAGAAACAATATGAAAACCAAGCTTACCTTATACAAATGAATGGGTTGAAAATTATTCCAATATCAATTTGTAATGGTTTTGAAGTACTAACTATCAAAACTAACCAATTCTTACAGAAATATTCTGAAATGTCATTTATCTAATTCAGACCATTTTGTTTTCTTCTCGAAATATTGACAGGCGCAGATGAACCGATTAATTAAGCTACATTCGAATCCATGACAACGTAAACAAGATTCTTAAAATTTTCGGTAGCGGTTTTCTCGTAACTGGTACATTTATTGAAGAAATTTTTCAAACAAAAGTTGTGCGAAATATTAATATCTTTCATTATGAACATAAGTATTTTTGCCGTAAGTGCAGCCGTTCTAGTGATATTGGAGATATAACAAAAAATGCATAGAGTAAACATGCAATGCCGGTTTGAATATTCTTTTCAAAAATAGGAGGTGCACAACTAGACCATATACAAGTCTTAAGTTTGAAGTCTCAATTTTACGTTGGACAGTTTCAGCTCTAGAGCGTTCACACACACATACTCACACACGCACACACACACACACACACACACATTCACACACACACACAGACGTCACCCCGAAAATAGTCACATTCGATAGTATATATATATATATATATATATATATATATATATATATATATATATATATACTAGGGTCACCCGTGGGCACCGTGTGCCCATATAGTACACAGAATATAGGTCAGTTTTGACGGATGGAGAATTATCTTGTAATTTTCTTGTAAATCATAGTTACAATATAAAAAATATCTGGAGTGGCCTGTACTCAATTTTCTTTTACGTAGTTTTCAATAGATAGATATTAATATACATATATATCCCAAACTGTCTCCATACATATATATATATATATATATATATATATATATATATATATATATATATATATGACCATTTGTTTGAGATTATATATATATATATATATATATATATATATATATATATATATATATATATATATATATATATATATAATCTCAAACAAATGGTCAAACTAACCAATACTATACGGGAATACTCTGAAATGTCTATTTTGTTTTCCAGGCAGAAACGGGAGCAGATAATTATTATTATTATTAAGTGATAACAAAATCTTTTGCTGACCAATATAAAATGAAAATTCAAATTAAATTACTATAACTTAATAATAACTGGATAATTATACCAATTTATAATGGATCTGTATTTGAAGTATGTACTTATCGTATTCACTCTTAAACTGTCAAAATCCACAGTAAAACTCTGAAATTGTTATTTAATTATGTTAGCAAATATATAATATAAATTGATTCTATAATAATTTACCTGATACAATTTATTCTAATAAGATATCAATATTTTAAATACTAATTCATACAGTTAACTGTCAATGTAATGCTTGTTTGTCTTCAATAAACAAGAAACAAATGATGTAACTCATGGTTGAACCGATTTAAAAATAATAAAATTTGTCACTAGTGTAGGTATAACTATGGCAACGTAAATAAGATATTTGAGTTTTTTCGTAGCAGTTATCTCATAACTGGTACAAATTAAGAAGAAATGTTTCAAACAAAAGTTGTGCGAAATGTTAATTTCTTTCATTATGAATATAACTATTTTTGCCGTAAGTGTAGCCGTTCTAGTGATATTGCAGATAGAACAAAAAATGCATTGAGTAAACATGCACTTCCGGTTTGAATATTCTTTTCAAAAATAGGAGGTGCACATCTAAGGCATATACAAGTCTTAAGTTTGAAGTTTCATAATTTTACGTTCGACAGTTTTGGCCCTAGAGCGTTCACAGACACACAGACAGACAGACAGACGTCATTCCAAAAATAGTCACATTCGATTCAGGGAAGGTCAAAACATGTATATCCGTTGAAATCTCGAGTTCGAAATTTTTCATGATTACAATACTTACTTATTACTCTGTAAAAGAAAGTAATAAGGGATTTCCCTTACACGGTTTTTCCTTCACTTTGTATCGTATAACATGTAACAAACCTAAAAATAATTAAATATTCATAATTTTATATATTTTTCCAGCCAATCTGGTGTCTAAATATGTTTGAATTAACTCTTCAAGATTTTGTTTATTATTTAATTTATAATTTAATTTATAAATTTATTTACTGCATCTATTTGGAGTTATATATATTGTACAATGCACATTTAATATTATTTAATAATTTGATGCATGTTTTTATTGATTTTTAAATGCCTATGAATTATAGAATATAATAAAATAATTAAAGATTTTGAAATTTGGACAGTTAATTAAAATTGTTAATAATCATTATTTGAATAAATGTTTGCAATTGAAACAATTCATTCTGATAACAAAGTCGGAAAATGCGCGGTAACTTTGAAGTACTACTTGATGGCACTTCATACCTCATACACTTGGCTGAAGTTTATAGTTTGAATTTACGATATTTGTCAACATGAATAAAAAGGTTGTTTTATCCGAATTTCTGAATGACGATGCAACGTCAAAAATAGTTGTAGTTGTCCTTGGCTAATCACGAAACGAACGATAATTACGATATTACCCATGTGGATGTGATGGGATGTGATATGGAAATGAATACTGTTATGGTACAGGAATAAATAAATGTCGGGATCATAATTGGTTAGATTGGTTCAATGGGCAATGTGAGTGAGTATAATGTCGATGATTTAGAATTACATACTTAAACTTAGAAATTTATTCATTTCATATTAAATGCCGATGAAATGTCATAACAACAATACATTTTGTACTGTAATAATTGCTATCGCTTTTAGTTTTGTAATTTATTGTTGTGACCGGGCTCGCCGGAACGGCGAGCTGGTAGCACTGGCGCTTTTAAACAACGGTATTTACTTTTTTTACTGATAGTCTCCACATGTCCAAATGTAAGACTTACTTACCCGATACTAGCGCCTCTACCGCCGCTTTGGACACTAATTTTCACTTCAATAAGGGACGGCCAGGGTTATCTATGCACCCATGCCCCCCACCAATTTACGTGCAACAGAGAGAAAAATGGGATAAAAATTATATTTTCAAAATTTTGAGGCACTAGTCAAGGATTTTTTTTTTATTATCCTTTATGAAGGAAGGTTAAAAATGCTTCAAAAGATAAAAAGGTTGAGTAGAACCGGAGATATTTGAGAGAGAAAGAAAAAACATATTTTTGAGGTTATGGCCGCCAGGAATGATTTTCGAAGCTGAAAATCTAGTGAAATGATTTTCTTTCGAAGACGAATCGAATGACATCTTGACCCTTAATCCGATTGGGGGGACTTTTCATTATCTTATCCTGCTATACCCTTTCATATGCTAGAAGGGGGAAATATCAAAACGATTGGATAAACCGTTAAAAAAAACATCCTAGGAACCGTAAATAAGATTTTGTGCGCGTACGCACCAATGCGTAGAGGTAGGTAGGATATGCGTTGCGAGCAGTGGTTTTTAATTATTATGTCCTTTTGGTTAACAATTTGAAATTTTTTTATAGATTTAAAAAGTCATACAGTTGTATATTATATTGATAAAGATAATTTTTTAGTGCATATTTTAAAATTCAAAATTATAATATTTAATAATTTATTTCGGGCTTTGGGTTAACAATATAAAAAAATCTTTTAGATATGAAATCATTTAAAAATTTGTAGTAAACATTTTTAATGTTCTAATTATTTTTATAAGGGCAGTATTAAGGGAGACTCCAAATCTTGAGGCCCTTTAACTCAGGAAGTATATAAGCGATTGAATTTAAACTGCGAGCGGATTCAAATAGGATGCCAAATAATATGTGTATTAAATTTGGTGTGAATCGCTTTGGTACCTTCATAGGAGTAGAGGGCACAAATTTATTCTTACGAGCGACGACGATCATTCAAGTATATGAGTTATATATATTTTTGGATTCAGGGCGACGCGACGAGACAAACATTTTTTGTTTGTGAAATTTATTGATCCGAGAATGCTACAGACACATGACCGAATGCTTTAGTTTCTTCGGTACTTTGTACGGCGAGCTAATAAGAACATAGTTTTGAGTTAAACGCATTTAAAGTCGTCTTAGATTCCGTTTCCAAGCTGATTCCTTCGACCTAAACCGCTGTATCTCTTGTAATAATTCGAATTTCGGTAAACGGCTTTGAAAACGCAAATGGAATATGCCCCCTTAAGGTGTTAGGTATCTCTGGCGTGTCGAAAAATAAGGCATTTTATAGATTTATTTATAAGAATATCAACAAAGCGATAACAATGAGATTTGGAAGGTCAATTAAACACGTATTCAGGTTGAATATTTAAAATTTTATTTTTCAAATAAATACAAAACGGCGTCTCAGTGACCGGTATAAAGAGATCACCTATTATTTAGGACCAAAACGGGCGAAAAGGTTGAAGACACACATCAGCACCTAGGGCAAATACAATATTTTCTTTTTATTTTCCTATAGAAGTACACACGATTACGGAAAATTATGAATGTTATGCAAAATGACGGCAATATGATAACATATATACATATTTTGACAAAAAAGTGACCCTAATTTGATACGTAATTCTTAATCAATCGCAAAAATCGTGTGTACTTCTATAGAATATATATGTAAGAAGATTCAGCAAAAAATTTAAGTCAATCGGTTAAGAATTGTAGGAGCAGCTTTTTCGCCCGCGACATTAAAAACATAGTTTCGAGTAAATCGCGTTTATTGTTTCATATTAATATTTTCATTACAAATATTGAAGACAGGGGCTTGCAATTTCTTTTTATATTCAATCTGCAATGCCAGGACCATAAAGCAACCCTTAAAGGACCAAAATTTGCTCATCAGCTTCTTTTCTGAGCGACTGTAATCCTTTGCGAGCTTCTTTTCTTGTATTGTATTGTATTAACACAATTTTCGTCTACTTCTATACAAAAATTATATGTTTCATTGCTAATTCTCATTTGCAAGATTTGCATAATGTCGAGAAAGCCTTTGAAACCATCATTATAAGCAATGACTGCAATATCCGTAGCGATATCAATGTTGCCACACGATACTACCTTTGGAGTTATCGCCCAAACAACATAAAACTTTCGTTTGAATTTTGCGTATATCCTTCTAAGCACCTAGAAAGAAGGAAGATCTTCTGAACTTAAATCTACATTTTTTTATTTCACGGCATTCAAATTCACAATAGGCATGGGTGCATGGCGTATGCGTATGCGTATGCGTATGCGTATGCGTATGCGTATGCGTATGCGTATGCGTATGCGTATGCGTATGCGTATGCGTATGCGTATGCGTATGCGTATGCGTATGCGTATGCGTATGCGTATGCGTATGCGTATGCGTATGCGTATGCGTATGCGTATGCGTATGCGTATGCGTATGCGTATGCGTATGCGTATGCGTATGCGTATGCGTATGCGTATGCGTATGCGTATGCGTATGCGTATGCGTATGCGTATGCGTATGCGTATGCGTATGCGTATGCGTATGCGTATGCGTATGCGTATGCGTATGCGTATGCGTATGCGTATGCGTATGCGTATGCGTATGCGTATGCGTATGCGTATGCGTATGCGTATGCGTATGCGTATGCGTATGCGTATGTAATTCCAGAGTGTTGAAGGCTACCGCTCGCTGAAACGAACACCAACAATCTGCACCGGGTGGACATTTCTCGTGCTATGTATCTCATCTGTTGAAATTTTATGATATAGTGTAGCCCAGATATCATTCTTCATTTTTACTTTCTTCTTACGAAGTAATAAGTAAGTATAGTGATCACCAAATAAATCGAACTCGAGATTTCAACGGATACACACGTTTTGGGCTTCCCTTAATCAAATGTGACTATTTTCAAAGTAACGTCTGTGTGTGTGTGTGAACGCTCTAGAGCCCAAACTGTCAAACGTAAAATTATGAAACTTCAAAATTAAGACTTCTATATTGACTAGTTGTGCACCTCCTATTTTTGAAAATAATATTCAAACCGGCAGTGCATGTTTACTCCATGCATTGTTTGTTCTATCTCTATATATCACTAGAACGGTTGCACTTACGGCAAAAATAGTTATGTTCATAATGAAAGACATTAATATTTTGCACAACTTTTGTTTCAAAAGTTTCTTCATGAAATGTAGCAGTTACGAGAAAATTGCTACTAAAAATCATAAGTATCTTGTTTACGTTGTCATTGATTCGAATGTTGCTTAATTAAACGGATTATCTGCGCCTGTCAATATTCCGAAAAGAAAACAAAATGGACTGAATTAGTTAAATGACATTGCAGAATATTTCTGTAGAGTTTTGTTTAGTTGTGATAGCTAGTACTTCAAAACCATTAAAAATTGGTATTGGTATAATTTTCCACCCATTCATTTATATAATGTATTGGTTTTCAAATTGATTCTGATTATTATTTCCCAATATTATATTTTTATAATCAATAAATATTGATATAAATAATATAATAAATAAGATAATCAATATCAGTGTATTACTGTGAAATATTTGTATTTTTTAACAGTTTGTTTGGAATATATAAATATATATATATATATATATATATATATATATATATATATAATGGAAATTACGTACAAGAAAGTCCTGCGCTGGCCATAACCCAATTCTTCTACACAAGCTCATCTCCGTAAGGCTTCCCTTCATAGATATCTTTGTACGTTTTGCTATCCCCTTCACCGATAAATGATAAGTAGCGAGTTCCATGTAGTGGTTCAGTTCGGCAAAACATTTCTAAAACGGAGTCAACCTCCATTTTTCCGGAGGATTCGTGTTGATTTGCCCACTCCTTTGACTTCACGAGATTATCGATTACTTTCTTAGTATACCAGCCAATCAGACTACAAAACCCAAACAGCGATGATAACCCACGGTTACGCCACGATCCATCTTCCGAGACTGTAAGCCCGTTTTCACCTTTATTAGCAGCTTTTTTTTTTCTTCTTCAGCCGCTTTTTACTTTCTTTTACAGAGTAATAAGTAAGTATTGTAATCATGAAAAATTTCGAACTCGAGATTTCAACGGATATACACGTTTTGGCCTTCCCTGAATCGAATGTGACTATTTTCGGAATGACGTCTGTGTGTGTGTGTGTGTGTCTGTATGTGTGTGTGTGTGTGTGTGTGTGTGTGTGTGTGTGTGTATGTGTGTGTGTGTGTCTGTGAACGCTCTAGGGCCAAAACTGTCGAACGAAAAATTATGAAACTTCAAACTTAAGACTTGTATATGCCCTAGATGTGCACCTCCTATTTTTGAAAAGAATATTCAAACCAGTTGTGCATGTTTACTCTATACATTTTTTGTTCTATCTCCAATATCACTAGAACGGCTAAACTTACGGCAAAAATAGTTATGTTCATAATGAAAGATAATAATATTTCGCACAACTTTTGTTTAAAAAGTTTCTTCATAAATTGTACCAGTTACAAGATATATGCTACGAAAAAATTCAAATATCTTATTTACGTTGCCATAGTTATACCTACACTTGTGAAAAATATTATTATTTTTAAATCAACCATGAGTTACATCATTTGTTTCTTGTTTATAAAAAACAAACAAGCATTACATTGACAGTTATCTGTATGAATTAATATTTAAAATATGGATTTCTTATTAGAATAACTTGTATCAGGTAAATTATTATAGAATCAATTTATATTATATAATTAAATAACAATTTCAGAGTTTTACTGTGGAGTTTGATAGTTTAAGAGTGAATACGATAAGTATGTACTTCAAATACAGATCCATTATAAATTCGTATAATTATCCCGTTATTATTAAGTTATAGTAATTTAATTTGAATTTTCATTTTATATTGATCAGCAAATTATTTTGTTATCACTTAATAATAATAAATATTATCTGCGCCCGTTTTTGCCAGGAAAACAAAATAGATATTTCAGAGTATTCCTGTAGAGTATTGGTTAGTTTGACCGTTTGTTTGAGGTAATATATATTTATATATATATATATATATATATATATATATATATATATATATATATATATATATATATATATATATATATATAAGTTAAGTATACGTGTTTCACGTTTACTAAAAAAAATTATTTTCAAACAAATGGATACAAGGTACAAGTGGATACTTCAGTATCTAAAATACAACTGACTAACTTAAAACTAAAAGACAGAATTGTAACATTATGATAGTTAAGAAATATGAAGACTGTTGTATATGAGAAGCTGAGGTCATCAGTTTCTATGGAGACGGATGATCTAACTTATATATATATATATATATATATATATATATATATATATATATATATATATATATATATATATATGTAGACAGTTTGTTTGGGATATATATGTATATTAATATCTATATTTTGAAAACTACGTAAAAGAAAGTTGAGTGCAGGCCACTCCAGATATTTTATGGATTATTGTTACTGTTGCTATGGTTAACACATATTATTTGGCATCCCAATTGAATCCGCTCCTATTAAAAATCCAATCGCCCGTATACTTCCCGTGTTATAGGGCCCCAAAATTTAGAGCCCCCCTCAATACTGCCCTTATAAAAATAATTGAAACACTTGAAAATTCTACTAAAAATTCTAAGATATTTTATATCTACAAGCCCGAAAAAAATTATTAAATATTATAATTTTGAATTTTAATGTATGAACTAAAACTTTTTTTATCAATATAATCTAAAATTAAATGTAAGACTTTTTACACCAATGCTCGCAACGCATATTTTACCTAAGGGTGAGCTCTACGCGTTGGTGCGTTTTACGCGTACCAAATCTTGTTTGATCTGAGAATGCTACAGACACGCGACCGAATGCTTAAGCTTCTTTGGTACTACGTATGGCGAGCTAAACACGACCGAATGCTTAAGCTTCTTCGGTATTACGTACGGCGAGCTAAAAAATTGTATCAGATGATTACAACCTGCGCTACATCCATAGCCATGACGCTACCTTTTGTTTGAGCTGCCTCTGGAGAACGCAAAGGCATCAAGCTATTATTATTTTTAGCTCGTCGTACAGTAAGTACAAAAGAGCTATAGTGATTGGTCGTGTGTCTGTAACATGCTCGGATCGAAAAAAAATCTTTACAAAAAGTTCTTGTATTTTCGCCCTGAATCCAAAAATATATATAACTCATATACTTGGATGTATGTATCTCGCTCGCTCGCTCGGTCGGTCCGTCGTAAGACCTGAGTTTGTGACCGCAACTCGTCTGAAGGTACCGGGCCGATTTTAATGAAATTTGGTATACATATAATTTCTATGCCCGTGATGTTCCCGTCGCATTTTAAATCCAATCGTCAGTACAGGGCCGGCGTTATAGGCTCCCAAAATTTGGAACCCTCCTAAATACTGCCCTTAGTCAACTTTTAAAAAATTTACAATTTTCTACTTAAAATTCTAAGATATTTTATGTAATTAAAGTTTTTGGAAATTGTGAGCCCATAGGCTTAAAAAAATATATAAATATATTTTGAAGTATATCAAACATTGATCGCCATCTGTTAGTGAAATGAAAAAGTTGTCTATTTGACAGTAATTTGTTTGGTTATATTTTCCAATGTATAAACCATTTGCTTCTGTGTTTTAATTAATAAAATTAGGAAATGTTCATGAAATAATTATCATTATCCTTGGCAAATCACGAAACGAACGATATTAACGTTATACCCATGTGGATGTGTGCAATTTTAAATGTGGGGTTTTTGGATATTAAAACTGTTATGGTACAGGAATAAATAAATCAAAGGGATCATAATTGGTTAGATTGGTTCATTGGGCAATGTGAGTGAGTATAATGTCGACGATTTAGAATTATATACGTAAACTTAGAAATTTATTAATTCCATATTAAATGCCGATGAAATATCATAACAACAATACATTTTGTACTATAATAATTGCTATCGCTTTTAGTTTTGTATTTATTGTTGTAACCGGGCTCGTCGGACCGGCGAGCTGGTGCGTGTTCTGAAGAAGAAATTCTTCGTATTAAAGTATTCTTCAACGTAGTATATGGTAGGTCCATAGAGGGATTAAGGATTAAATCCCGAACTTCTGCAGCGTATTGTGGATTTAAAACTGCCACAATTTTATTAAATTTGGAAGATTCGGTAGTAATGCGCTGCTGAGTAAAAACTGCGTCGACTTGTGCAAACCATAATTCTGCATCTTTTGGCCAAAATTCAGGCACCTTGAAGTCTCCACGTATATAAGACATTTCAGGGACTTGTACAGGAAATAAGGTCTCAGTTACTTCTTCTGCCTCCATAACAGTAATGTTCCATGTACGTCGGGGTCACCAATATAAAGTTTAATATATAATAAACTTTATTATTAAATGGTATAACATACAAATAAATCGAAATTCGGATAACTTGTTTATTGAAATTTATGTCAGAGAATTATTTATAAAAAATTGGTTGTGGCCAACGCGGGACTTTCTTTTACGTAGTTTTCATCAACATTTATTGATTATAAAAATATAATATTAGGAAATAATAATCCAACAGAAACAATATGAAAACCAAGCTTACCTTATACAAATGAATGGGTTGAAAATTATACCAATACAAATTCTCGTATGACAAAATTTAACATTTATATTACTTAAAATATTATATTTACATTAAAAAAAAATGGGTTGTGGCCAACGCGGGACTTTCTTTTACGTAGTTTTCATCAACATTTATTGATTATAAAAATATAATATTAGGAAATAATAATCCAACAGAAACAATATGAAAACCAAGCTTACCTTATACAAATGAATGGGTTGAAAATTATTCCAATATCAATTTGTAATGGTTTTGAAGTACTAACTATCAAAACTAACCAATTCTTACAGAAATATTCTGAAATGTCATTTATCTAATTCAGACCATTTTGTTTTCTTCTCGAAATATTGACAGGCGATTAAGCTACATTCGAATCCATGACAACGTAAACAAGATTCTTAAAATTTTCGGTAGCGGTTTTCTCGTAACTGGTACATTTATTGAAGAAATTTTTCAAACAAAAGTTGTGCGAAATATTAATATCTTTCATTATGAACATAAGTATTTTTGCCGTAAGTGCAGCCGTTCTAGTGATATTGGAGATATAACAAAAAATGCATAGAGTAAACATGCAATGCCGGTTTGAATATTCTTTTCAAAAATAGGAGGTGCACAACTAGACCATATACAAGTCTTAAGTTTGAAGTCTCAATTTTACGTTGGACAGTTTCAGCTCTAGAGCGTTCACACACACATACTCACACACGCACACACACACACACACACACACATTCACACACACACACAGACGTCACCCCGAAAATAGTCACATTCGATAGTATATATATATATATATATATATATATATATATATATATATATATATATATATACTAGGGTCACCCGTGGGCACCGTGTGCCCATATAGTACACAGAATATAGGTCAGTTTTGACGGATGGAGAATTATCTTGTAATTTTCTTGTAAATCATAGTTACAATATAAAAAATATCTGGAGTGGCCTGTACTCAATTTTCTTTTACGTAGTTTTCAATAGATAGATATTAATATACATATATATCCCAAACTGTCTCCATACATATATATATATATATATATATATATATATATATATATATATATATATATATATATGACCATTTGTTTGAGATTATATATATATATATATATATATATATATATATATATATATATATATATATATATATATATATATATATAATCTCAAACAAATGGTCAAACTAACCAATACTATACGGGAATACTCTGAAATGTCTATTTTGTTTTCCAGGCAGAAACGGGAGCAGATAATTATTATTATTATTAAGTGATAACAAAATCTTTTGCTGACCAATATAAAATGAAAATTCAAATTAAATTACTATAACTTAATAATAACTGGATAATTATACCAATTTATAATGGATCTGTATTTGAAGTATGTACTTATCGTATTCACTCTTAAACTGTCAAAATCCACAGTAAAACTCTGAAATTGTTATTTAATTATGTTAGCAAATATATAATATAAATTGATTCTATAATAATTTACCTGATACAATTTATTCTAATAAGATATCAATATTTTAAATACTAATTCATACAGTTAACTGTCAATGTAATGCTTGTTTGTCTTCAATAAACAAGAAACAAATGATGTAACTCATGGTTGAACCGATTTAAAAATAATAAAATTTGTCACTAGTGTAGGTATAACTATGGCAACGTAAATAAGATATTTGAGTTTTTTCGTAGCAGTTATCTCATAACTGGTACAAATTAAGAAGAAATGTTTCAAACAAAAGTTGTGCGAAATGTTAATTTCTTTCATTATGAATATAACTATTTTTGCCGTAAGTGTAGCCGTTCTAGTGATATTGCAGATAGAACAAAAAATGCATTGAGTAAACATGCACTTCCGGTTTGAATATTCTTTTCAAAAATAGGAGGTGCACATCTAAGGCATATACAAGTCTTAAGTTTGAAGTTTCATAATTTTACGTTCGACAGTTTTGGCCCTAGAGCGTTCACAGACACACAGACAGACAGACAGACGTCATTCCAAAAATAGTCACATTCGATTCAGGGAAGGTCAAAACATGTATATCCGTTGAAATCTCGAGTTCGAAATTTTTCATGATTACAATACTTACTTATTACTCTGTAAAAGAAAGTAATAAGGGATTTCCCTTACACGGTTTTTCCTTCACTTTGTATCGTATAACATGTAACAAACCTAAAAATAATTAAATATTCATAATTTTATATATTTTTCCAGCCAATCTGGTGTCTAAATATGTTTGAATTAACTCTTCAAGATTTTGTTTATTATTTAATTTATAATTTAATTTATAAATTTATTTACTGCATCTATTTGGAGTTATATATATTGTACAATGCACATTTAATATTATTTAATAATTTGATGCATGTTTTTATTGATTTTTAAATGCCTATGAATTATAGAATATAATAAAATAATTAAAGATTTTGAAATTTGGACAGTTAATTAAAATTGTTAATAATCATTATTTGAATAAATGTTTGCAATTGAAACAATTCATTCTGATAACAAAGTCGGAAAATGCGCGGTAACTTTGAAGTACTACTTGATGGCACTTCATACCTCATACACTTGGCTGAAGTTTATAGTTTGAATTTACGATATTTGTCAACATGAATAAAAAGGTTGTTTTATCCGAATTTCTGAATGACGATGCAACGTCAAAAATAGTTGTAGTTGTCCTTGGCTAATCACGAAACGAACGATAATTACGATATTACCCATGTGGATGTGATGGGATGTGATATGGAAATGAATACTGTTATGGTACAGGAATAAATAAATGTCGGGATCATAATTGGTTAGATTGGTTCAATGGGCAATGTGAGTGAGTATAATGTCGATGATTTAGAATTACATACTTAAACTTAGAAATTTATTCATTTCATATTAAATGCCGATGAAATGTCATAACAACAATACATTTTGTACTGTAATAATTGCTATCGCTTTTAGTTTTGTAATTTATTGTTGTGACCGGGCTCGCCGGAACGGCGAGCTGGTAGCACTGGCGCTTTTAAACAACGGTATTTACTTTTTTTACTGATAGTCTCCACATGTCCAAATGTAAGACTTACTTACCCGATACTAGCGCCTCTACCGCCGCTTTGGACACTAATTTTCACTTCAATAAGGGACGGCCAGGGTTATCTATGCACCCATGCCCCCCACCAATTTACGTGCAACAGAGAGAAAAATGGGATAAAAATTATATTTTCAAAATTTTGAGGCACTAGTCAAGGATTTTTTTTTTATTATCCTTTATGAAGGAAGGTTAAAAATGCTTCAAAAGATAAAAAGGTTGAGTAGAACCGGAGATATTTGAGAGAGAAAGAAAAAACATATTTTTGAGGTTATGGCCGCCAGGAATGATTTTCGAAGCTGAAAATCTAGTGAAATGATTTTCTTTCGAAGACGAATCGAATGACATCTTGACCCTTAATCCGATTGGGGGGACTTTTCATTATCTTATCCTGCTATACCCTTTCATATGCTAGAAGGGGGAAATATCAAAACGATTGGATAAACCGTTAAAAAAAACATCCTAGGAACCGTAAATAAGATTTTGTGCGCGTACGCACCAATGCGTAGAGGTAGGTAGGATATGCGTTGCGAGCAGTGGTTTTTAATTATTATGTCCTTTTGGTTAACAATTTGAAATTTTTTTATAGATTTAAAAAGTCATACAGTTGTATATTATATTGATAAAGATAATTTTTTAGTGCATATTTTAAAATTCAAAATTATAATATTTAATAATTTATTTCGGGCTTTGGGTTAACAATATAAAAAAATCTTTTAGATATGAAATCATTTAAAAATTTGTAGTAAACATTTTTAATGTTCTAATTATTTTTATAAGGGCAGTATTAAGGGAGACTCCAAATCTTGAGGCCCTTTAACTCAGGAAGTATATAAGCGATTGAATTTAAACTGCGAGCGGATTCAAATAGGATGCCAAATAATATGTGTATTAAATTTGGTGTGAATCGCTTTGGTACCTTCATAGGAGTAGAGGGCACAAATTTATTCTTACGAGCGACGACGATCATTCAAGTATATGAGTTATATATATTTTTGGATTCAGGGCGACGCGACGAGACAAACATTTTTTGTTTGTGAAATTTATTGATCCGAGAATGCTACAGACACATGACCGAATGCTTTAGTTTCTTCGGTACTTTGTACGGCGAGCTAATAAGAACATAGTTTTGAGTTAAACGCATTTAAAGTCGTCTTAGATTCCGTTTCCAAGCTGATTCCTTCGACCTAAACCGCTGTATCTCTTGTAATAATTCGAATTTCGGTAAACGGCTTTGAAAACGCAAATGGAATATGCCCCCTTAAGGTGTTAGGTATCTCTGGCGTGTCGAAAAATAAGGCATTTTATAGATTTATTTATAAGAATATCAACAAAGCGATAACAATGAGATTTGGAAGGTCAATTAAACACGTATTCAGGTTGAATATTTAAAATTTTATTTTTCAAATAAATACAAAACGGCGTCTCAGTGACCGGTATAAAGAGATCACCTATTATTTAGGACCAAAACGGGCGAAAAGGTTGAAGACACACATCAGCACCTAGGGCAAATACAATATTTTCTTTTTATTTTCCTATAGAAGTACACACGATTACGGAAAATTATGAATGTTATGCAAAATGACGGCAATATGATAACATATATACATATTTTGACAAAAAAGTGACCCTAATTTGATACGTAATTCTTAATCAATCGCAAAAATCGTGTGTACTTCTATAGAATATATATGTAAGAAGATTCAGCAAAAAATTTAAGTCAATCGGTTAAGAATTGTAGGAGCAGCTTTTTCGCCCGCGACATTAAAAACATAGTTTCGAGTAAATCGCGTTTATTGTTTCATATTAATATTTTCATTACAAATATTGAAGACAGGGGCTTGCAATTTCTTTTTATATTCAATCTGCAATGCCAGGACCATAAAGCAACCCTTAAAGGACCAAAATTTGCTCATCAGCTTCTTTTCTGAGCGACTGTAATCCTTTGCGAGCTTCTTTTCTTGTATTGTATTGTATTAACACAATTTTCGTCTACTTCTATACAAAAATTATATGT
Source organism: Leistus spinibarbis (assembly GCA_933228885.1). NCBI lineage: Eukaryota > Metazoa > Arthropoda > Insecta > Coleoptera > Carabidae > Leistus > Leistus spinibarbis. The sequence goes on along the minus strand of CAKOGD010000032.1, from coordinate 202,869 downwards.
TTCATTGCTAATTCTCATTTGCAAGATTTGCATAATGTCGAGAAAGCCTTTGAAACCATCATTATAAGCAATGACTGCAATATCCGTAGCGATATCAATGTTGCCACACGATACTACCTTTGGAGTTATCGCCCAAACAACATAAAACTTTCGTTTGAATTTTGCGTATATCCTTCTAAGCACCTAGAAAGAAGGAAGATCTTCTGAACTTAAATCTACATTTTTTTATTTCACGGCATTCAAATTCACAATAGGCATGGGTGCATGGCGTATGCGTATGCGTATGCGTATGCGTATGCGTATGCGTATGCGTATGCGTATGCGTATGCGTATGCGTATGCGTATGCGTATGCGTATGCGTATGCGTATGCGTATGCGTATGCGTATGCGTATGCGTATGCGTATGCGTATGCGTATGCGTATGCGTATGCGTATGCGTATGCGTATGCGTATGCGTATGCGTATGCGTATGCGTATGCGTATGCGTATGCGTATGCGTATGCGTATGCGTATGCGTATGCGTATGCGTATGCGTATGCGTATGCGTATGCGTATGCGTATGCGTATGCGTATGCGTATGCGTATGCGTATGCGTATGCGTATGCGTATGCGTATGCGTATGCGTATGCGTATGCGTATGCGTATGCGTATGCGTATGCGTATGCGTATGCGTATGCGTATGCGTATGCGTATGCGTATGCGTATGCGTATGCGTATGCGTATGCGTATGCGTATGCGTATGCGTATGCGTATGCGTATGCGTATGCGTATGCGTATGCGTATGCGTATGCGTATGCGTATGCGTATGCGTATGCGTATGCGTATGTAATTCCAGAGTGTTGAAGGCTACCGCTCGCTGAAACGAACACCAACAATCTGCACCGGGTGGACATTTCTCGTGCTATGTATCTCATCTGTTGAAATTTTATGATATAGTGTAGCCCAGATATCATTCTTCATTTTTACTTTCTTCTTACGAAGTAATAAGTAAGTATAGTGATCACCAAATAAATCGAACTCGAGATTTCAACGGATACACACGTTTTGGGCTTCCCTTAATCAAATGTGACTATTTTCAAAGTAACGTCTGTGTGTGTGTGTGAACGCTCTAGAGCCCAAACTGTCAAACGTAAAATTATGAAACTTCAAAATTAAGACTTCTATATTGACTAGTTGTGCACCTCCTATTTTTGAAAATAATATTCAAACCGGCAGTGCATGTTTACTCCATGCATTGTTTGTTCTATCTCTATATATCACTAGAACGGTTGCACTTACGGCAAAAATAGTTATGTTCATAATGAAAGACATTAATATTTTGCACAACTTTTGTTTCAAAAGTTTCTTCATGAAATGTAGCAGTTACGAGAAAATTGCTACTAAAAATCATAAGTATCTTGTTTACGTTGTCATTGATTCGAATGTTGCTTAATTAAACGGATTATCTGCGCCTGTCAATATTCCGAAAAGAAAACAAAATGGACTGAATTAGTTAAATGACATTGCAGAATATTTCTGTAGAGTTTTGTTTAGTTGTGATAGCTAGTACTTCAAAACCATTAAAAATTGGTATTGGTATAATTTTCCACCCATTCATTTATATAATGTATTGGTTTTCAAATTGATTCTGATTATTATTTCCCAATATTATATTTTTATAATCAATAAATATTGATATAAATAATATAATAAATAAGATAATCAATATCAGTGTATTACTGTGAAATATTTGTATTTTTTAACAGTTTGTTTGGAATATATAAATATATATATATATATATATATATATATATATATATATATATATATATATATATATATATAATGGAAATTACGTACAAGAAAGTCCTGCGCTGGCCATAACCCAATTCTTCTACACAAGCTCATCTCCGTAAGGCTTCCCTTCATAGATATCTTTGTACGTTTTGCTATCCCCTTCACCGATAAATGATAAGTAGCGAGTTCCATGTAGTGGTTCAGTTCGGCAAAACATTTCTAAAACGGAGTCAACCTCCATTTTTCCGGAGGATTCGTGTTGATTTGCCCACTCCTTTGACTTCACGAGATTATCGATTACTTTCTTAGTATACCAGCCAATCAGACTACAAAACCCAAACAGCGATGATAACCCACGGTTACGCCACGATCCATCTTCCGAGACTGTAAGCCCGTTTTCACCTTTATTAGCAGCTTTTTTTTTTCTTCTTCAGCCGCTTTTTACTTTCTTTTACAGAGTAATAAGTAAGTATTGTAATCATGAAAAATTTCGAACTCGAGATTTCAACGGATATACACGTTTTGGCCTTCCCTGAATCGAATGTGACTATTTTCGGAATGACGTCTGTGTGTGTGTGTGTGTCTGTATGTGTGTGTGTGTGTGTGTGTGTGTGTGTGTGTGTGTATGTGTGTGTGTGTGTCTGTGAACGCTCTAGGGCCAAAACTGTCGAACGAAAAATTATGAAACTTCAAACTTAAGACTTGTATATGCCCTAGATGTGCACCTCCTATTTTTGAAAAGAATATTCAAACCAGTTGTGCATGTTTACTCTATACATTTTTTGTTCTATCTCCAATATCACTAGAACGGCTAAACTTACGGCAAAAATAGTTATGTTCATAATGAAAGATAATAATATTTCGCACAACTTTTGTTTAAAAAGTTTCTTCATAAATTGTACCAGTTACAAGATATATGCTACGAAAAAATTCAAATATCTTATTTACGTTGCCATAGTTATACCTACACTTGTGAAAAATATTATTATTTTTAAATCAACCATGAGTTACATCATTTGTTTCTTGTTTATAAAAAACAAACAAGCATTACATTGACAGTTATCTGTATGAATTAATATTTAAAATATGGATTTCTTATTAGAATAACTTGTATCAGGTAAATTATTATAGAATCAATTTATATTATATAATTAAATAACAATTTCAGAGTTTTACTGTGGAGTTTGATAGTTTAAGAGTGAATACGATAAGTATGTACTTCAAATACAGATCCATTATAAATTCGTATAATTATCCCGTTATTATTAAGTTATAGTAATTTAATTTGAATTTTCATTTTATATTGATCAGCAAATTATTTTGTTATCACTTAATAATAATAAATATTATCTGCGCCCGTTTTTGCCAGGAAAACAAAATAGATATTTCAGAGTATTCCTGTAGAGTATTGGTTAGTTTGACCGTTTGTTTGAGGTAATATATATTTATATATATATATATATATATATATATATATATATATATATATATATATATATATATAAGTTAAGTATACGTGTTTCACGTTTACTAAAAAAAATTATTTTCAAACAAATGGATACAAGGTACAAGTGGATACTTCAGTATCTAAAATACAACTGACTAACTTAAAACTAAAAGACAGAATTGTAACATTATGATAGTTAAGAAATATGAAGACTGTTGTATATGAGAAGCTGAGGTCATCAGTTTCTATGGAGACGGATGATCTAACTCCTCCTTCCCTAGATTCGAGCGTCATCGGGGAGGTGCAGCTGGGGCTGTTGATGGCTTAGGGGTGAAGTCCTCTTTTGAAGTTCTACATCTTGGTCTTTGGAAGTGGGCGATCTTTTTCGTGAGATTCTTCTTTTGATGAATATTGCGAAAGCAATTACGCAAGTAATTAGTAAAACGACAGAAAAAATTATGAATGTGATATTTGTTGTGTCGCTGTGATAATCTTCGATATTATCGATTTGGGTAATGGGTAACTTCAAATCCTTGATGTTATTAATATCGATGCTCATTTTTGGAATTTGACTCATGTTAATCTTGATTTGAAAATCTTCTAAGATGATTGGTTTGCCAAAGGTACCATCTTTAAATTTTAGTATATGATTTTTGAATTTTAGTTGGCATTGATCTTCTGTTATGAGGAAAATCCCTTTTAGAGTTTTTATTTCTTCGCTTTGTTGACATGATATGTGAATTGTTTCGGAATTTGGTAGGACAGCCAGATATTGATTTATTTCTTCTATGATTTCTACGTGGTTCTTCTTTAATTTTATTTTTGTGTATTGGCAGTGTTGATTATCGTTGTTTAATATAATATTTTTTTCGCAAGTTTCATCTTTTATTTCTTGGACTTCATTTGGACATTGATATGTAATTCCCTTAGTACACATGCCGTTCAGTGATTTAATATGGCCATCGGGTGATTTTAAAAAGTAATTTTTGTTTGGTACGATTGTTACAAATTCAGTCTTATATTTAGTTGGAACGGGAACGAGATGGTATAATTGTAAATCTATTTCATAGTTAATAGGGATTTCTAAAAAGTATACAATTTTGTTTGAATTTAATTTGCAATTTACTGTTATTAAGTTTTCGAATTCTAGCATGTTTTTGATAGTTGGCTCCATAGGAAATTCAGTATTATAATAGCTGTGAATTTTGTTTAGTTCTGAATACAAAGTGTTGATTTTTATAATGCTAGGGTGCATTATATGCAGTTTGCAAAAAGTTATTGAATTTTCTATTTCTTTTAACATACTAAAAATCATACTAAACACAGTGTTTAATTGATTGTAAATATCCTGAATAGTCAGTTTATTCAAAAGCTGAGTTTCACCAATAACTATGTGCAGCAGCTGTTCAATTTTTAATTTTAATTCTTGTTCGTTAAGATTTATTGTTTCGATAGATTTATTAAATTGTTCTATCAACTGATGGTTGACAGAGTATTGATTTTTTATTTGATTACTTAATTTATGTTGATTCTTTTCTAAATGGTTCAAGATTGAATTATATTTTTTCTCGTCTTCTGCGTCTAAATTTCCCGTGATTACTTTTATTATGGATCCTAGTCCATCTATAAATCCTCTCTTATATCTAGGTTTTTCATAGTTAATAATTAAGTGACTAAACTTATCATCTATAGAGGTTTGGAGATAATTAATCATTTTATCGTAATTGATAGACTCTGCTAAACTAACGTTAGTTACGTATATAGTTTGTTTGAGGTTATTATGTTGAATTTTTAAATTGTTGTATTGGTCGAGGATGGGTTGCAGGTCATAAAAGTGTAAGAGGGTATGGGTTGATTTTTGTAATTTTGCTGGTCCTAGGTCGAGCGTTAAAAGTCCGGTATTTTGTGTAATGTTTTTGATTTTTAGTCCGTAGACCCACGTGAGGTAGAGGGCCCTGGAAGAACGGAATTTTGATTAGTGTTTTTATTCGGTTTTCTAGGCCGTCTAATATTTGATAAATGAATCTTTGGTTGTTTTTTATTGTCTTTAGGGTCTGTGTGAATTATTGCAGTTTTCAAGTTTTTGTTAACTGTTGTGATTGCTTCCTTTTTGAATTTTCCTTGTTTTGTTTTATTTACTTTTTGCTTATTATGTACATATACAATTTCTGGAATTTTCGGTAAATTTTCTCGCGTTTCGTTTAATTTCTCTATCAAATTTGCTTTGCCGCTTTGTAGTTTTGTGTTAATGTTTTCGTAAACTAATTTAGCTTTTTCTCGATGATTTTCAACATAGTCTTGTGTAAATTGTTTCTCTAGTGCTACGTCTAAAGGTGAATTTGGTTCAAAGTGTCCATTTATAACATCAATTGGTTTAAGACCGGTGGAGCTGTGGTTTGTGTTGTTGTATGCTAATACTGCGAAGTTTGTTTTATTTTCGATAGTATCAGTCTTGAAGTTATCTTGTAAGTTAAATAGTCGAATGTGTTCGATCAATGTAGAGTGGAATCGTTCTACAAGGCCGTTGGAATTTGGATGTTGGGAGCTGATAAAGTGTATTTCGATTTTGTGTAATATAAATAATTCTCTAAGAAGATTATTTTTAAATTCTAAACCGTTATCTGATATAACTAATTTGGGGATTCCATGGTGTGAGAAGAATCTAGTTAATTTATTACATATTTCGATTGCATTTGTTGACTCAACTCGATAGGCTTGAGCGTATTTAGAAAATGCGTCTATGATTGTGAGAAATTTATTATTTTCTAAACTTAAGCTATCTATATGGATTGTGTCGAAGGGTTTGTTGGGGGTTGGAGTGATATTATATTTGGTTTTTATGGGATTACGTTCGTATTTGGATTTTAGGCAGATTTCGCATTGGTTTATGTAGTCGCTAATATCTTTAACTTGGTTAGGCCAATAATAAATTTTCTTAATTTGGTTATGGGTTTCTTGGATTCCTCTGTGATTTGTTTTACCCTCGTGGTAGTTCTTTATAGTTTCGGATATGTCAGATGTAACTTCCAAATCAATTAATTTGCTGTTGCATTTAACAAAATTTATCTCAGAGTTTTTGAAATGTTTTTGCAAGGTCACACTAAATTTTTCATATATAGGGTGTACAAAATAAAGGTGATACTTTATTTTGGGTACCACGAATTCTCTAATAAAATCAATTATATCGTTTTCGAAATTATTTTTTGAAATTTGTACTTGGAGTCTCATTTTATCTGAGTGTATTTTAAGAAATTTGGGTTTGCAGGGTGAGTGTAAGACTTCTGAAATTATTAGTTGGTTTTTACCAATATTAACGGGACTTTCTATGATAGGGATACCAATGATTGGGTGTTCGGGATTTGAGTGAATAGTTGCGTCTGTATCGGTTTGTTCTTCGCTATTGTTTTGTGTCATATCGGGTTCAACGATCAAAGATCCGTTGTCGTGTTGATTATTGTTCTCAAATTGTTTGTTGAAGTCTTCCATATAGTTAAAGAAGTCTTCGCAATTTGTATCGTTTGTTTCATTCGCATTAATTTCCATGAGTGGTGTGTCATTAGCGGACGTTTTATAGTTAATTTTGTCAGTGTTCTTATTTTCGGTTAGTTGTGGTTTGTCATGTGGTAGGTTGTGGGTAAATTTTTCGGTAGATGGTGGGATGCGACTTAAAGCGTCTGCATTGGTGTTAAGTTTACCTTTTTTATAAGTGATTTCATAATCGAATTCTTCTAATTTCAACCGCCAGCGAACTAATTTAGAATTTGGCTCCTTAAGGGAGAACAACCATTGTAAAGGCTGATGGTCAGTTATGATTTTAAATTTTCTACCAAATAAATAAGGTCTAAAATATTTGGTTGCCCAAACTATTGCAAGGAGTTCTTGTTCAATAGTTGAATAATTTAGTTCAGAATTGTTTAACGTTCTACTTGCATAAGCAATAGGTAAATCTGAACCAATTGGTCCTTGTGATAACACAGCACCAATGGCGATTTTACTAGCATCAGTCGTGAGGTTGAATGGCCTTGTGAAATCAGGATATTGGAGAATTGGTTCGTTAATCAGGAGGGTTTTACATGTATTGAAACATGCAACGTACTGGGGATCTGTAATTTTTATCTCGGCTCCTTTCTTTAAGCATTTAGTTAGGGGTTTAGTGATATCGGCAAAATTATGAATAAATTTCCTGTAATAACCTAATAATCCGAGGAAACCTTTTATCTGTTTTGTGGTTTTAGGAATTGGGTAATTTTTGATTGCTGAAATTTTATTTGGATTAGGCTTGACGCCTTCGGTTGTTACCACGTGACCTAGGTACTCTACTTCTTTACGTAGGAACTCTGATTTGTCCATTTGGATTTTTAAGTTAGCCCTTTTTAATCTATCAAATACTGCTCGCAAACTTTCGAGGTGTTCTTGTAAACCTGTGCTAAAAATAATGACGTCATCTAAATAGACGAGGCAGATTTTATTTAATAAATTTCTTAGCACGTTGTCCATTACACGTTGAAAGGTGGCGGGTGCATTTTTTAAACCAAATGGCATTCTTAGAAATTCATAATGTCCATTTTCGGTTGAAAATGCGGTTTTTTGAATGTCGTCTTTGTGTGTCTCAATCTGATGGAAGCCAGATGCAAGATCTAGGGTTGAAAAATATTGACATTTGCCTAGTTTGTCTAATAGTGCATTTATGTTGGGAATAGGGTACTTGTCGTCAATTGTTTTTTCATTAAGCTTACGGTAGTCGATAACCATTCGCCATTTCTTTCGTCCGGAAGCATCTAATTTTTTAGGGACTATCCACACGGGAGACGACCACGGTGAATGTGAGTGCCTAATAATATTTTGTTCCAACATTTTGTCAATTTGTGTTTGTACTTCTATTTTATGTATTTCCGGGTATCTGTATGTCTTTGTGTAAATAGGTATCTCGTCTGTAGTTCGTATGTAATGTTTAACTTCGTTGGTAAATGACAAAGATTTATCCTCAGTGTGGAAAATATCAGTATATTCTTTAAACAAATTTTTAATGGCAAATTTTTCTTCCGAATTCATATGTTCGGTTCTGATTTGTGACATATGAAAGCTAGTTTCAAGATTTTGATTGTTTTAGTTTATGTTATTGATTTCAAAATGTTCCAATGGTTGTATTGGAATATTATCTATGGTATTTATAACGATTTCCGAATTGTTTGGATTCGAAATTGGGTAGTAAAAGATATGATCGTGAATTTTCGCAATACCTTCTGGTATTATGACATTATCGATAAGAGTTTCTGAAATAAATACTTCTCCATTTTCAAGCCGGTTATCATAAAACTGTATAATTTTTTCAGAATTTGGTTTAATGTTTGTGTAGTGAAGTCGTGGTGTTAGTTGGTGATAGTGAATTTTTATTTCACGTGTCGGTGTTATTATCTTGTCATGTGTCGGGTCAATAATTGCTTCTATTATTTTTAAATTGTCAAGTCCTAGTAGTATGTCGAATTGGTCATGGAAATCGAAAAGGTGATATTTAATCATGACGTTCGGTTTTTTGAATAGTTTTGAGCACGGTAGATATAAACTAAATTTTTCTATGGATGTGCCATGTGCAGTAGTAATTTTAAAAGGGTCCTTTTGAATTTTATCTCTGAAGAATTTTTGTGCAATTTCTGGTTTGATAAATGAGCGCGTGCTAGCTGTGTCAATTAATACTTTTAAGGTATTTTCTGGGTAAATAATAAATGGTAATTCGCTTTGACTGTGTGTTAAGTTCATTAATTCGAGTTCTTTTCCGAGGCAGGGAGTCCTAAAAAATTGTTCGAGTCGGATCCTTCTTCATACTCGTAATTTTCTTGGTCAGATTCGGGTTCGTAAATGATTGCGTCAGTATTGTCATAGTATGGTTCGTTAGTGAATTCACTAGTTTCTGTGTTATGTAATTCTTCGCTTAGGATGTTGGATCTTGGTTGCGATTGGGGGTATTGTCGTTGTGGATATTGTTGTTGAGGATATTGTTGATGTGGATATTGTTGATGAGGATATTGTTGAGCTCGGGGTTGATTGTTGTAGCCTGAGGGGCCTGGTCTGGGTGTGAACGTTTGTCGAGTATTAATACTCATGGGAGTGGGTTTTGGAAATCTAGCATTAGGATTGGGTTTGAATGCGTTTTGTTTGGAAAATTGAGTTTGGTTATAAGGTCTATTGGTTTGATTATTATGATACGTGATAGGTCGGTACGTTAGTTGGGGAAATTGGGTTTGCCTTGCTTGTGGTTGAAATTGTCTAAATTGATTGTTATCGTAATTTGGTTGTTTTGGTTTTTGTAGAGTGTAAGTTTTATGTTGTGTACGTGAACAACTCTCAATTTGAAAGTCGTTAGTCAGCATGTTTAATGCTTCGTTCATATCAGATGGGTTCTTTGTTCGCATGAGGGTTCCTAGCGGGACTTTTAAACCTCGCAATAATATTCGCAAAGCAACCTGTCTAAAATAATTAGCTAAAACGATAGCTTCGGTGGGTTTGTTTAAGTGAACGTAAGAAATTTGCAAATTTAATAAATCTATTATTTTATTGTAATAGTCAAAAGGGGATTCGCTACCTTGTTTTAGTTCTGTTAATTCGATACCAAGAGTATAGCAATCTCTTTTGTCAGAATAAGAATTGATAAGGGCGGTTTTGATTTCTGCCCAGGAGCTAATGGTGGAACTAGCTATATTTACGGCGGCTTCGCCTTTAATTTTTGAAAGTATGGTGGACATCAGATATTCATTCTGAAAGTCGCTGATATCTTTCGTATTATAGAATTTGTTCAATAATTTTTCGCAAATTTCTATGAATCGCGGTAATAGTTTTGAATCTCCGAAAAAATCGGGGATCATGTCTAAGAATTCCCTTTTTAATGTAGGGGTAGTCATGTTTTCGTTTAGACTTTAATTATTAATTTCTTTTATTAAGTTAGTGAAATTGAAGTTATCTTCAATTGGGTTAGAAATAGGTGAGTTGCAGGAAACTACTGAATTTGTATCCGTATCTAATTCCGATTCAAATATATCACTGAGAGACATAGGTACTTACAGGATATATATCAATTTGTCCATGAGGTCGTCTGCGACGTCTTCTTGGACTAGTGTCGACTTCTGGGGCTCTGTATACAGCAGGGCCTCCAGATGAACTCTTGCACGATATGCACTCGCGATTTGTAGAGTCACGCGACACTTTATTGAGATTCCCAGTAAATCGTAGAAACGAAACGAGAATTTTCGAAAATTTATTATATTCGCTAAACCGTCTGGGAATCCTACCGACTGCGCCAGTTAAGTATACGTGTTTCACGTTTACTAAAAAAATTTATTTTCAAACAAATGGATACAAGGTACAAGTGGATACTTCAGTATCTAAAATACAACTGACTAACTTAAAACTAAAAGACAGAATTGTAACATTATGATAGTTAAGAAATATGAAGACTGTTGTATATGAGAAGCTGAGGTCATCAGTTTCTATGGAGACGGATGATCTAACTTATATATATATATATATATATATATATATATATATATATATATATATATATATATATGTAGACAGTTTGTTTGGGATATATATGTATATTAATATCTATATTTTGAAAACTACGTAAAAGAAAGTTGAGTGCAGGCCACTCCAGATATTTTATGGATTATTGTTACTGTTGCTATGGTTAACACATATTATTTGGCATCCCAATTGAATCCGCTCCTATTAAAAATCCAATCGCCCGTATACTTCCCGTGTTATAGGGCCCCAAAATTTAGAGCCCCCCTCAATACTGCCCTTATAAAAATAATTGAAACACTTGAAAATTCTACTAAAAATTCTAAGATATTTTATATCTACAAGCCCGAAAAAAATTATTAAATATTATAATTTTGAATTTTAATGTATGAACTAAAACTTTTTTTATCAATATAATCTAAAATTAAATGTAAGACTTTTTACACCAATGCTCGCAACGCATATTTTACCTAAGGGTGAGCTCTACGCGTTGGTGCGTTTTACGCGTACCAAATCTTGTTTGATCTGAGAATGCTACAGACACGCGACCGAATGCTTAAGCTTCTTTGGTACTACGTATGGCGAGCTAAACACGACCGAATGCTTAAGCTTCTTCGGTATTACGTACGGCGAGCTAAAAAATTGTATCAGATGATTACAACCTGCGCTACATCCATAGCCATGACGCTACCTTTTGTTTGAGCTGCCTCTGGAGAACGCAAAGGCATCAAGCTATTATTATTTTTAGCTCGTCGTACAGTAAGTACAAAAGAGCTATAGTGATTGGTCGTGTGTCTGTAACATGCTCGGATCGAAAAAAAATCTTTACAAAAAGTTCTTGTATTTTCGCCCTGAATCCAAAAATATATATAACTCATATACTTGGATGTATGTATCTCGCTCGCTCGCTCGGTCGGTCCGTCGTAAGACCTGAGTTTGTGACCGCAACTCGTCTGAAGGTACCGGGCCGATTTTGATGAAATTTGGTATACATATAATTTCCATGCCCGTGATGTTCCCGTCGCATTTTAAATCCAATCGTCTGTACAGGACCGGCGTTATAGGCCCCCAAAATTTGGAACCCTCCTAAATACTGCCCTTAGTCAACTTTTAAAATTTTTAGAATTTTCTACTCAACATTCTAAGATATTTTATGTGATTAAAGTTTTTTCAAATTGTGAGCCCATAGGCTTAAAAAAAATTATATAAATTTATTTTGAAGTATATCAGACATCGATCGCCATCTGTTAGTGAAATGAAGAAGTAATATTTATGTGACAGTAATTTGTTTGGTTATATTTTCCAATGTATAAACCATTTGCTTCTGTGTTTTAATTAATAAAATTAGGAAATGTTCATGAAATAATTATCAATATCCTTGGCAAATCACGAAACGAACAATATTAACGTAACCCATGTGGATGTGTGCAATTTTAAATGTGGGGTTTTTGGAAATTAAAACTGTTATGGTACAGGAATAAATAAATCAAAGGGATCATAATTGGTTAGATTGGTTCAATGGGCAATGTGAGTGAGTATAATGTCGATGATTTAGAATTATATACGTAAACTTAGAAATTTATTCATTTCATATTAAATGCCGATGAAATATCATAACAACAATAAATTTTGTACTATAATAATTGCTATCGCTTTTAGTTTTGTATTTATTGATGTGACCGCGCTCGCCGGAACGGCGAGCTGATAGCACTGGCGCTAGCGCCAGTTCTTGTTCTATCTACTGATTCTAAGTTCAGAGAAACAAGATTTGGTACGCGTAAAACGCACCAACGCGCAGAGCTCGCCCTTAGGTAAAATATGCGTTGCGAGCAGTGCTTTTTAATTATTATGGCCTTTGGGTTAACAATTTGAAAAAATGTTATAGATTAAAAAAGTCTTACATTTAATTTAAGATTATATTAAAAAAAAAAAAAATTTTTTTCAAATTTTGAAATTCAAAATTATAATATTTAATAATTTTTTTCGGGCTTTGGGTTAACAAAATGAAAAAATCTTGTAGACAAAAAATATCTTAGAATTTTTAGTAGAATTTTTAAGTGTTTCAATTATTTTTATAAAGGCAGTATTAAGGGGGGCTCCAAATTTTGGGGCCCTATAACTCGGAAAGTATACGGGCGATTGGATTTAAACTGCGATCGGATTCAAATGGGATGCCAAATAATATGTGTACCAAATTTGGAGTGAATCGCTTCGGTATCTTCAGAGGAGTAGAGGGCACAAATTTGGTCTTACGAGCGAGCGACGACTAACATCCAAGTATATAAGTTATATACATTTTCGGAATCAGGGCGACGAGACGAACACTTTTTCTTAATGAAATTTTTTGATCCGAGAATGCTACAGACACACGACCGAATGCTTTAGCCTCTTCGGTACTACGTACGGCGAGCTAAAAACGAGAAAATGAGCAAGTTTTTCGGCCGTCACCGTGTTGTTCCCCTTTAACTGCGGAAGGACTACCTCGCTTACCTTTTCAATCCTTATATCGTACATCTTCAAATATAAATTTTACTCTAATTAATTAACCACTTGCTAAAGAAAGTACGGAGCACCGAAGACAATACGTGTATTTTCTTTAGCGACTGTTCGCAATGACGTATATACAGCTGTTTCAGAGGCATGGAAAAACCCCTAATACTAATTAGTGTAATTATGATACAACTTTTATTTTTATTATGATATAATTTTTAATTTCAAATAATATTACATGTCAATGTTAAGTCGCAACTAGTTATATCAGATTACGTGCCTTTTATTAAATTTCTGTCCACTAATATATTTCATTCACATTTTATCTGGCACGTGATAACGTGTCAATGGAAGACAAAGGAATTAAATCATCTGGTAACACTATAAGAATGAGCATATTATGCAGTTATATAACTTACAGATGATGAGCGCCAATTAACATAAACATGGGTTGTACACTGAGAGAAAAGTAGTTCTATTATTAAACGAATGGCATGGTTTGAGTCGGATTTGTTTAAATTTAAATGATCTCTTTAGGTGGAAAATCTATTTGTTACAAGATAATGAATATATATATTTGGTTAGTTTCCTTTAAACTTATTATTCTTTCAAAGGTTGTTAGTTCGTTCAACTGCGAGTCTTACTTCATCTATAGATGAAGTAAGACTCGCCGTTGAACACGACTACAAAATATTGAAAATGCACGAAGCCTAGATGTTTAAAACAACGTAATATAACAGGGACGAGCGTTCAATTACTGTTCTATTTACTGAATTTGTTAATAATATTTTAAAAATTGACCAAAAGTCTAGTAATTGGCCTGCTGCGTGTATGGACAACGAGTGGCTACAAGACCAGTACATTGATGCATTCTTCCAGCATGAAGGTGTTAAGCTGGACAAGAATAAAATCACTGATAATCCAGAACTCTGTACAATGGCCAAACTATAGCTAAATAGTTTATGGGGACGATTTGGAATGAGAGATGATTTGGTCCATACAACAATTGTAACAAGCTATGAATAGTTAGTAAAATATTTCCCAAGTCCAAGTTTTGAAATTGTCACCTGCATACTCATGATGTACGTTAACTGGAAAAACAACGAATACTGTTTGGAGCCGTCACTGTCCACAAATGCCTTTATTACAGCGTACACAACTGCACTGGCATGCATTCATTTGTACTCGTATTTAGAACGGCTTGGACGTCGCGTTTTGTACTGTGACACAGACACAGTGTTATATATATTGTCACGAAACAATTGACTATTTTCGCACATAAATAGATGTTATCGGCCAGCGGTTAGCTCAGTGAAGAAGGGGTGGGTCTTCGACGTTGGCGAAGGTGTGCTTAGTGAAATATAGACGAAAAATTAATTGTGCAATATGAATCAATTATCAAACATAACTTGAATATTAAATCATTACAATAAACTCAAATACTAAATAAATTCCTATTTGAAATGAATCACAATTATTAATTAAACCCAAAACTCAAAGAACACAAATCTCTTTTAGATTTAATGATTAAATAAATTCAAATATCGAATAAACGGAAACATCGTATAAAAGTGTGAATTGCCAAATTTTAGAAAATGAATGTAAATAATCAAATACAATTGTGTAAATAAGAAATAATATAATAGATACTCCAGTGAGCCCGTGGGAGAAGTGTGCGTGGTGTTCGGCAACGAGCTGGTCCAGGATTTGTTTTATTTAATTTGGGCGCCAGTCCTGTTAAATCACAGAACGTCCTGAAACCAGCCGTGATAGTCACTCTCTCACGGCTTCACTAGATATCTGTACGGTGCTTGTGATCACACAAAAAAGAGATATAAATACACAATCGAAATACAAAAACTGAAGTAAGCCAAAGAATTTAAGTTAAATCAAATCAAAACAAATAAATAAAGTAATGAATCGGTATTTGAATAATCAAAATTAAGAAGCAACAAAGTATAAGTAACGAACACTGTTATTAAGCAACTGAATTTAAATCAACGATAAATTTTAAATCAAATAAGTTAAATTAAATCAAAAATCAAATATACGTCGAGGAACTTATTTATATCAAAATTAATTTTAAATTAAACAATCTAAATTAAAACAAAGCAATATATTAACTGAATAAAGATGCCAAATTCAAATACAAAATTCGAGAACCAGGATGAGGTCATACAGAGTGGCCGCTTTTTATTTCTTCGTTCTGTTGTCGGTGCGTTGCAGGTTTACAACAGAATTCTCCAGTCGATCCTCGTAAAAACGAACAGTATCATGATGAAGGGAATGAACGATCGGCGACAAAATGTACGGCGTACTAGCTCTCAAAATATATATAATTGATTCTATACCAAAATGACTCTATAATTGCTAAACTGCATTCTAAATTGAAGATACTGAATTATTCTATATCGTACGGAACTCTAAATTAATAACCAACTACATCAAACACATAGTGCACGATTACTACAATATAAGAGATGACACAGATTCAATAGAAAAGAAATAGATAATAAAATAAAAGCGAAGCAAGAAACGATAATAAATCTTAACTCAATAAATCCGTAATCAACGGCACCAAAAATATAATAAGTACGATATTACATTCAAATTTAAAGATACTAGAAAACCACTAAATCACGAATACAGCGCTACCAAAATATGCATCACACAATATCACAAAATCAAATCAAAATAATAAAGAAAACAATTGAATTACGTAGTTCATGACCTCGTACTCAAAGAAAACGTGCTCTCAGTGAAGCCAATTGAACTCAAAAACAAGATTTGGTACGCGTAAAACGCACCAATGCGTAGAGCTCGCCTTTAGGTAAGATATGCGTTGCGAGCAGTGCTTTTTAATTATTATGGCTTTTTGGCTAACAATTTGAAAGAATGTTATAGATATAACAAGATTTGGTACGCGTAAAAAATTCATTGTTCTTAATGAAATTTTTTGATCTGAGAATGCTACAGACACGCGACCGAATGCTTAAGCTTCTTCGGTACTACGTACGGCGAGCTAAAAACAAGATTTGGTACGCGTAAAACGCACCAACGCGTAGAGCTCGCCCTTAGGTAAAATATGCGTTGCGAGCAGTGGTTTTTAAATATTATGGCCTTTTGGTTAACAATTTGAAAATATGTTATAGGTATAACAAGACTTACATTTAATTTTAGATTATATTTAAAAAAAAAATTTAGTTCATCAAAATTATAATATTTAATAATTTTTTTCGGGCTTTGGATTAACAAAATTAAAAAATCTTGTAGACATAAAATATATTAGAATTTTTAGTAGAATTTTTAAGTGTATTAATTATTTTTATAAGGGCAGTATTAAGGGGGGCTCTAAATTTTGGGGCCCTATAACTCGGGAAGTATACAGGCGATTGGATTTTAACTGCGAGCGGATTCAAATGAAATGCCAAATAATATGTGTACTAAATTTGGAGTGAATCGCTCCGGTACCTTCAGAGGAATAGAGGGCAAAAATTTAGTCTTACGAGCGACCGAGCGAGAGACGACAAACACCTAAGTATATAAGTTATATACATTTTTGGATTCAGGGTGACGAGACTATCACTTTTTCTTAATGAAATTTTTTGATCCGAGAATGCTACAGACACACGACCGAATACTTTAGCTTCTTCGGTACTACGTACGGCGAGCTAAAAAGTATATATATATATATATATATATATATATATATATATATATATATATATATATATATATATATATTTGTTATTTTTCAGAAAACCATTATAACATGAAATTATTTCCTAAATCTTTGGGTTTTTCTTCATTTCCTGAATCCATAGGTAAAAACAAAGCTGAGGTTCGTCAAACTTGACACAATTGCATTGAAATGAGCCTTGAGTGACCAAATCATTCAGCATTTATATCACCTTTTTCGTGATATTAAATATTGCATGGAGTTTTGAATACCATTAGAGAGGCTTGTTAAAGTGAAAAAAGTAAAAAATAAAGTAAAATTTCTAAACTAGGTCGAGAAATAATTTATTATGTTGAGAAAAAAAAAGGAATATCACGAAAAAGTTGGTGAATGCCGAATAATTTGAAAATAAGCATTATTTGGTGAGTCAAGGTTCATTTCAATGCAATTGGGATGATGCATACTTTTACTATGCGGAAAGAGCATATAAACAATTATTTTGCACTATAATTATTAGTATATAATATGGTAATAGAAATTATAATATTTAATAATTTTCTTCGGGCTTTGAGTGAACAAAAAATATCTTAGAATTATTAAGTGTTTTAATTATTTTTATAATGGCAGTATTCAGGGGGGCTCCAAATTTCGTACGGTGAGCTAATAATTAAAATACGGCTTTATTATGCTCAATCTCAACTAAAAGACCCCTTAATTTATCGAATAAATTGAAATAATATAGCACGTGGACAAGCACTATAGCTCTTTTGTGCTACCACGAACGAATTATATTGTTAATTTTGACACGTTATCATGTGCATTGTAATGCAATGTAACCATAATGGTTACATTGCACATTCATTTTAACAGCTTAGAGTACAAAAGTGAAGTATCTGAATTGTTAACTTGCCTTGAGGTTGTTTTTCAATGCAATTAAGCAGGCGTCACTGTAACCACAGATTCAAGCGACAATCTTTGATTTTATATAATATATGTGGAAACGACTTGACTTTGTTACAAATGTAAAAAGGTGTTTGAAGTCTATTTTTAGCTCGCCGTACGTAGTACCGAAGAAGCTAAAGCATTCGGTCGTGTGTCTGTAGCATTCTCGAATCAAAAAAGTTCATTAAGAAAAAGTGTTCGTCTCGTCGCCCTGAATCCAAAAATGTATATAACTTATATACTTGGATGTTAGTGAAATGAAATTTTTTGATCCGAGAATACTACAGACACACGACCGAATACTTAAGCCTCTTCGGTACTACGGATGGCGAGCTAAAAAACAATAATTATAATAATTGGACAAAGACAAAAGTTGTACAAAACAAGAGTAAGAAGTAGTATTGGTGTTATGGCATGGCTAGGTAAATGTGTAGCGTGTCAGTGTTATTGGCTTTTTTTGTCATTAGTTGAAGGGCAGAAACACAAGTGAAATATTAGTTCCATTTAATGTGACGCGAGCGTGTTGGCTCAGTGAAGAAGGGGCGGGTTTTCGACGTTGGCAAAGGTGTGGTTAGTGAAATAAAACAACTTAGTTCAAATTAACAAAAATATAATTGTTTAATCTTAAAATAAGAAAAATAAATAATTATATTACAAAGCGGTAAAAGAAAATAAGGGCGAGAAATAAAAACTCAAAATACAAAATAGTAAATACACCGAAACGTAATAAAGTACAAACTACGAAATGAAATATAGACGAAAAATTAAATGTGCAATATAAATCAATTTTCAAACTTATCTCGAATATTAAATCAATACAATAAACTCGAATACTAAATAAATTTATATATGAAATAAATTTCAATTATTAATTAAACCCAAAACTGCATGAATTGAAAAAACGAAAGTCCCACATGCAACTTAGTTGATGCATGAGTTATAAAAAATGTAAAAATTCTTCTAAGTCCCACTTGCAACAATGTTGCTGCACGAATTGACAAATATTTTTATACCCGTTTCTTTTTTGTATACGCCAGCATACAAGTGTCTTGGCCGCAAGTGCACCGTCGCTTGCCGCTAGAAAGGAAAGTAATGTACGTGTTGTTTCAGAGACCGCACACTACTATAGGAGGTGACTAGCGTGTCGGATTTTTCATGCAACTTAGTTGACAAACGAATTGTATGAAATGAAAAAAATCGCCTAAGTCCGCATGAAACACAGTTGATGCATGAGTTGGAAAAAATGATGCACGTTGATGCATGAAATGTAAAAAAAATTAAAAATTCTTTTAGGTCCCACATGCAACTATGTTGCTGCATGAGTTGGAAATAATGATAAAAATCGTCTAAGTCCCACATGCAACAATGTTGCTGCACGAATTGACAAACATTTTTATGAAAATTTCTTCGTGTTTTTTTTTTGACCCGGGAGCATATAAGGGACTTGGCGGCAAGTGCACCGTCGGTTGCCGTCAAGCATAAAATAAATGTATGAGTTGGTTTTAGGACCCCAAATACCTATAGGGGGTGACCAGTCAGTACAATCTCATTGAATTTTGTCGACTCGAAAGAACTAAAGTCTGCTTGTTGGACATGCTAATCATGATCTAAGGGTATTCTTGACTTCTGTGTCAGTGGAAGCGAACCTTCCATCAGCACATATTTATTTTTAACGAAATAAATAGACGCTGCCTCCGCCTTCGCACACTCTGCATTGGAAATTCATGGTTTCTATAGGGACCGCTATGCCATCAGATCCCGAGATATATATATATATATATATATATATATATATATATATATATATATATATATATATATATATATATTTTGTCTAAGTTACAATAATATAATCTCAGTGTGCACATTTATGTGAGATTCACACAGGGAAAGGCAAGCAAATTCATAGCTTATATTGGGAACGAACGGCTTGCCATCAGTGCCCGAGATATAAATATATTTTATCTAAGTTACAATAATATAATCTCAGTGTGCACATTTATGTGAGATTCACACAGGGAAAGGCAAGCAAATTCATGGCTTATATTGGGAACGAACGGCTTGCCATCAGTGCCCGAGATATAAATATATTTTGTCTAAGTTACAATAATATAATCTCAGTGTGCACATTTATGTGAAATTCACACAGGGACAGGCAAGCAAATTCATGGCTTATATTGGGAACGAACGGCTTGCCATCAGTGCCCGAGATATAAATATATTTTGTCTAAGTTACAATAATATAATCTCAGTGTGCACATTTATGTGAGATTCACACAGGGAAAGGCAAGCAAATTCATGGCTTATATTGGGAACGAACGGCTTGCCATCAGTGCCCGAGATATAAATATATTTTGTCTAAGTTACAATAATATAATCTCAGTGTGCACATTTATGTGAGATTCACACAGGGAAAGGCAAGCAAATTCATGGCTTATATTGGGAACGAACGGCTTGCCATCAGTGCCCGAGATATAAATATATTTTGTCTAAGTTACAATAATATAATCTCAGTGTGCACATTTATGTGAAATTCACACAGGGACAGGCAAGCAAATTCATGGCTTATATTGGGAACGAACGGCTTGCCATCAGTGCCCGAGATATAAATATATTTTGTCTAAGTTACAATAATATAATCTCAGTGTGCACATTTATGTGAGATTCACACAGGGAAAGGCAAGCAAATTCATGGCTTATATTGGGAACGAACGGCTTGCCATCAGTGCCCGAGATATAAATATATTTTGTCTAAGTTACAATAATATAATCTCAGTGTGCACATTTATGTGAGATTCACACAGGGAAAGGCAAGCAAATTCATGGCTTATATTGGGAACGAACGGCTTGCCATCAGTGCCCGAGATATAAATATATTTTGTCTAAGTTACAATAATATAATCTCAGTGTGCACATTTATGTGAAATTCACACAGGGACAGGCAAGCAAATTCATGGCTTATATTGGGAACGAACGGCTTGCCATCAGTGCCCGAGATATAAATATATTTTGTCTAAGTTACAATAATATAATCTCAGTGTGCACATTTATGTGAAATTCACACAGGGACAGGCAAGCAAATTCATGGCTTATATTGGGAACGAACGGCTTGCCATCAGTGCCCGAGATATAAATATATTTTGTCTAAGTTACAATAATATAATCTCAGTGTGCACATTTATGTGAGATTCACACAGGGAAAGGCAAGCAAATTCATGGCTTATATTGGGAACGAACGGCTTGCCATCAGTGCCCGAGATATAAATATATTTTGTCTAAGTTACAATAATATAATCTCAGTGTGCACATTTATGTGAAATTCACACAGGGACAGGCAAGCAAATTCATGGCTTATATTGGGAACGAACGGCTTGCCATCAGTGCCCGAGATATAAATATATTTTGTCTAAGTTACAATAATATAATCTCAGTGTGCACATTTATGTGAGATTCACACAGGGAAAGGCAAGCAAATTCATAGCTTATATTGGGAACGAACGGCTTGCCATCAGTGCCCGAGATATAAATATATTTTGTCTAAGTTACAATAATATAATCTCAGTGTGCACATTTATGTGAGATTCACACAGGGAAAGGCAAGCAAATTCATAGCTTATATTGGGAACGAACGGCTTGCCATCAGTGCCCGAGATATAAATATATTTTGTCTAAGTTACAATAATATAATCTCAGTGTGCACATTTATGTGAGATTCACACAGGGAAAGGCAAGCAAATTCATAGCTTATATTGGGAACGAACGGCTTGCCATCAGTGCCCGAGATATAAATATATTTTGTCTAAGTTACAATAATATAATCTCAGTGTGCACATTTATGTGAAATTCACACAGGAACGGTGGATCACTTGGCTCGTGGGTCGATGAAGAACGCAGCTAATTGCGCGTCAACTTGTGAACTGCAGGACACATGAACATCGACATTTCGAACGCACATTGCGGTCCTCGGATACTGTTCCTGGACCACGCCTGGCTGAGGGTCGTGCTATATTACCAGACTGCCGGTCTTTTGCGTATGCATTAGATGTCAGGCGAATGATGGGTACCCGGCGTTGGGGTTACACGGCAAGCATCAACTTTGTCTCGCACTTTATTGAGCTTGATAACGTGAGCTAAAGACTTGTTCGTTTGATATACCAAACCTGACCCGGTTCCTTAAATGGGAGGCAAGGGCGATTGTGGAGTATATACATGTCAACTACGGGCGTGCTTATATATGTCGATTCAGTCGTCTCGAACCTAACCGGTAGCATATATGTGTTATTAACACTCGTGTGGCTTGTACCCGTACACTGTTGACTCTTATTACTTGTGTTATTGAGATAGAAAGAAACCAATTCGTATGCCAATACATTTTGTGTATATTTCGATCTCATTCAACGGCACAGCCGTAGATAACGCATAGTCGTGGTGTTATGTTTTACATTGGCTCTCTCGTACTACGATATACTTTATATACGTGTTTGTATTCAGTGTGGCCATAATGGCCTCATACCGTATACGGCACTTTATATACCATACGTTATATCGAATGGAGATATGTGAATGTTAAAACTGTCATTCTGTGTGTTAGTAGCAGAGTATACAATCGGTCTGGACGTGTCCCAGTGTTTCTATGTGCTTCAAGCATGTACGATTCCCGTGGTCGTTCAAACAAAGACCGGGCGTCACCACTCGGATTGTTGCTAACACAATATACAGTTTGTCAGATCAGTTCTAGAATACTTCAAACGGAGACTCGTATATCATGGTTGTATCGTAATGTTACATCTGTTGACATGTTACCACTATACTGGTGCTTGCACATAAGTTATATCTAAGCGAGAGATTGTCGCGTAAACAGCCTAAATAACACAGATTCTATGTAAACTACACATGTGAATCGGCCATTGAGATTGAGTATGCACGCGAAAAAATGTTCGCGCACAAAATATGTCTATAGTTATATTCTATCTTGATTAATAACGTGAAGCAAGCGCGCAAGAGTTTAAAACAACTTATA
>CAKOGD010000032.1:0-177500 GCA_933228885.1 Leistus spinibarbis | reverse complement strand
ATAAGGATTGGCTCTGAGGATCGGGGCGTGTCGGGCGGGTAAGCCTCACGGGGCGCGTACAATGATCACTCGTAAAGCTTCGGCCTACGCAGTGTTTCGGCGTGCCGTCTTGTTGTTGCGAATCCAAGGTAGTGACAAAAATTATCGATACGAGACTCATCCAAAGATATCGGATATCGAAATGAGTACACTATTAATCTTTTAACAAGAACCATTTGGATTTGGAGGAAAGCTGAAACTTAATTTGATTCGGTGGTCGGGTGGGTGGTGGTGCATGGTCGTTCTCGAAACAATAAATACTTTAATAATATAGTAGTGAATTCACCCGCTGAAATGGAAAACATAGACTAGTATGCATTATTATCTCCTGAAACTTGATTCAGAAGAAAACTGCACTCTAAAAAAGTCTCTGGTTGAGGAAACGCAGATTAGAATTATTAACACACACGAACAGAATAAATAATATAAAAAACACACTACTATTTTTTCATTATAATTAAATAAACATAGGATAAATAAATATAATATTCTTAGTTAGCATAAATAAGTTATAATAATGTTACTGTGCTGGTGAATGGTGTTTCTGTTGTATGCCACTGCTTGGTACGCCACTGCATGCTGTTATATGTTGCCAGTTTGATCATTGATATATGTATAATAAAACAGATATTTTTATACCGAAATATCTTTTCTTTTAACCCTAAACTAGACTTTCATGATTAGCATAATATTGACATAATATTCAATTCGAATGGAATCGACATAGATAGATAATAACGCGAACATTTATTAGCAATTGATATTGTTGGAACGGCAACGGCAACGGCAACGGCATGGTATAACCACCCAAAAGGGTATCCGAAGGACATAGTGTTTTACATTCAAAGAGAATTAAGGTAACATACATAGTTATTTTCTATTGCAATTTTTCTTTTTTTTTTTTTTTACCAGGTTAGGATATATATTAAATGAAACATTATAATGTAATTTAGGCATAAACTTGTATAAATGTCACTATAATAATTAATAATAATAATTGTATATATGCTACAATAAAATAT
Organism: Leistus spinibarbis; assembly: GCA_933228885.1. Lineage (NCBI taxonomy): Eukaryota > Metazoa > Arthropoda > Insecta > Coleoptera > Carabidae > Leistus > Leistus spinibarbis. The sequence continues at coordinate 176,439 of CAKOGD010000032.1, read as the reverse complement.
CAATTTATTTACTTATGCAAAAATGCTTGAAATCTTTCAGAAATTTATTTGTGGTCCTGAAAAGGACCGATTAAATAACGTTTAGTGATCTTACAGAAAAACGACTTTAAGTAGATTTTTCTGTCTTCTTGGGTAAAAGCACAGCTTGGATATTTGGCAACACACCACCTTGGGCAATAGTTACACCGGAAAGCAGTTTATTTAATTCTTCGTCGTTACGGATGGCTAACTGAAGATGTCGTGGAATAATTCTAGTCTTCTTGTTGTCACGGGCTGCGTTACCAGCAAGCTCAAGAACTTCAGCAGCCAAATATTCCATGACCGCTGCCAAGTAAACAGGCGCTCCAGCTCCTACACGTTCAGCGTAATTACCTTTACGTAACAAACGATGAATACGTCCGACAGGAAACTGTAATCCAGCACGATTTGAACGACTCTTTGCCTTTCCCTTAACCTTACCACCTTTACCGCGACCTGACATTGTTAGAAAATTGTAAACGAACGATGATTTCAAACAAACTAATAGCTATATGGTATAACAGTCGCCGTGCCGTGGCTTATCATATAACAGATGCTTGGGTGCTTGGTTGCAACCAATAGCAGCTAAGTATTCTAGAGTGAATGTGTTGTAGCGTTGTAGTATGAATGTTTGGGCGGAGTTTATGAACCTGCTTTAACGCTTTTATATAGAAATTTCGGCGGCCGAAATTTCACATACATACACACACGACAGTCGTTATAGTTTGCATTGTGTATTATTATATTGTCTGTGTTTGTACATTTACCTTGCGAACATGCCGCCAAAGGCAAGTGGTAAAGCAGCCAAAAAAGCTGGAAAAGCGCAAAAAAATATCTCCAAGGATGACAAAAAAAAGAAACGGCGCAGGAAGGAGAGTTACGCAATGTACATTTACAAAGTGTTGAAACAAGTTCATCCCGATACTGGTATCTCAAGTAAAGCTATGAGTATCATGAATAGTTTTGTGAATGATATTTTTGAGCGAATTGCTGCCGAAGCTTCTCGTCTTGCTCACTACAACAAACGTTCTACAATTACGAGCCGGGAAATTCAAACTGCTGTTCGTCTGTTACTTCCTGGTGAACTGGCAAAACACGCTGTCAGTGAGGGAACCAAAGCTGTTACTAAATATACAAGTTCAAAGTAATTTTACAACTTTTGTGTGTCTGTTGCCTGTGGACAAAATAAAAATCGGCTCTTTTTAGAGCCACAAATACATTCAAGAGAGAAATAATAGTTTATTGCAAATAAATTATATTATATATATATATATATATATACATAGTGCGTTAGTTAGAGTAATGTTTGCCTAGGGGCGCTATGAAAAAATTCTGATACATTAAGGGCGCCGGAAACCGAAAACGTTTAAGAACCACTGGCCACTGGGTCAGACTGTACATCCCACGCAAGCCCCCAACCGTGTAATAGCCATTGTTACTTTTATAACCTCTCGTTATGCAGTGATTAGTAGAAAGGGGAGTGAATGAAACCTGGAACTGCTATACCTATAAAATTAAGTAAATTACCAACAAAAGTTTGTAGTGTAAAAAAAATAAGAAAGAAATGCCCAAAAATTCAAATAACACTAATTTAAGGTCGGTCCGTAATTCGAAGGCTATGCAATGTTCATTTGATCAAAAATAAACAAATGTGTGTGTGTGTGTGTGTTGTTAATTTATTTTGCCATAGACCAACACTATCTTCTATAAATCAAATTATTGCTACTGACCGCCCCGAGAATCGCAAAGACCATCAAATAATTAGTTATTCCTTAATTTATTAATAAGTAGAGTTTTTTTTTTTTTTTTCTATTATTAATTCCATTTCTTTTGTTTTTAAGTAATAATATGTCTCTGCTTTATCTGCCTCTCTGTAATTTATCCCTCTTTCTCGTAATTTATCCATTATGTTTGTCAACAACTAAATTCTATCCTCAAATAATGAACCGTTACTAAATTTGAAATATTTTTCTGCTGTCGGACCCCTATGAATGAATAGATGAACTAATTTAGTCGGTAAATCTCCCAATAGCTAACTTACTTGTACGATTCTATTATAACACGCAAAATTATATTAACTTTGTAAGTAAATTTAGTTGCATAGTAACTATTTCTTTATAATACCGGGCATAATTTAGGTAAAATTTCAGTAAATAGGGTTTTGGAAATATCCATTATAAATAATATACCGAAGTAGTAGAAATGTGCTCCCCTCCCCAGCTTGCGTTATAGGGCTGACCGTTACGTATGCCCCCCTGCCCCTGCTTATATTTACTGTTTGGAAAATTCGGGTTTTATTGCTAGTATAAAAACTTAATTATCCTACCTTCAACTCAACCAACAGCACGATGTGTTATATAATATACACCTAAATAATCCATTTATTTCGAATACAAACAAAAGCGCAAATTCCTTTCTTATAAAATAAAATGGTGGCCCTGAAAAGGGCCTATTTTTATATATTGATTTTTAATACGAATGTATCATACTATTTAGCCTCCAAAACCATACAATGTACGACCTTGACGTTTCAATGCATAAACTACATCCATAGCCGTAACAGTTTTTCTTTTGGCATGTTCGGTGTAAGTGACGGCATCCCTGATAACATTTTCTAGGAAAACCTTCAAAACACCACGAGTTTCTTCGTATATTAAGCCAGATATACGTTTCACACCACCGCGTCTTGCCAATCTACGGATAGCAGGCTTAGTAATACCTTGGATATTATCACGTAATACTTTACGATGACGTTTAGCCCCACCTTTACCCAAACCCTTTCCACCCTTGCCTCTTCCAGTCATATTTGTTGTAAGTTACGTAGTAAGTAAGTTCACTGTTCAACGACACGCAACTTCTGCTGTCTGACACAAAAAACCTTTTGCTGACGTATCTTTATAGAGAGTAACAAAATGCTGATGGGCGTTACTGGCTAAGCCAATAGGCAGCGGCGGGGACTGCTCACAGTATAAAGACCATAAATATACGTACCTAAACGAAAATACACTCATTGTAAACTGTTCGTTGTTCATTTACAGTTGTACAGTGAATAAAGTAGTCGCTGTGTTAACTATGGCACGTACTAAGCAAACTGCGCGAAAATCCACTGGAGGCAAGGCTCCTAGAAAACAACTTGCAACTAAGGCTGCACGTAAGAGTGCCCCAGCGACTGGTGGCGTTAAGAAACCACATCGTTATCGACCTGGAACTGTAGCGCTTCGTGAAATTCGTCGTTACCAAAAAAGTACTGAACTACTCATTAGAAAATTACCCTTCCAACGACTAGTACGAGAAATTGCACAGGATTTTAAGACTGACTTACGCTTCCAAAGTTCAGCAGTGATGGCACTTCAGGAGGCTAGCGAAGCATATTTGGTAGGATTGTTTGAAGATACCAATTTGTGTGCTATCCATGCTAAGCGTGTTACAATTATGCCCAAGGACATACAATTAGCTAGACGCATCCGAGGCGAACGAGCTTAATGCTTAAGGACAATTTTTCTTATAATATATAATAACAATCGGCTCTTTTCAGAGCCACAAATTTATTTATTTAAAAGAATGTACATAATTTGCAATATTTTACCGATTTATTTAATAAATGTATGTATAAGAATAATATTTGGTAGATGCATTGTAAATGGCGGTATAAATCGAGATTAAATTTGATCTCGATTTTTTTTTATTAGAAGTCGAGAATAACTATAATCTCGATAAATCAATGCTATTAACAAAAACTATTTTTCAATTGTAGTTTTTGATAGGTGCATTATAAATGGTGGTATAAAAGTTTTGAACTGCGAGATTTGATCACGATTTTGTTTTATTCGAGATCGAGAATAACTAAAATCTCGACAAATCGCTACTATTAACATATGCTATTTTTCAGTAGCAGTATTTGGCAGGTGCATTGTAGTTGGTGGTATAAATCGAGATCTAGCCAAACCAAAGTGACTGTACATATGTATGTCAATAAAATATTATATCTGGATATTTTAATATCATTAACTTTTATAAGAATTATCTTTTCTCGAACAGATTATGGTCAAAAAAGATGCAAGAATGTTCAAAACGCGGATATAAACGTGTAGGTAAAAACTAAGGACAGCAGAAAAATGGGGATCTGTTTACGTTGTTAATTAAATCTTTTATAATATATGATTAGTAAAAAATATAGGTATCCAATATTATTGTAAATAATGTGTTTACCTAGATGTAACCTACTGTAAATGCATCAATTTCTTTCATTACAAAAATATGGTGGCCCTTAAAAGGGCCGTTTCTGAATTGAATACCTTTAATACCCTAAGATATATTTACTTCTTCCTTGGCGAAGCTTTTCTTTTCGTAGTCTTTGGTTTTGTCGACTTCGGTTTGGGTGATTTAGGCTTTTTTGTTGGAGCTTTTGCGGTTTTCTTTGCCTTGGACGGCGAAGACTTTTGCTTGATGGCCGTTGTAGGTTTCTTCTTTTCTGCGGCAACTTGTGGTTTCCGTAACTTTGTCGTCGATACTCTCTTTGTTTCTGTGGTGGTCTTAGTGGGAGCTTTAGCTTTTGCAGCAGATGGTTTAGGGGTAACCTTTTTAGGTTTGTTTGTTGTGTTCTTTGTTTTCATTGTTACCACAGTTGAAGCTAATTTGAATGATCCAGATGCACCCTTACCTTTGGTTTGCACAAGTGCCCCAGATGCAACACTAGCTTTCAAGTATTTCTTGATGAACGGTGCAAACTTTTCGCCTTCAACTTTGTATGTTACTGAGATATACTTCTTAATTGCTTGAAGCGATGAACCACCGCGTTCCTTCAGATGTTGAATAGCGTTATTAACCATGACAGCAGTAGTTGGATGAGAGGTTTTAGGACGATCAATTTTTTTATCCTTTTTGGTCGCCATTTTCTTTGAAGTACTCTGTTGCGTTTCCGCATTTGAAGTTACAGCTACAGCGATATCAGCCATTTTAACTTTTCAATAATAGCAGATACTAACTTGAATTGTTGGTTGGAATTTAAGAGATCAATTATTGTGTGTCGCTCGTACCACCGAACGGCAGAGAAAACGGTTAACGCCAACGTGTACCTCTGTCTTGATTTGGATAGCAAGAAACGTTCGTTCAAATTTTCTTCTTTATTCAATTACTAATTAGTGTCTGAAACAAAATTTAAATTGGACAAATAACCAATATGTTAATAAACAGTTGTTCACCTATTTAATTTCCAATTAACTGTTGAATTCAAGTATTGCTTGATATTTTGTACATAACTACATGGGTGTCCATGATGAAAGTGTTATGATAACATATTAACGAAGGTAATGCCTGTACCATTATTAAAATTAAAATTTCAGCATTAATATATCAATAAAGTGTTAATGTTTATTAACTTTATGATAAAAATTCAACTGTAGTTCAGTATTTGCTATTTAAAAATCAACATATAAAATCATGATATAGCTATGGGTTCAACATCATGTTCATTTCATATTAGCATCAGCTATATTATCCGTAATCGTCGTATATTTATATAAAAATTCATAAATCTAAAAGCATCATTTTGAAAACGGTGCATAATTTATAACACTTACACCTATCCCAACATTTCATGCAACAAAATATCTTTATACTGAATATAAAGGAAAAATAGCCGTCACCATATACATATTACATAATTAATTAAATGCAACGCCACTAAAACAAAAGACTTTGTTCTATTTTTTCACAAAAGTATACACAGCACAAGACATACCCCATACTCACAGTCGTATGCCTAAATATTTTTAATCAAATCAAATATCATATTATTTGCAATGATTATTGAAAAGTACTAGATTCCGATCATAATATCATTATTGCTTGGATGTAGAAGTTCAGTTAGGAAAATTTTGTTATTAAAATAGTTTTGTTAGAAAGTATGACGACTTCAGTATTAGCAAGTTTTGCCGAGCATATTATCGAAATAAAAGATTATCAAAATTGAATGAGAATGAAAAGACTTTTATATAGTAATTTATACGTATTTTAACTACAAGTGTATTTTATAAATGTGTATATTTAATACACGTGTATTTAATTCACGCGTAATTAAGAGCATTTTACACGTGTATATGAATACACGTTCAAAATGCTAAGCTCTAGTAATTACACCCGCTATTATATGTATTTATTTACTTAAATTTAAAAATGTATGAGATTATTTTATATCTTTGGCATTCGCGACAACATCGTAATGATGTTGCAACTCCGCAATGTATGGCCTTGAGCATGATAACGGCAGTCGAGCCGAAAAAAGTCATTGTGAGGACGTTGTAACATATAATGACATTTTCTTTGTAACGTGCAGGGGGTGGGTGTAAACTGCAATGACCCCCACCCCCACCACAATGGACTACAAAAGTGATGACGTCATAAAATTCAATTGTGGCCGCCCCGTGATATTTATTTCTTATGGGATTTAACATAGAGGTAGAAGTTTGCATGTGTGTCACAATCTTAATATAAAGCTGGTGGGCATGACTTTTTTTTTTTTTTTTTAGTAATTTTTATAGATTCATGTATTTAAACTAGGGCGACCATAAATAATTAGTTTGCAATTAAATATTGTCATTATTATATATTATGGGAAAATATGTTGGTGTTGCCGAATAGTCCTTGTTTATTTCCATTAGATGGCACGCGCGGATCCCTAAACTGGTCTTCTGATTGGCTGCTTGTAACTAACAGTTCATTTATTTGACAATATGTATTTATAAATATACGGTTTCTAGCCATATCTATAAACATTACTAACAGGCTATGTCGACTCTATTGGCTCAAGTGGTTTTATTTTTTCTCTTTCTAATTTTTGAAGTTCATACCCCGTACACATAGCGGTGTGCTGCCACAGTGGTGGCGCCAGCGAGCGAGCCGGAGGAGGTCCGGCCGCCCTCAAAATGATCTGTGGCCCTCGGTTGGCCCCCCCGTATTTATATTTATAATTAAACGTAAATACGAGTATTACATATAACTATAGATGTGTGCCCCCTTACATGTTTTCCTGGTCCTTGCTGGCCCCTCCAAATTTATAAATATCGTACCGCCACTGGCATGATCATAAACGTCAATCACATTTTTCATGTGTTTATAGCTGCTTACAGCAACAAGAATTTAGGTGTTAGGTTTCGATGTGTTTGTGATTTTATTCAAATAATTGTTTTGCTTAAGTTTGTTGTTTCACAATTTTACGTTGGTCAGTTTTGGCTCTAAAGTGTTCATAGACAACATTCCGAAAATAGTGACATTCGATTCCGGGAGAGTCAATACGTGTATTTCCGTGTATATTTATATGTATAAACTAAATTGTTTCTTTGATGTACATAAATGTTATATATAAAATGTCGGTAAAGTTATCCACAGTTTTCTACAGCATACAATTTTTGTTGCCAACATAGAAAACTAATAATCCCCTAGATTTTTATTTCGCTTAATACGTGGTATTCAGATCTCAATTGTGTTTCATTTTGTGTAGAATATCAATAATTAGCTATATATAATCAAAAACTGTAGAAATATGTTCAGGAATTATGAATTATCATTAAAAACCCCCGGCTCATAGGAACAAACAGCACGTCGTCCGACGATCTAAATGTCTAAGATCTACACACTGACACCTTTCAGAAAATGTATAAAACATATGAATTTACTTAGTGCATGCATTAAAAAAATAACATTTTAAAATGGAATTGGCTACTTGCTACATCTTCTTAATTTGTATGAAAATCTACACAGTCCTTATGCAAATGTGATACATCATCTTAATCAGTGCACTTTTTGCTATCATTTAAGATATAATACATAGAAATCGAACGAGTGCAGTCAACGTACATTGAATAGAATCAAAATGGTGCACCTGCGACTATAGACATTTCCCCAATTTACAAAAAATCTAAATGTCTAAGAAATAAGGGAGAACTGTTTTTGTAATCTACACACTGACACCTTTCAGAAAATGTATAAAACATATAAATTCACGCAGTGCACGTATTAAACAAGATTTGGTAAGCGTAAAACGCACCAACGCGTAGAGCTCGCCCAGGTAATGCCTGTTCTACATTATACAAGTTTCATACTAGAAACTAGTACAAGTTTTAATACTAGAATCTAGTATGAAACTTGGCTAATGTAAATTAGGCAAAATCACATCAAATTTTGTGTACTAGATACTTTTTATAATCCATCCAAGTTCGATACTATTTTGGTAGATACCAACTTGAAACAAATTACAGGCTTTGACGTTTAATAAAATTTCTATTTGTTGTCAGAAGAAATAATCAAAACGTTAATTAATTTATATGAAATTCAACCACTGTTGTATAAGGTATAATCTTATAATAAAAATAAGAGTTATATATTTATGATATTTTGTATTTTCACAACAAAATTAATTATCTGCACTTAACCTCCAAATGTCAAATTTATAAAAATTTGTTGGCACTGGCAACTGTTTTAGACAAAGAACACGAATATCTCTATTTACATCACACTGTACTTTACTATTAAGTATCCAAATTTCATACTAGATTCTAGTATTAAAACTTGTACTAGTTTCTAGTATGAAACTTGTATAATGTAGAACGGGCTTAAGATATGCATTGCGAGCGGTAGCTTTTAATTATTATGGCCTTTTGGTTAACAATTTGAAAAGATGTTATAGATAAAAAAAAGTCTTACATTTTTTTGTAGATTATATTGATACAAAAATATATAAAGCAATCGGTCGTGTGTCTGTAGCATTCTCGGATTAAAAAATATCTTAAGACAACAAGGGTTTGTCTCGTCGCCCTGAATCCAAAAATATATATAACTGGATGTTAGTCGTCGCTCGTAAGACTAAATTTGTAACTCCTCTGAAGGTACCAGAGCGATTCACACCAAATTTGCTACACATATTACTTACTATCCCATTTGTATTCACTCGCAGTTTAAATCCAATCGCCCGTATACTTTCCGAGTTATAGGCCCCCAAAATTTAGAGCCCTCCTTAATACTGCCCTTATAAAAATAATTTAAACACCCAAAAATTCTACTAATAATTCTAAGATATTTTATACCTACATGATTTTTTCATATTGTTAACTCAAAGGCCATAAAAAATTATTAAATATTATAATTTTGAATTTTGTTAACCAAAAGGCTCGCATCGTATATATTACACTTAAAAGGCGAACTGAACGCATTGATGCGTTGTACGCGTACCAAATCTTATTTATATAAAAATAAATTGAATTAAAAAATGAGATGGTATGTTTAAAATTTATATAATTATTTTTTTAAGTCGAATTTTGCAAAACACTTTTAAGAATATATTCTAGAAATATTAAGACAAAAAAAAAATCGATTTTTTTTCTTTTCACAATGTGAATACCCCCTTAATAAACCGAATATATTTTATGCAAAGTTAAACTCATTTAAGATTTAAGAAACGTGGCAAACTTGTTAAAATATCGACATAACTTTGACAGTATAGTTATCTTTTGTCGAGTTATTGTTATACATAAAAAACAAATTGCATATTTTAAAATTAATAATTATTATATTCAAATATGTCTTTATGGACCTTGGGTTCACAATATGAAAAAATATCTTTATCTTTACGTCTGACGTTCTTATGTGAACATGTAACTGATGGTTACTGTTCACGAGTTCGCCTTTTGAATGTGATGTGGATTAAAGAAATAAAATGCACAAATAAAATATAATTTAATTAACAAAACATTTATTAAATTCAGATAAAATATACATTAATAATCACAGAGTTATATTTAATAAAAGTTAAACAATACAAATAAAAAGTTTAGGTAAATTGAACAAATTATAAAAATACTTAAAAAGCCACAATGATTTAAAACAAACAGAATTATTCCATGTACAAAATATTTACTTAAAAATTATTCAAACTCTCAGAACGCTAATCGCAAAAATATTAAATATAAAAATTATTTAAAGCAAATAAAACTAAAACATTTTCTGATATGATAAACTACAACAAAAAATTATGTAATTCTAGTTTTAGTTAATTTACTTGAGTTTTTTTTACTATATTTCTGCGTATAATTATATGATTTATAATTGTAACTTTACATGGACTTGTAAATTTATATCCATTATTTACATAGTGTTGCTGTCTTTTAAAAATCGTATTTAACAAAATGTTTATTATAATATGAATTGAATATTCAAAATCAATATTTGGAATGTAGTTTTTGGAAAGAAAAAGAAGTGATTTTTATGAAACCTGTTAGTTGCATCAATCAGTATTTGAATAATAGTGATTGATGCTTAAGCCCTGCCACCTCGACAAGGTCGGTTCCACGTCGGCAGGGACCCGCCTCCCCCCTGAAATTCGTCACTTTAGTAAGAGTTGCAATCGCGAGTACTCGCCGCAGACTTGGACTTAACTATCGCGCGAGCCCCACCGAACAGACAGAGCCCCTGCTTCTTCTGATCTAGTCGACACGCCTCAACGACGCTAACCCATTTAAGGATACGCACGGCGATCAAACTTAAAGTTCGTTTTACCAAGGACTTACTTGGGGCTTGGATCAGTACAGGTAGCGCTGCCGGGCCGCCAACTGGTGAACGAGTACCTTTGATTGCAACGTTACTACACTGCGAATTATATATTATTCGTCGCTCGTTGGGTGCCCACTATTACATTTAATTCCATTTATTCAACACTTAAGTAAGAGTTTGTTTCTTCCAACCGCGGAATAGCCAAATTCTGTGTTCTTTTTGCGCGCGACGATATGATTTTATACTCCAGCAGGAGATCACACGGGGCCACTGAATATTTTGAGTACCTTTGGTTTGCAAACAGTTACATAAGTGTGAATACCCCTTAAAGTTCAAACATTTGGTGCACCATACACAGCTGTAAAATAATTATACAAATTAAATTAAATAAAATAAAATACTCGTAGGGCCCTACTGTAGACCTGAAAACATAATTTAATAATTAGAAGTTGGGGAAATAAGTGGCCTTAAAACCGCAATCATTCCCATTTATATCACACACAGCATACCACACACAGCATACCATACAAAGCATACCATACACAGCATACCACACACAGCATACCACACATAGCATACAAAACAGAACGGACACATTATATAGGAATACAATAGGTTAACAATTAGCGCTTTTAAATCGTCGATTTTACCTCGATATCGATATCGTAAATAATACCTCGACTGGAACTGGAACTGGAACTGGAACTGGAACACGTCCGATTGCTTCCCTCGATGTTTTAATACTGTTTATAAATGTTCATTATAACTATAGGACTGGTTCAATTTATAAAAATCAAGTTTTACGTCATAAACACACACACACACACGCACATTCAATAATTATGTGATTCTGAAATTCTGTTAATGAAACTAGTCATTATAATGTTTCTACATTATAGTTACGTATTCACGATTTTAAATATTTATGGCGATTTGAGACATTGACAAGTACAGAAGAGCTGTGGTATTCGGTACGTACAATGCACCAATGCGTCCAGCTCGCCCTTAGGTTAGATACGCAATGCGAGCAGTGTCTCCCTTCTACTTCACGCTTGGCATTAAAATTAAAAATATCTTAAAATTTTTAGTAGAATTTTTAAGTGTATTAGTTATTTTTATAAGGGCAGTATTAAGGGGGGCTCTAAATTTTGGGGCTCTATAACTCGGGAAATATACGGGCGATTGGATTTATACTGCGAACGGATTCAAATGGGATGCCAAATAATATGTGTACCAAATTTGGTCTTACGAGCGACCGAGCGACGACTAACATCCAAGTATATAAGTTATATACATTTTTGGATTCAGGGCGACGAGACGAACACTTTTTCTTCGAGCCAATATTTGCTTTATAGCGTAATTCTATATGTTTTATATGTGTAATGTATGTTCTTTACGAATATAGGTCACATTTACGAAGGAAACGCTTAGTTTTTCTTTAAGGGGACATTCGCCTTTGAAATTTAAAAAAAATCGATTTTGAGATTTTTACATATTTCGATTCTATATACGTTCAAAAGTTGCCTCATAAAATTTCATCAAGAAATTTGTAATAGAAAAAAAGTTACAGATATATTTGTAACAGCGTATGCCCATGAGTAAAAATCGGTTTCTATTCATGCGTGTAGCGCGGCGCGCTAGCTGCTTCTTCTCCTGGTGTAAACATCTTTGGTATATACATATATGTGATATTATACTGCTCGGCAGTTGCACTGTGTTATTCTGATTGGCTAAAAAGTTGTAAAAAATGTCTAAACCTGGTGGTCATTTCAAAGGTAATCGGAGTACTCCTCGTTTTAGACGTAAAAACAAAAAAAGAACATTTACTGGCAATCAGTTTACTGCAGAAAAAAATCCTGATTTACCAAGTTCCTCTGCTAAAAAATTAAAAACAAGTAGTGAATTTTTATTTTTTTTTATTCAATAAAATTATGGTAAAAAAACTTTAAACGCGTTTTTCTCGAAACTACCTTTTTCAAACTGGTAGGACATTTTTCTCCGAATCTACTCGACCGATTTTAAAAAACCAAAAAGCATTCGATTACTTATTTAAAATAGTAAACAATAAGCCTCTAAAAGTTTAAAAAAATACCCCCCCTCTTTCTTTACAGGAGTAACTTGCCCACAAAAAATGCGGCTTTTTCGCATTTTTCAGAAATATACATACATAAACTTCAAAATATGAAAAAGTATGGGTTTTAGAGGCTTATTGTATAGTTTTGAGTCTCAAGAATAGAATCCATTTTGAATTTTTCAAAAATCTGTTACAGGAGGTCCACAATATGTCCTACCGTTTAAAAAGTAACTTTTGGATGACGGCCTCTACAGAAGCCAAGGGAAACTAAAAAAAAAAAAAAAATTTTTTTATATTCTTTAGAGACTGTTTAACAATGTCCAAAAAAAATTTTGTCAATAAATATAATAGTTTTTTCATAATCAAATTTTTAAAAAGTGTTTTTTTTTTCAATTTCAAAGGCGAATGTCCCCTTAAATTAAGAAGATATAACAAATAGCCAATTCCATTTAGAAAATGTTATTCTTTTAATTCGTGCACTTAGTGAATTTATATGTTTTATACATTTTCTGAAAGGTGTCAGTGTGTAGATTACAAAAACAGTTCTCCCTTGTTTCTTAGACATTTAGATTTTTTGTAAATTGGGGAAACGTCGGACGACGTGCTGTTTGTTCCTATGAGCCGGGGGTTTTTAATGATAATTCATAATTCCTGAACATATTTCTACAGTTTTTGATTATATATAGCTAATTATTGATATTCTACACAAAATGAAATACAATTGACATCTGAATACCACATATTAAGCGAAATAAAAATCTAGGCGATTTTTAGTTTTTTATGTTGGCAACTAAAATTGTATGCTGTAGAAAACTGTGGATAACTTTACCGACATTATATAAATATATATTTATCATGTACGTAAATGTTTTACCAATAAATCGACATAATAATTTAATATATTTACTAATAAATAAGTATCATACGTAGTTGAGTTTTTTTTTTAATACTTATTATTTTACTCGATTTTTGGTGAAAGATTACAATATTCTGATGTTAATAGACAATCGAACATAACGTTTTCATTTGAACAATGACGTTATTTCGCTTCTCTATTCATGATTCAGCATGTTTTGATCTTCACTGAAAATCAATCCAATTTTGTATTTTCTGCAACCTGCAATGCATATGAATTTCATATTTCCCGCCGCCCATTTAGTTCATACCCCATACACATCGGAAACACTCCTACAGCGCCTCTTTAAGGAGTCGACAGTCTAGTAGTGTATTATCTATGATTACTAAACATATATTTTAATATAATACAATACGTAAAGACCCAAAAGGTGTCTCAAGGTATATTAATGAAATCAGAGATATTTTGTCAAAATTATGTCAATAATTATAATGTTTTATATAATTTCTCTGATTTCAATAATATAACTTAAATAATAAGCTATTGGGTCTGTACATATTATATTATAATAAAATATAGGTTGAATAATGTGTATAGATATAGCTATTGACTTTGGTCATTTGGATTACGTGGAGTTTATTATTTTGGTGCAGACTCTGCTGCTACGCTATATAGTTACGCAAGACCATTTTTGGTGTGTTATTTATAATTAATGTTTTGTAGAAGCGGTGACATACTGGTATTATATATATATATATATATATATATATATATATATATATATATATATATATATATAAATATATATAAAATTGGTATATAACTGTAACGGGTAATTGGGTAACGGGTAACGCGTAACGGGTAACGGATAACGGGTAACGGATAACGGATAACGGATAACGGATAACGGGTAACAGATAACGGGTAACGGGTAACAGATAACGGGTAACGAGTAACGCGTAACGGGTAACGGGTAACGAGTAACAAGGACCATTTGGATTTGGAGGAAAGCTGAAACTTAATTTGATTCGGTGGTCGGGTGGGTGGTGGTGCATGGTCGTTCTCGAAACAATAAATACTTTAATAATATAGTAGTGAATTCACCCGCTGAAATGGAAAACATAGACTAGTATGCATTATTATCTCCTGAAACTTGATTCAGAAGAAAACTGCACTCTAAAAAAGTCTCTGGTTGAGGAAACGCAGATTAGAATTATTAACACACACGAACAGAATAAATAATATAAAAAACACACTACTATTTTTTCATTATAATTAAATAAACATAGGATAAATAAATATAATATTCTTAGTTAGCATAAATAAGTTATAATAATGTTACTGTGCTGGTGAATGGTGTTTCTGTTGTATGCCACTGCTTGGTACGCCACTGCATGCTGTTATATGTTGCCAGTTTGATCATTGATATATGTATAATAAAACAGATATTTTTATACCGAAATATCTTTTCTTTTAACCCTAAACTAGACTTTCATGATTAGCATAATATTGACATAATATTCAATTCGAATGGAATCGACATAGATAGATAATAACGCGAACATTTATTAGCAATTGATATTGTTGGAACGGCAACGGCAACGGCAACGGCATGGTATAACCACCCAAAAGGGTATCCGAAGGACATAGTGTTTTACATTCAAAGAGAATTAAGGTAACATACATAGTTATTTTCTATTGCAATTTTTCTTTTTTTTTTTTTTTACCAGGTTAGGATATATATTAAATGAAACATTATAATGTAATTTAGGCATAAACTTGTATAAATGTCACTATAATAATTAATAATAATAATTGTATATATGCTACAATAAAATATCAATTTATTTACTTATGCAAAAATGCTTGAAATCTTTCAGAAATTTATTTGTGGTCCTGAAAAGGACCGATTAAATAACGTTTAGTGATCTTACAGAAAAACGACTTTAAGTAGATTTTTCTGTCTTCTTGGGTAAAAGCACAGCTTGGATATTTGGCAACACACCACCTTGGGCAATAGTTACACCGGAAAGCAGTTTATTTAATTCTTCGTCGTTACGGATGGCTAACTGAAGATGTCGTGGAATAATTCTAGTCTTCTTGTTGTCACGGGCTGCGTTACCAGCAAGCTCAAGAACTTCAGCAGCCAAATATTCCATGACCGCTGCCAAGTAAACAGGCGCTCCAGCTCCTACACGTTCAGCGTAATTACCTTTACGTAACAAACGATGAATACGTCCGACAGGAAACTGTAATCCAGCACGATTTGAACGACTCTTTGCCTTTCCCTTAACCTTACCACCTTTACCGCGACCTGACATTGTTAGAAAATTGTAAACGAACGATGATTTCAAACAAACTAATAGCTATATGGTATAACAGTCGCCGTGCCGTGGCTTATCATATAACAGATGCTTGGGTGCTTGGTTGCAACCAATAGCAGCTAAGTATTCTAGAGTGAATGTGTTGTAGCGTTGTAGTATGAATGTTTGGGCGGAGTTTATGAACCTGCTTTAACGCTTTTATATAGAAATTTCGGCGGCCGAAATTTCACATACATACACACACGACAGTCGTTATAGTTTGCATTGTGTATTATTATATTGTCTGTGTTTGTACATTTACCTTGCGAACATGCCGCCAAAGGCAAGTGGTAAAGCAGCCAAAAAAGCTGGAAAAGCGCAAAAAAATATCTCCAAGGATGACAAAAAAAAGAAACGGCGCAGGAAGGAGAGTTACGCAATGTACATTTACAAAGTGTTGAAACAAGTTCATCCCGATACTGGTATCTCAAGTAAAGCTATGAGTATCATGAATAGTTTTGTGAATGATATTTTTGAGCGAATTGCTGCCGAAGCTTCTCGTCTTGCTCACTACAACAAACGTTCTACAATTACGAGCCGGGAAATTCAAACTGCTGTTCGTCTGTTACTTCCTGGTGAACTGGCAAAACACGCTGTCAGTGAGGGAACCAAAGCTGTTACTAAATATACAAGTTCAAAGTAATTTTACAACTTTTGTGTGTCTGTTGCCTGTGGACAAAATAAAAATCGGCTCTTTTTAGAGCCACAAATACATTCAAGAGAGAAATAATAGTTTATTGCAAATAAATTATATTATATATATATATATATATATACATAGTGCGTTAGTTAGAGTAATGTTTGCCTAGGGGCGCTATGAAAAAATTCTGATACATTAAGGGCGCCGGAAACCGAAAACGTTTAAGAACCACTGGCCACTGGGTCAGACTGTACATCCCACGCAAGCCCCCAACCGTGTAATAGCCATTGTTACTTTTATAACCTCTCGTTATGCAGTGATTAGTAGAAAGGGGAGTGAATGAAACCTGGAACTGCTATACCTATAAAATTAAGTAAATTACCAACAAAAGTTTGTAGTGTAAAAAAAATAAGAAAGAAATGCCCAAAAATTCAAATAACACTAATTTAAGGTCGGTCCGTAATTCGAAGGCTATGCAATGTTCATTTGATCAAAAATAAACAAATGTGTGTGTGTGTGTGTGTTGTTAATTTATTTTGCCATAGACCAACACTATCTTCTATAAATCAAATTATTGCTACTGACCGCCCCGAGAATCGCAAAGACCATCAAATAATTAGTTATTCCTTAATTTATTAATAAGTAGAGTTTTTTTTTTTTTTTTCTATTATTAATTCCATTTCTTTTGTTTTTAAGTAATAATATGTCTCTGCTTTATCTGCCTCTCTGTAATTTATCCCTCTTTCTCGTAATTTATCCATTATGTTTGTCAACAACTAAATTCTATCCTCAAATAATGAACCGTTACTAAATTTGAAATATTTTTCTGCTGTCGGACCCCTATGAATGAATAGATGAACTAATTTAGTCGGTAAATCTCCCAATAGCTAACTTACTTGTACGATTCTATTATAACACGCAAAATTATATTAACTTTGTAAGTAAATTTAGTTGCATAGTAACTATTTCTTTATAATACCGGGCATAATTTAGGTAAAATTTCAGTAAATAGGGTTTTGGAAATATCCATTATAAATAATATACCGAAGTAGTAGAAATGTGCTCCCCTCCCCAGCTTGCGTTATAGGGCTGACCGTTACGTATGCCCCCCTGCCCCTGCTTATATTTACTGTTTGGAAAATTCGGGTTTTATTGCTAGTATAAAAACTTAATTATCCTACCTTCAACTCAACCAACAGCACGATGTGTTATATAATATACACCTAAATAATCCATTTATTTCGAATACAAACAAAAGCGCAAATTCCTTTCTTATAAAATAAAATGGTGGCCCTGAAAAGGGCCTATTTTTATATATTGATTTTTAATACGAATGTATCATACTATTTAGCCTCCAAAACCATACAATGTACGACCTTGACGTTTCAATGCATAAACTACATCCATAGCCGTAACAGTTTTTCTTTTGGCATGTTCGGTGTAAGTGACGGCATCCCTGATAACATTTTCTAGGAAAACCTTCAAAACACCACGAGTTTCTTCGTATATTAAGCCAGATATACGTTTCACACCACCGCGTCTTGCCAATCTACGGATAGCAGGCTTAGTAATACCTTGGATATTATCACGTAATACTTTACGATGACGTTTAGCCCCACCTTTACCCAAACCCTTTCCACCCTTGCCTCTTCCAGTCATATTTGTTGTAAGTTACGTAGTAAGTAAGTTCACTGTTCAACGACACGCAACTTCTGCTGTCTGACACAAAAAACCTTTTGCTGACGTATCTTTATAGAGAGTAACAAAATGCTGATGGGCGTTACTGGCTAAGCCAATAGGCAGCGGCGGGGACTGCTCACAGTATAAAGACCATAAATATACGTACCTAAACGAAAATACACTCATTGTAAACTGTTCGTTGTTCATTTACAGTTGTACAGTGAATAAAGTAGTCGCTGTGTTAACTATGGCACGTACTAAGCAAACTGCGCGAAAATCCACTGGAGGCAAGGCTCCTAGAAAACAACTTGCAACTAAGGCTGCACGTAAGAGTGCCCCAGCGACTGGTGGCGTTAAGAAACCACATCGTTATCGACCTGGAACTGTAGCGCTTCGTGAAATTCGTCGTTACCAAAAAAGTACTGAACTACTCATTAGAAAATTACCCTTCCAACGACTAGTACGAGAAATTGCACAGGATTTTAAGACTGACTTACGCTTCCAAAGTTCAGCAGTGATGGCACTTCAGGAGGCTAGCGAAGCATATTTGGTAGGATTGTTTGAAGATACCAATTTGTGTGCTATCCATGCTAAGCGTGTTACAATTATGCCCAAGGACATACAATTAGCTAGACGCATCCGAGGCGAACGAGCTTAATGCTTAAGGACAATTTTTCTTATAATATATAATAACAATCGGCTCTTTTCAGAGCCACAAATTTATTTATTTAAAAGAATGTACATAATTTGCAATATTTTACCGATTTATTTAATAAATGTATGTATAAGAATAATATTTGGTAGATGCATTGTAAATGGCGGTATAAATCGAGATTAAATTTGATCTCGATTTTTTTTTATTAGAAGTCGAGAATAACTATAATCTCGATAAATCAATGCTATTAACAAAAACTATTTTTCAATTGTAGTTTTTGATAGGTGCATTATAAATGGTGGTATAAAAGTTTTGAACTGCGAGATTTGATCACGATTTTGTTTTATTCGAGATCGAGAATAACTAAAATCTCGACAAATCGCTACTATTAACATATGCTATTTTTCAGTAGCAGTATTTGGCAGGTGCATTGTAGTTGGTGGTATAAATCGAGATCTAGCCAAACCAAAGTGACTGTACATATGTATGTCAATAAAATATTATATCTGGATATTTTAATATCATTAACTTTTATAAGAATTATCTTTTCTCGAACAGATTATGGTCAAAAAAGATGCAAGAATGTTCAAAACGCGGATATAAACGTGTAGGTAAAAACTAAGGACAGCAGAAAAATGGGGATCTGTTTACGTTGTTAATTAAATCTTTTATAATATATGATTAGTAAAAAATATAGGTATCCAATATTATTGTAAATAATGTGTTTACCTAGATGTAACCTACTGTAAATGCATCAATTTCTTTCATTACAAAAATATGGTGGCCCTTAAAAGGGCCGTTTCTGAATTGAATACCTTTAATACCCTAAGATATATTTACTTCTTCCTTGGCGAAGCTTTTCTTTTCGTAGTCTTTGGTTTTGTCGACTTCGGTTTGGGTGATTTAGGCTTTTTTGTTGGAGCTTTTGCGGTTTTCTTTGCCTTGGACGGCGAAGACTTTTGCTTGATGGCCGTTGTAGGTTTCTTCTTTTCTGCGGCAACTTGTGGTTTCCGTAACTTTGTCGTCGATACTCTCTTTGTTTCTGTGGTGGTCTTAGTGGGAGCTTTAGCTTTTGCAGCAGATGGTTTAGGGGTAACCTTTTTAGGTTTGTTTGTTGTGTTCTTTGTTTTCATTGTTACCACAGTTGAAGCTAATTTGAATGATCCAGATGCACCCTTACCTTTGGTTTGCACAAGTGCCCCAGATGCAACACTAGCTTTCAAGTATTTCTTGATGAACGGTGCAAACTTTTCGCCTTCAACTTTGTATGTTACTGAGATATACTTCTTAATTGCTTGAAGCGATGAACCACCGCGTTCCTTCAGATGTTGAATAGCGTTATTAACCATGACAGCAGTAGTTGGATGAGAGGTTTTAGGACGATCAATTTTTTTATCCTTTTTGGTCGCCATTTTCTTTGAAGTACTCTGTTGCGTTTCCGCATTTGAAGTTACAGCTACAGCGATATCAGCCATTTTAACTTTTCAATAATAGCAGATACTAACTTGAATTGTTGGTTGGAATTTAAGAGATCAATTATTGTGTGTCGCTCGTACCACCGAACGGCAGAGAAAACGGTTAACGCCAACGTGTACCTCTGTCTTGATTTGGATAGCAAGAAACGTTCGTTCAAATTTTCTTCTTTATTCAATTACTAATTAGTGTCTGAAACAAAATTTAAATTGGACAAATAACCAATATGTTAATAAACAGTTGTTCACCTATTTAATTTCCAATTAACTGTTGAATTCAAGTATTGCTTGATATTTTGTACATAACTACATGGGTGTCCATGATGAAAGTGTTATGATAACATATTAACGAAGGTAATGCCTGTACCATTATTAAAATTAAAATTTCAGCATTAATATATCAATAAAGTGTTAATGTTTATTAACTTTATGATAAAAATTCAACTGTAGTTCAGTATTTGCTATTTAAAAATCAACATATAAAATCATGATATAGCTATGGGTTCAACATCATGTTCATTTCATATTAGCATCAGCTATATTATCCGTAATCGTCGTATATTTATATAAAAATTCATAAATCTAAAAGCATCATTTTGAAAACGGTGCATAATTTATAACACTTACACCTATCCCAACATTTCATGCAACAAAATATCTTTATACTGAATATAAAGGAAAAATAGCCGTCACCATATACATATTACATAATTAATTAAATGCAACGCCACTAAAACAAAAGACTTTGTTCTATTTTTTCACAAAAGTATACACAGCACAAGACATACCCCATACTCACAGTCGTATGCCTAAATATTTTTAATCAAATCAAATATCATATTATTTGCAATGATTATTGAAAAGTACTAGATTCCGATCATAATATCATTATTGCTTGGATGTAGAAGTTCAGTTAGGAAAATTTTGTTATTAAAATAGTTTTGTTAGAAAGTATGACGACTTCAGTATTAGCAAGTTTTGCCGAGCATATTATCGAAATAAAAGATTATCAAAATTGAATGAGAATGAAAAGACTTTTATATAGTAATTTATACGTATTTTAACTACAAGTGTATTTTATAAATGTGTATATTTAATACACGTGTATTTAATTCACGCGTAATTAAGAGCATTTTACACGTGTATATGAATACACGTTCAAAATGCTAAGCTCTAGTAATTACACCCGCTATTATATGTATTTATTTACTTAAATTTAAAAATGTATGAGATTATTTTATATCTTTGGCATTCGCGACAACATCGTAATGATGTTGCAACTCCGCAATGTATGGCCTTGAGCATGATAACGGCAGTCGAGCCGAAAAAAGTCATTGTGAGGACGTTGTAACATATAATGACATTTTCTTTGTAACGTGCAGGGGGTGGGTGTAAACTGCAATGACCCCCACCCCCACCACAATGGACTACAAAAGTGATGACGTCATAAAATTCAATTGTGGCCGCCCCGTGATATTTATTTCTTATGGGATTTAACATAGAGGTAGAAGTTTGCATGTGTGTCACAATCTTAATATAAAGCTGGTGGGCATGACTTTTTTTTTTTTTTTTTAGTAATTTTTATAGATTCATGTATTTAAACTAGGGCGACCATAAATAATTAGTTTGCAATTAAATATTGTCATTATTATATATTATGGGAAAATATGTTGGTGTTGCCGAATAGTCCTTGTTTATTTCCATTAGATGGCACGCGCGGATCCCTAAACTGGTCTTCTGATTGGCTGCTTGTAACTAACAGTTCATTTATTTGACAATATGTATTTATAAATATACGGTTTCTAGCCATATCTATAAACATTACTAACAGGCTATGTCGACTCTATTGGCTCAAGTGGTTTTATTTTTTCTCTTTCTAATTTTTGAAGTTCATACCCCGTACACATAGCGGTGTGCTGCCACAGTGGTGGCGCCAGCGAGCGAGCCGGAGGAGGTCCGGCCGCCCTCAAAATGATCTGTGGCCCTCGGTTGGCCCCCCCGTATTTATATTTATAATTAAACGTAAATACGAGTATTACATATAACTATAGATGTGTGCCCCCTTACATGTTTTCCTGGTCCTTGCTGGCCCCTCCAAATTTATAAATATCGTACCGCCACTGGCATGATCATAAACGTCAATCACATTTTTCATGTGTTTATAGCTGCTTACAGCAACAAGAATTTAGGTGTTAGGTTTCGATGTGTTTGTGATTTTATTCAAATAATTGTTTTGCTTAAGTTTGTTGTTTCACAATTTTACGTTGGTCAGTTTTGGCTCTAAAGTGTTCATAGACAACATTCCGAAAATAGTGACATTCGATTCCGGGAGAGTCAATACGTGTATTTCCGTGTATATTTATATGTATAAACTAAATTGTTTCTTTGATGTACATAAATGTTATATATAAAATGTCGGTAAAGTTATCCACAGTTTTCTACAGCATACAATTTTTGTTGCCAACATAGAAAACTAATAATCCCCTAGATTTTTATTTCGCTTAATACGTGGTATTCAGATCTCAATTGTGTTTCATTTTGTGTAGAATATCAATAATTAGCTATATATAATCAAAAACTGTAGAAATATGTTCAGGAATTATGAATTATCATTAAAAACCCCCGGCTCATAGGAACAAACAGCACGTCGTCCGACGATCTAAATGTCTAAGATCTACACACTGACACCTTTCAGAAAATGTATAAAACATATGAATTTACTTAGTGCATGCATTAAAAAAATAACATTTTAAAATGGAATTGGCTACTTGCTACATCTTCTTAATTTGTATGAAAATCTACACAGTCCTTATGCAAATGTGATACATCATCTTAATCAGTGCACTTTTTGCTATCATTTAAGATATAATACATAGAAATCGAACGAGTGCAGTCAACGTACATTGAATAGAATCAAAATGGTGCACCTGCGACTATAGACATTTCCCCAATTTACAAAAAATCTAAATGTCTAAGAAATAAGGGAGAACTGTTTTTGTAATCTACACACTGACACCTTTCAGAAAATGTATAAAACATATAAATTCACGCAGTGCACGTATTAAACAAGATTTGGTAAGCGTAAAACGCACCAACGCGTAGAGCTCGCCCAGGTAATGCCTGTTCTACATTATACAAGTTTCATACTAGAAACTAGTACAAGTTTTAATACTAGAATCTAGTATGAAACTTGGCTAATGTAAATTAGGCAAAATCACATCAAATTTTGTGTACTAGATACTTTTTATAATCCATCCAAGTTCGATACTATTTTGGTAGATACCAACTTGAAACAAATTACAGGCTTTGACGTTTAATAAAATTTCTATTTGTTGTCAGAAGAAATAATCAAAACGTTAATTAATTTATATGAAATTCAACCACTGTTGTATAAGGTATAATCTTATAATAAAAATAAGAGTTATATATTTATGATATTTTGTATTTTCACAACAAAATTAATTATCTGCACTTAACCTCCAAATGTCAAATTTATAAAAATTTGTTGGCACTGGCAACTGTTTTAGACAAAGAACACGAATATCTCTATTTACATCACACTGTACTTTACTATTAAGTATCCAAATTTCATACTAGATTCTAGTATTAAAACTTGTACTAGTTTCTAGTATGAAACTTGTATAATGTAGAACGGGCTTAAGATATGCATTGCGAGCGGTAGCTTTTAATTATTATGGCCTTTTGGTTAACAATTTGAAAAGATGTTATAGATAAAAAAAAGTCTTACATTTTTTTGTAGATTATATTGATACAAAAATATATAAAGCAATCGGTCGTGTGTCTGTAGCATTCTCGGATTAAAAAATATCTTAAGACAACAAGGGTTTGTCTCGTCGCCCTGAATCCAAAAATATATATAACTGGATGTTAGTCGTCGCTCGTAAGACTAAATTTGTAACTCCTCTGAAGGTACCAGAGCGATTCACACCAAATTTGCTACACATATTACTTACTATCCCATTTGTATTCACTCGCAGTTTAAATCCAATCGCCCGTATACTTTCCGAGTTATAGGCCCCCAAAATTTAGAGCCCTCCTTAATACTGCCCTTATAAAAATAATTTAAACACCCAAAAATTCTACTAATAATTCTAAGATATTTTATACCTACATGATTTTTTCATATTGTTAACTCAAAGGCCATAAAAAATTATTAAATATTATAATTTTGAATTTTGTTAACCAAAAGGCTCGCATCGTATATATTACACTTAAAAGGCGAACTGAACGCATTGATGCGTTGTACGCGTACCAAATCTTATTTATATAAAAATAAATTGAATTAAAAAATGAGATGGTATGTTTAAAATTTATATAATTATTTTTTTAAGTCGAATTTTGCAAAACACTTTTAAGAATATATTCTAGAAATATTAAGACAAAAAAAAAATCGATTTTTTTTCTTTTCACAATGTGAATACCCCCTTAATAAACCGAATATATTTTATGCAAAGTTAAACTCATTTAAGATTTAAGAAACGTGGCAAACTTGTTAAAATATCGACATAACTTTGACAGTATAGTTATCTTTTGTCGAGTTATTGTTATACATAAAAAACAAATTGCATATTTTAAAATTAATAATTATTATATTCAAATATGTCTTTATGGACCTTGGGTTCACAATATGAAAAAATATCTTTATCTTTACGTCTGACGTTCTTATGTGAACATGTAACTGATGGTTACTGTTCACGAGTTCGCCTTTTGAATGTGATGTGGATTAAAGAAATAAAATGCACAAATAAAATATAATTTAATTAACAAAACATTTATTAAATTCAGATAAAATATACATTAATAATCACAGAGTTATATTTAATAAAAGTTAAACAATACAAATAAAAAGTTTAGGTAAATTGAACAAATTATAAAAATACTTAAAAAGCCACAATGATTTAAAACAAACAGAATTATTCCATGTACAAAATATTTACTTAAAAATTATTCAAACTCTCAGAACGCTAATCGCAAAAATATTAAATATAAAAATTATTTAAAGCAAATAAAACTAAAACATTTTCTGATATGATAAACTACAACAAAAAATTATGTAATTCTAGTTTTAGTTAATTTACTTGAGTTTTTTTTACTATATTTCTGCGTATAATTATATGATTTATAATTGTAACTTTACATGGACTTGTAAATTTATATCCATTATTTACATAGTGTTGCTGTCTTTTAAAAATCGTATTTAACAAAATGTTTATTATAATATGAATTGAATATTCAAAATCAATATTTGGAATGTAGTTTTTGGAAAGAAAAAGAAGTGATTTTTATGAAACCTGTTAGTTGCATCAATCAGTATTTGAATAATAGTGATTGATGCTTAAGCCCTGCCACCTCGACAAGGTCGGTTCCACGTCGGCAGGGACCCGCCTCCCCCCTGAAATTCGTCACTTTAGTAAGAGTTGCAATCGCGAGTACTCGCCGCAGACTTGGACTTAACTATCGCGCGAGCCCCACCGAACAGACAGAGCCCCTGCTTCTTCTGATCTAGTCGACACGCCTCAACGACGCTAACCCATTTAAGGATACGCACGGCGATCAAACTTAAAGTTCGTTTTACCAAGGACTTACTTGGGGCTTGGATCAGTACAGGTAGCGCTGCCGGGCCGCCAACTGGTGAACGAGTACCTTTGATTGCAACGTTACTACACTGCGAATTATATATTATTCGTCGCTCGTTGGGTGCCCACTATTACATTTAATTCCATTTATTCAACACTTAAGTAAGAGTTTGTTTCTTCCAACCGCGGAATAGCCAAATTCTGTGTTCTTTTTGCGCGCGACGATATGATTTTATACTCCAGCAGGAGATCACACGGGGCCACTGAATATTTTGAGTACCTTTGGTTTGCAAACAGTTACATAAGTGTGAATACCCCTTAAAGTTCAAACATTTGGTGCACCATACACAGCTGTAAAATAATTATACAAATTAAATTAAATAAAATAAAATACTCGTAGGGCCCTACTGTAGACCTGAAAACATAATTTAATAATTAGAAGTTGGGGAAATAAGTGGCCTTAAAACCGCAATCATTCCCATTTATATCACACACAGCATACCACACACAGCATACCATACAAAGCATACCATACACAGCATACCACACACAGCATACCACACATAGCATACAAAACAGAACGGACACATTATATAGGAATACAATAGGTTAACAATTAGCGCTTTTAAATCGTCGATTTTACCTCGATATCGATATCGTAAATAATACCTCGACTGGAACTGGAACTGGAACTGGAACTGGAACACGTCCGATTGCTTCCCTCGATGTTTTAATACTGTTTATAAATGTTCATTATAACTATAGGACTGGTTCAATTTATAAAAATCAAGTTTTACGTCATAAACACACACACACACACGCACATTCAATAATTATGTGATTCTGAAATTCTGTTAATGAAACTAGTCATTATAATGTTTCTACATTATAGTTACGTATTCACGATTTTAAATATTTATGGCGATTTGAGACATTGACAAGTACAGAAGAGCTGTGGTATTCGGTACGTACAATGCACCAATGCGTCCAGCTCGCCCTTAGGTTAGATACGCAATGCGAGCAGTGTCTCCCTTCTACTTCACGCTTGGCATTAAAATTAAAAATATCTTAAAATTTTTAGTAGAATTTTTAAGTGTATTAGTTATTTTTATAAGGGCAGTATTAAGGGGGGCTCTAAATTTTGGGGCTCTATAACTCGGGAAATATACGGGCGATTGGATTTATACTGCGAACGGATTCAAATGGGATGCCAAATAATATGTGTACCAAATTTGGTCTTACGAGCGACCGAGCGACGACTAACATCCAAGTATATAAGTTATATACATTTTTGGATTCAGGGCGACGAGACGAACACTTTTTCTTCGAGCCAATATTTGCTTTATAGCGTAATTCTATATGTTTTATATGTGTAATGTATGTTCTTTACGAATATAGGTCACATTTACGAAGGAAACGCTTAGTTTTTCTTTAAGGGGACATTCGCCTTTGAAATTTAAAAAAAATCGATTTTGAGATTTTTACATATTTCGATTCTATATACGTTCAAAAGTTGCCTCATAAAATTTCATCAAGAAATTTGTAATAGAAAAAAAGTTACAGATATATTTGTAACAGCGTATGCCCATGAGTAAAAATCGGTTTCTATTCATGCGTGTAGCGCGGCGCGCTAGCTGCTTCTTCTCCTGGTGTAAACATCTTTGGTATATACATATATGTGATATTATACTGCTCGGCAGTTGCACTGTGTTATTCTGATTGGCTAAAAAGTTGTAAAAAATGTCTAAACCTGGTGGTCATTTCAAAGGTAATCGGAGTACTCCTCGTTTTAGACGTAAAAACAAAAAAAGAACATTTACTGGCAATCAGTTTACTGCAGAAAAAAATCCTGATTTACCAAGTTCCTCTGCTAAAAAATTAAAAACAAGTAGTGAATTTTTATTTTTTTTTATTCAATAAAATTATGGTAAAAAAACTTTAAACGCGTTTTTCTCGAAACTACCTTTTTCAAACTGGTAGGACATTTTTCTCCGAATCTACTCGACCGATTTTAAAAAACCAAAAAGCATTCGATTACTTATTTAAAATAGTAAACAATAAGCCTCTAAAAGTTTAAAAAAATACCCCCCCTCTTTCTTTACAGGAGTAACTTGCCCACAAAAAATGCGGCTTTTTCGCATTTTTCAGAAATATACATACATAAACTTCAAAATATGAAAAAGTATGGGTTTTAGAGGCTTATTGTATAGTTTTGAGTCTCAAGAATAGAATCCATTTTGAATTTTTCAAAAATCTGTTACAGGAGGTCCACAATATGTCCTACCGTTTAAAAAGTAACTTTTGGATGACGGCCTCTACAGAAGCCAAGGGAAACTAAAAAAAAAAAAAAAATTTTTTTATATTCTTTAGAGACTGTTTAACAATGTCCAAAAAAAATTTTGTCAATAAATATAATAGTTTTTTCATAATCAAATTTTTAAAAAGTGTTTTTTTTTTCAATTTCAAAGGCGAATGTCCCCTTAAATTAAGAAGATATAACAAATAGCCAATTCCATTTAGAAAATGTTATTCTTTTAATTCGTGCACTTAGTGAATTTATATGTTTTATACATTTTCTGAAAGG
Source organism: Leistus spinibarbis (assembly GCA_933228885.1). Classification (NCBI taxonomy): domain Eukaryota; kingdom Metazoa; phylum Arthropoda; class Insecta; order Coleoptera; family Carabidae; genus Leistus; species Leistus spinibarbis. The sequence continues at coordinate 147,958 of CAKOGD010000032.1, read as the reverse complement.
TGTCAGTGTGTAGATTACAAAAACAGTTCTCCCTTGTTTCTTAGACATTTAGATTTTTTGTAAATTGGGGAAACGTCGGACGACGTGCTGTTTGTTCCTATGAGCCGGGGGTTTTTAATGATAATTCATAATTCCTGAACATATTTCTACAGTTTTTGATTATATATAGCTAATTATTGATATTCTACACAAAATGAAATACAATTGACATCTGAATACCACATATTAAGCGAAATAAAAATCTAGGCGATTTTTAGTTTTTTATGTTGGCAACTAAAATTGTATGCTGTAGAAAACTGTGGATAACTTTACCGACATTATATAAATATATATTTATCATGTACGTAAATGTTTTACCAATAAATCGACATAATAATTTAATATATTTACTAATAAATAAGTATCATACGTAGTTGAGTTTTTTTTTTAATACTTATTATTTTACTCGATTTTTGGTGAAAGATTACAATATTCTGATGTTAATAGACAATCGAACATAACGTTTTCATTTGAACAATGACGTTATTTCGCTTCTCTATTCATGATTCAGCATGTTTTGATCTTCACTGAAAATCAATCCAATTTTGTATTTTCTGCAACCTGCAATGCATATGAATTTCATATTTCCCGCCGCCCATTTAGTTCATACCCCATACACATCGGAAACACTCCTACAGCGCCTCTTTAAGGAGTCGACAGTCTAGTAGTGTATTATCTATGATTACTAAACATATATTTTAATATAATACAATACGTAAAGACCCAAAAGGTGTCTCAAGGTATATTAATGAAATCAGAGATATTTTGTCAAAATTATGTCAATAATTATAATGTTTTATATAATTTCTCTGATTTCAATAATATAACTTAAATAATAAGCTATTGGGTCTGTACATATTATATTATAATAAAATATAGGTTGAATAATGTGTATAGATATAGCTATTGACTTTGGTCATTTGGATTACGTGGAGTTTATTATTTTGGTGCAGACTCTGCTGCTACGCTATATAGTTACGCAAGACCATTTTTGGTGTGTTATTTATAATTAATGTTTTGTAGAAGCGGTGACATACTGGTATTATATATATATATATATATATATATATATATATATATATATATATATATATATATAAATATATATAAAATTGGTATATAACTGTAACGGGTAATTGGGTAACGGGTAACGCGTAACGGGTAACGGATAACGGGTAACGGATAACGGATAACGGATAACGGATAACGGGTAACAGATAACGGGTAACGGGTAACAGATAACGGGTAACGAGTAACGCGTAACGGGTAACGGGTAACGAGTAACAAGGACCATTTGGATTTGGAGGAAAGCTGAAACTTAATTTGATTCGGTGGTCGGGTGGGTGGTGGTGCATGGTCGTTCTCGAAACAATAAATACTTTAATAATATAGTAGTGAATTCACCCGCTGAAATGGAAAACATAGACTAGTATGCATTATTATCTCCTGAAACTTGATTCAGAAGAAAACTGCACTCTAAAAAAGTCTCTGGTTGAGGAAACGCAGATTAGAATTATTAACACACACGAACAGAATAAATAATATAAAAAACACACTACTATTTTTTCATTATAATTAAATAAACATAGGATAAATAAATATAATATTCTTAGTTAGCATAAATAAGTTATAATAATGTTACTGTGCTGGTGAATGGTGTTTCTGTTGTATGCCACTGCTTGGTACGCCACTGCATGCTGTTATATGTTGCCAGTTTGATCATTGATATATGTATAATAAAACAGATATTTTTATACCGAAATATCTTTTCTTTTAACCCTAAACTAGACTTTCATGATTAGCATAATATTGACATAATATTCAATTCGAATGGAATCGACATAGATAGATAATAACGCGAACATTTATTAGCAATTGATATTGTTGGAACGGCAACGGCAACGGCAACGGCATGGTATAACCACCCAAAAGGGTATCCGAAGGACATAGTGTTTTACATTCAAAGAGAATTAAGGTAACATACATAGTTATTTTCTATTGCAATTTTTCTTTTTTTTTTTTTTTACCAGGTTAGGATATATATTAAATGAAACATTATAATGTAATTTAGGCATAAACTTGTATAAATGTCACTATAATAATTAATAATAATAATTGTATATATGCTACAATAAAATATCAATTTATTTACTTATGCAAAAATGCTTGAAATCTTTCAGAAATTTATTTGTGGTCCTGAAAAGGACCGATTAAATAACGTTTAGTGATCTTACAGAAAAACGACTTTAAGTAGATTTTTCTGTCTTCTTGGGTAAAAGCACAGCTTGGATATTTGGCAACACACCACCTTGGGCAATAGTTACACCGGAAAGCAGTTTATTTAATTCTTCGTCGTTACGGATGGCTAACTGAAGATGTCGTGGAATAATTCTAGTCTTCTTGTTGTCACGGGCTGCGTTACCAGCAAGCTCAAGAACTTCAGCAGCCAAATATTCCATGACCGCTGCCAAGTAAACAGGCGCTCCAGCTCCTACACGTTCAGCGTAATTACCTTTACGTAACAAACGATGAATACGTCCGACAGGAAACTGTAATCCAGCACGATTTGAACGACTCTTTGCCTTTCCCTTAACCTTACCACCTTTACCGCGACCTGACATTGTTAGAAAATTGTAAACGAACGATGATTTCAAACAAACTAATAGCTATATGGTATAACAGTCGCCGTGCCGTGGCTTATCATATAACAGATGCTTGGGTGCTTGGTTGCAACCAATAGCAGCTAAGTATTCTAGAGTGAATGTGTTGTAGCGTTGTAGTATGAATGTTTGGGCGGAGTTTATGAACCTGCTTTAACGCTTTTATATAGAAATTTCGGCGGCCGAAATTTCACATACATACACACACGACAGTCGTTATAGTTTGCATTGTGTATTATTATATTGTCTGTGTTTGTACATTTACCTTGCGAACATGCCGCCAAAGGCAAGTGGTAAAGCAGCCAAAAAAGCTGGAAAAGCGCAAAAAAATATCTCCAAGGATGACAAAAAAAAGAAACGGCGCAGGAAGGAGAGTTACGCAATGTACATTTACAAAGTGTTGAAACAAGTTCATCCCGATACTGGTATCTCAAGTAAAGCTATGAGTATCATGAATAGTTTTGTGAATGATATTTTTGAGCGAATTGCTGCCGAAGCTTCTCGTCTTGCTCACTACAACAAACGTTCTACAATTACGAGCCGGGAAATTCAAACTGCTGTTCGTCTGTTACTTCCTGGTGAACTGGCAAAACACGCTGTCAGTGAGGGAACCAAAGCTGTTACTAAATATACAAGTTCAAAGTAATTTTACAACTTTTGTGTGTCTGTTGCCTGTGGACAAAATAAAAATCGGCTCTTTTTAGAGCCACAAATACATTCAAGAGAGAAATAATAGTTTATTGCAAATAAATTATATTATATATATATATATATATATACATAGTGCGTTAGTTAGAGTAATGTTTGCCTAGGGGCGCTATGAAAAAATTCTGATACATTAAGGGCGCCGGAAACCGAAAACGTTTAAGAACCACTGGCCACTGGGTCAGACTGTACATCCCACGCAAGCCCCCAACCGTGTAATAGCCATTGTTACTTTTATAACCTCTCGTTATGCAGTGATTAGTAGAAAGGGGAGTGAATGAAACCTGGAACTGCTATACCTATAAAATTAAGTAAATTACCAACAAAAGTTTGTAGTGTAAAAAAAATAAGAAAGAAATGCCCAAAAATTCAAATAACACTAATTTAAGGTCGGTCCGTAATTCGAAGGCTATGCAATGTTCATTTGATCAAAAATAAACAAATGTGTGTGTGTGTGTGTGTTGTTAATTTATTTTGCCATAGACCAACACTATCTTCTATAAATCAAATTATTGCTACTGACCGCCCCGAGAATCGCAAAGACCATCAAATAATTAGTTATTCCTTAATTTATTAATAAGTAGAGTTTTTTTTTTTTTTTTCTATTATTAATTCCATTTCTTTTGTTTTTAAGTAATAATATGTCTCTGCTTTATCTGCCTCTCTGTAATTTATCCCTCTTTCTCGTAATTTATCCATTATGTTTGTCAACAACTAAATTCTATCCTCAAATAATGAACCGTTACTAAATTTGAAATATTTTTCTGCTGTCGGACCCCTATGAATGAATAGATGAACTAATTTAGTCGGTAAATCTCCCAATAGCTAACTTACTTGTACGATTCTATTATAACACGCAAAATTATATTAACTTTGTAAGTAAATTTAGTTGCATAGTAACTATTTCTTTATAATACCGGGCATAATTTAGGTAAAATTTCAGTAAATAGGGTTTTGGAAATATCCATTATAAATAATATACCGAAGTAGTAGAAATGTGCTCCCCTCCCCAGCTTGCGTTATAGGGCTGACCGTTACGTATGCCCCCCTGCCCCTGCTTATATTTACTGTTTGGAAAATTCGGGTTTTATTGCTAGTATAAAAACTTAATTATCCTACCTTCAACTCAACCAACAGCACGATGTGTTATATAATATACACCTAAATAATCCATTTATTTCGAATACAAACAAAAGCGCAAATTCCTTTCTTATAAAATAAAATGGTGGCCCTGAAAAGGGCCTATTTTTATATATTGATTTTTAATACGAATGTATCATACTATTTAGCCTCCAAAACCATACAATGTACGACCTTGACGTTTCAATGCATAAACTACATCCATAGCCGTAACAGTTTTTCTTTTGGCATGTTCGGTGTAAGTGACGGCATCCCTGATAACATTTTCTAGGAAAACCTTCAAAACACCACGAGTTTCTTCGTATATTAAGCCAGATATACGTTTCACACCACCGCGTCTTGCCAATCTACGGATAGCAGGCTTAGTAATACCTTGGATATTATCACGTAATACTTTACGATGACGTTTAGCCCCACCTTTACCCAAACCCTTTCCACCCTTGCCTCTTCCAGTCATATTTGTTGTAAGTTACGTAGTAAGTAAGTTCACTGTTCAACGACACGCAACTTCTGCTGTCTGACACAAAAAACCTTTTGCTGACGTATCTTTATAGAGAGTAACAAAATGCTGATGGGCGTTACTGGCTAAGCCAATAGGCAGCGGCGGGGACTGCTCACAGTATAAAGACCATAAATATACGTACCTAAACGAAAATACACTCATTGTAAACTGTTCGTTGTTCATTTACAGTTGTACAGTGAATAAAGTAGTCGCTGTGTTAACTATGGCACGTACTAAGCAAACTGCGCGAAAATCCACTGGAGGCAAGGCTCCTAGAAAACAACTTGCAACTAAGGCTGCACGTAAGAGTGCCCCAGCGACTGGTGGCGTTAAGAAACCACATCGTTATCGACCTGGAACTGTAGCGCTTCGTGAAATTCGTCGTTACCAAAAAAGTACTGAACTACTCATTAGAAAATTACCCTTCCAACGACTAGTACGAGAAATTGCACAGGATTTTAAGACTGACTTACGCTTCCAAAGTTCAGCAGTGATGGCACTTCAGGAGGCTAGCGAAGCATATTTGGTAGGATTGTTTGAAGATACCAATTTGTGTGCTATCCATGCTAAGCGTGTTACAATTATGCCCAAGGACATACAATTAGCTAGACGCATCCGAGGCGAACGAGCTTAATGCTTAAGGACAATTTTTCTTATAATATATAATAACAATCGGCTCTTTTCAGAGCCACAAATTTATTTATTTAAAAGAATGTACATAATTTGCAATATTTTACCGATTTATTTAATAAATGTATGTATAAGAATAATATTTGGTAGATGCATTGTAAATGGCGGTATAAATCGAGATTAAATTTGATCTCGATTTTTTTTTATTAGAAGTCGAGAATAACTATAATCTCGATAAATCAATGCTATTAACAAAAACTATTTTTCAATTGTAGTTTTTGATAGGTGCATTATAAATGGTGGTATAAAAGTTTTGAACTGCGAGATTTGATCACGATTTTGTTTTATTCGAGATCGAGAATAACTAAAATCTCGACAAATCGCTACTATTAACATATGCTATTTTTCAGTAGCAGTATTTGGCAGGTGCATTGTAGTTGGTGGTATAAATCGAGATCTAGCCAAACCAAAGTGACTGTACATATGTATGTCAATAAAATATTATATCTGGATATTTTAATATCATTAACTTTTATAAGAATTATCTTTTCTCGAACAGATTATGGTCAAAAAAGATGCAAGAATGTTCAAAACGCGGATATAAACGTGTAGGTAAAAACTAAGGACAGCAGAAAAATGGGGATCTGTTTACGTTGTTAATTAAATCTTTTATAATATATGATTAGTAAAAAATATAGGTATCCAATATTATTGTAAATAATGTGTTTACCTAGATGTAACCTACTGTAAATGCATCAATTTCTTTCATTACAAAAATATGGTGGCCCTTAAAAGGGCCGTTTCTGAATTGAATACCTTTAATACCCTAAGATATATTTACTTCTTCCTTGGCGAAGCTTTTCTTTTCGTAGTCTTTGGTTTTGTCGACTTCGGTTTGGGTGATTTAGGCTTTTTTGTTGGAGCTTTTGCGGTTTTCTTTGCCTTGGACGGCGAAGACTTTTGCTTGATGGCCGTTGTAGGTTTCTTCTTTTCTGCGGCAACTTGTGGTTTCCGTAACTTTGTCGTCGATACTCTCTTTGTTTCTGTGGTGGTCTTAGTGGGAGCTTTAGCTTTTGCAGCAGATGGTTTAGGGGTAACCTTTTTAGGTTTGTTTGTTGTGTTCTTTGTTTTCATTGTTACCACAGTTGAAGCTAATTTGAATGATCCAGATGCACCCTTACCTTTGGTTTGCACAAGTGCCCCAGATGCAACACTAGCTTTCAAGTATTTCTTGATGAACGGTGCAAACTTTTCGCCTTCAACTTTGTATGTTACTGAGATATACTTCTTAATTGCTTGAAGCGATGAACCACCGCGTTCCTTCAGATGTTGAATAGCGTTATTAACCATGACAGCAGTAGTTGGATGAGAGGTTTTAGGACGATCAATTTTTTTATCCTTTTTGGTCGCCATTTTCTTTGAAGTACTCTGTTGCGTTTCCGCATTTGAAGTTACAGCTACAGCGATATCAGCCATTTTAACTTTTCAATAATAGCAGATACTAACTTGAATTGTTGGTTGGAATTTAAGAGATCAATTATTGTGTGTCGCTCGTACCACCGAACGGCAGAGAAAACGGTTAACGCCAACGTGTACCTCTGTCTTGATTTGGATAGCAAGAAACGTTCGTTCAAATTTTCTTCTTTATTCAATTACTAATTAGTGTCTGAAACAAAATTTAAATTGGACAAATAACCAATATGTTAATAAACAGTTGTTCACCTATTTAATTTCCAATTAACTGTTGAATTCAAGTATTGCTTGATATTTTGTACATAACTACATGGGTGTCCATGATGAAAGTGTTATGATAACATATTAACGAAGGTAATGCCTGTACCATTATTAAAATTAAAATTTCAGCATTAATATATCAATAAAGTGTTAATGTTTATTAACTTTATGATAAAAATTCAACTGTAGTTCAGTATTTGCTATTTAAAAATCAACATATAAAATCATGATATAGCTATGGGTTCAACATCATGTTCATTTCATATTAGCATCAGCTATATTATCCGTAATCGTCGTATATTTATATAAAAATTCATAAATCTAAAAGCATCATTTTGAAAACGGTGCATAATTTATAACACTTACACCTATCCCAACATTTCATGCAACAAAATATCTTTATACTGAATATAAAGGAAAAATAGCCGTCACCATATACATATTACATAATTAATTAAATGCAACGCCACTAAAACAAAAGACTTTGTTCTATTTTTTCACAAAAGTATACACAGCACAAGACATACCCCATACTCACAGTCGTATGCCTAAATATTTTTAATCAAATCAAATATCATATTATTTGCAATGATTATTGAAAAGTACTAGATTCCGATCATAATATCATTATTGCTTGGATGTAGAAGTTCAGTTAGGAAAATTTTGTTATTAAAATAGTTTTGTTAGAAAGTATGACGACTTCAGTATTAGCAAGTTTTGCCGAGCATATTATCGAAATAAAAGATTATCAAAATTGAATGAGAATGAAAAGACTTTTATATAGTAATTTATACGTATTTTAACTACAAGTGTATTTTATAAATGTGTATATTTAATACACGTGTATTTAATTCACGCGTAATTAAGAGCATTTTACACGTGTATATGAATACACGTTCAAAATGCTAAGCTCTAGTAATTACACCCGCTATTATATGTATTTATTTACTTAAATTTAAAAATGTATGAGATTATTTTATATCTTTGGCATTCGCGACAACATCGTAATGATGTTGCAACTCCGCAATGTATGGCCTTGAGCATGATAACGGCAGTCGAGCCGAAAAAAGTCATTGTGAGGACGTTGTAACATATAATGACATTTTCTTTGTAACGTGCAGGGGGTGGGTGTAAACTGCAATGACCCCCACCCCCACCACAATGGACTACAAAAGTGATGACGTCATAAAATTCAATTGTGGCCGCCCCGTGATATTTATTTCTTATGGGATTTAACATAGAGGTAGAAGTTTGCATGTGTGTCACAATCTTAATATAAAGCTGGTGGGCATGACTTTTTTTTTTTTTTTTTAGTAATTTTTATAGATTCATGTATTTAAACTAGGGCGACCATAAATAATTAGTTTGCAATTAAATATTGTCATTATTATATATTATGGGAAAATATGTTGGTGTTGCCGAATAGTCCTTGTTTATTTCCATTAGATGGCACGCGCGGATCCCTAAACTGGTCTTCTGATTGGCTGCTTGTAACTAACAGTTCATTTATTTGACAATATGTATTTATAAATATACGGTTTCTAGCCATATCTATAAACATTACTAACAGGCTATGTCGACTCTATTGGCTCAAGTGGTTTTATTTTTTCTCTTTCTAATTTTTGAAGTTCATACCCCGTACACATAGCGGTGTGCTGCCACAGTGGTGGCGCCAGCGAGCGAGCCGGAGGAGGTCCGGCCGCCCTCAAAATGATCTGTGGCCCTCGGTTGGCCCCCCCGTATTTATATTTATAATTAAACGTAAATACGAGTATTACATATAACTATAGATGTGTGCCCCCTTACATGTTTTCCTGGTCCTTGCTGGCCCCTCCAAATTTATAAATATCGTACCGCCACTGGCATGATCATAAACGTCAATCACATTTTTCATGTGTTTATAGCTGCTTACAGCAACAAGAATTTAGGTGTTAGGTTTCGATGTGTTTGTGATTTTATTCAAATAATTGTTTTGCTTAAGTTTGTTGTTTCACAATTTTACGTTGGTCAGTTTTGGCTCTAAAGTGTTCATAGACAACATTCCGAAAATAGTGACATTCGATTCCGGGAGAGTCAATACGTGTATTTCCGTGTATATTTATATGTATAAACTAAATTGTTTCTTTGATGTACATAAATGTTATATATAAAATGTCGGTAAAGTTATCCACAGTTTTCTACAGCATACAATTTTTGTTGCCAACATAGAAAACTAATAATCCCCTAGATTTTTATTTCGCTTAATACGTGGTATTCAGATCTCAATTGTGTTTCATTTTGTGTAGAATATCAATAATTAGCTATATATAATCAAAAACTGTAGAAATATGTTCAGGAATTATGAATTATCATTAAAAACCCCCGGCTCATAGGAACAAACAGCACGTCGTCCGACGATCTAAATGTCTAAGATCTACACACTGACACCTTTCAGAAAATGTATAAAACATATGAATTTACTTAGTGCATGCATTAAAAAAATAACATTTTAAAATGGAATTGGCTACTTGCTACATCTTCTTAATTTGTATGAAAATCTACACAGTCCTTATGCAAATGTGATACATCATCTTAATCAGTGCACTTTTTGCTATCATTTAAGATATAATACATAGAAATCGAACGAGTGCAGTCAACGTACATTGAATAGAATCAAAATGGTGCACCTGCGACTATAGACATTTCCCCAATTTACAAAAAATCTAAATGTCTAAGAAATAAGGGAGAACTGTTTTTGTAATCTACACACTGACACCTTTCAGAAAATGTATAAAACATATAAATTCACGCAGTGCACGTATTAAACAAGATTTGGTAAGCGTAAAACGCACCAACGCGTAGAGCTCGCCCAGGTAATGCCTGTTCTACATTATACAAGTTTCATACTAGAAACTAGTACAAGTTTTAATACTAGAATCTAGTATGAAACTTGGCTAATGTAAATTAGGCAAAATCACATCAAATTTTGTGTACTAGATACTTTTTATAATCCATCCAAGTTCGATACTATTTTGGTAGATACCAACTTGAAACAAATTACAGGCTTTGACGTTTAATAAAATTTCTATTTGTTGTCAGAAGAAATAATCAAAACGTTAATTAATTTATATGAAATTCAACCACTGTTGTATAAGGTATAATCTTATAATAAAAATAAGAGTTATATATTTATGATATTTTGTATTTTCACAACAAAATTAATTATCTGCACTTAACCTCCAAATGTCAAATTTATAAAAATTTGTTGGCACTGGCAACTGTTTTAGACAAAGAACACGAATATCTCTATTTACATCACACTGTACTTTACTATTAAGTATCCAAATTTCATACTAGATTCTAGTATTAAAACTTGTACTAGTTTCTAGTATGAAACTTGTATAATGTAGAACGGGCTTAAGATATGCATTGCGAGCGGTAGCTTTTAATTATTATGGCCTTTTGGTTAACAATTTGAAAAGATGTTATAGATAAAAAAAAGTCTTACATTTTTTTGTAGATTATATTGATACAAAAATATATAAAGCAATCGGTCGTGTGTCTGTAGCATTCTCGGATTAAAAAATATCTTAAGACAACAAGGGTTTGTCTCGTCGCCCTGAATCCAAAAATATATATAACTGGATGTTAGTCGTCGCTCGTAAGACTAAATTTGTAACTCCTCTGAAGGTACCAGAGCGATTCACACCAAATTTGCTACACATATTACTTACTATCCCATTTGTATTCACTCGCAGTTTAAATCCAATCGCCCGTATACTTTCCGAGTTATAGGCCCCCAAAATTTAGAGCCCTCCTTAATACTGCCCTTATAAAAATAATTTAAACACCCAAAAATTCTACTAATAATTCTAAGATATTTTATACCTACATGATTTTTTCATATTGTTAACTCAAAGGCCATAAAAAATTATTAAATATTATAATTTTGAATTTTGTTAACCAAAAGGCTCGCATCGTATATATTACACTTAAAAGGCGAACTGAACGCATTGATGCGTTGTACGCGTACCAAATCTTATTTATATAAAAATAAATTGAATTAAAAAATGAGATGGTATGTTTAAAATTTATATAATTATTTTTTTAAGTCGAATTTTGCAAAACACTTTTAAGAATATATTCTAGAAATATTAAGACAAAAAAAAAATCGATTTTTTTTCTTTTCACAATGTGAATACCCCCTTAATAAACCGAATATATTTTATGCAAAGTTAAACTCATTTAAGATTTAAGAAACGTGGCAAACTTGTTAAAATATCGACATAACTTTGACAGTATAGTTATCTTTTGTCGAGTTATTGTTATACATAAAAAACAAATTGCATATTTTAAAATTAATAATTATTATATTCAAATATGTCTTTATGGACCTTGGGTTCACAATATGAAAAAATATCTTTATCTTTACGTCTGACGTTCTTATGTGAACATGTAACTGATGGTTACTGTTCACGAGTTCGCCTTTTGAATGTGATGTGGATTAAAGAAATAAAATGCACAAATAAAATATAATTTAATTAACAAAACATTTATTAAATTCAGATAAAATATACATTAATAATCACAGAGTTATATTTAATAAAAGTTAAACAATACAAATAAAAAGTTTAGGTAAATTGAACAAATTATAAAAATACTTAAAAAGCCACAATGATTTAAAACAAACAGAATTATTCCATGTACAAAATATTTACTTAAAAATTATTCAAACTCTCAGAACGCTAATCGCAAAAATATTAAATATAAAAATTATTTAAAGCAAATAAAACTAAAACATTTTCTGATATGATAAACTACAACAAAAAATTATGTAATTCTAGTTTTAGTTAATTTACTTGAGTTTTTTTTACTATATTTCTGCGTATAATTATATGATTTATAATTGTAACTTTACATGGACTTGTAAATTTATATCCATTATTTACATAGTGTTGCTGTCTTTTAAAAATCGTATTTAACAAAATGTTTATTATAATATGAATTGAATATTCAAAATCAATATTTGGAATGTAGTTTTTGGAAAGAAAAAGAAGTGATTTTTATGAAACCTGTTAGTTGCATCAATCAGTATTTGAATAATAGTGATTGATGCTTAAGCCCTGCCACCTCGACAAGGTCGGTTCCACGTCGGCAGGGACCCGCCTCCCCCCTGAAATTCGTCACTTTAGTAAGAGTTGCAATCGCGAGTACTCGCCGCAGACTTGGACTTAACTATCGCGCGAGCCCCACCGAACAGACAGAGCCCCTGCTTCTTCTGATCTAGTCGACACGCCTCAACGACGCTAACCCATTTAAGGATACGCACGGCGATCAAACTTAAAGTTCGTTTTACCAAGGACTTACTTGGGGCTTGGATCAGTACAGGTAGCGCTGCCGGGCCGCCAACTGGTGAACGAGTACCTTTGATTGCAACGTTACTACACTGCGAATTATATATTATTCGTCGCTCGTTGGGTGCCCACTATTACATTTAATTCCATTTATTCAACACTTAAGTAAGAGTTTGTTTCTTCCAACCGCGGAATAGCCAAATTCTGTGTTCTTTTTGCGCGCGACGATATGATTTTATACTCCAGCAGGAGATCACACGGGGCCACTGAATATTTTGAGTACCTTTGGTTTGCAAACAGTTACATAAGTGTGAATACCCCTTAAAGTTCAAACATTTGGTGCACCATACACAGCTGTAAAATAATTATACAAATTAAATAAAATAAAATAAAATACTCGTAGGGCCCTACTGTAGACCTGAAAACATAATTTAATAATTAGAAGTTGGGGAAATAAGTGGCCTTAAAACCGCAATCATTCCCATTTATATCACACACAGCATACCACACACAGCATACCATACAAAGCATACCATACACAGCATACCACACACAGCATACCACACATAGCATACAAAACAGAACGGACACATTATATAGGAATACAATAGGTTAACAATTAGCGCTTTTAAATCGTCGATTTTACCTCGATATCGATATCGTAAATAATACCTCGACTGGAACTGGAACTGGAACTGGAACTGGAACACGTCCGATTGCTTCCCTCGATGTTTTAATACTGTTTATAAATGTTCATTATAACTATAGGACTGGTTCAATTTATAAAAATCAAGTTTTACGTCATAAACACACACACACACACGCACATTCAATAATTATGTGATTCTGAAATTCTGTTAATGAAACTAGTCATTATAATGTTTCTACATTATAGTTACGTATTCACGATTTTAAATATTTATGGCGATTTGAGACATTGACAAGTACAGAAGAGCTGTGGTATTCGGTACGTACAATGCACCAATGCGTCCAGCTCGCCCTTAGGTTAGATACGCAATGCGAGCAGTGTCTCCCTTCTACTTCACGCTTGGCATTAAAATTAAAAATATCTTAAAATTTTTAGTAGAATTTTTAAGTGTATTAGTTATTTTTATAAGGGCAGTATTAAGGGGGGCTCTAAATTTTGGGGCTCTATAACTCGGGAAATATACGGGCGATTGGATTTATACTGCGAACGGATTCAAATGGGATGCCAAATAATATGTGTACCAAATTTGGTCTTACGAGCGACCGAGCGACGACTAACATCCAAGTATATAAGTTATATACATTTTTGGATTCAGGGCGACGAGACGAACACTTTTTCTTCGAGCCAATATTTGCTTTATAGCGTAATTCTATATGTTTTATATGTGTAATGTATGTTCTTTACGAATATAGGTCACATTTACGAAGGAAACGCTTAGTTTTTCTTTAAGGGGACATTCGCCTTTGAAATTTAAAAAAAATCGATTTTGAGATTTTTACATATTTCGATTCTATATACGTTCAAAAGTTGCCTCATAAAATTTCATCAAGAAATTTGTAATAGAAAAAAAGTTACAGATATATTTGTAACAGCGTATGCCCATGAGTAAAAATCGGTTTCTATTCATGCGTGTAGCGCGGCGCGCTAGCTGCTTCTTCTCCTGGTGTAAACATCTTTGGTATATACATATATGTGATATTATACTGCTCGGCAGTTGCACTGTGTTATTCTGATTGGCTAAAAAGTTGTAAAAAATGTCTAAACCTGGTGGTCATTTCAAAGGTAATCGGAGTACTCCTCGTTTTAGACGTAAAAACAAAAAAAGAACATTTACTGGCAATCAGTTTACTGCAGAAAAAAATCCTGATTTACCAAGTTCCTCTGCTAAAAAATTAAAAACAAGTAGTGAATTTTTATTTTTTTTTATTCAATAAAATTATGGTAAAAAAACTTTAAACGCGTTTTTCTCGAAACTACCTTTTTCAAACTGGTAGGACATTTTTCTCCGAATCTACTCGACCGATTTTAAAAAACCAAAAAGCATTCGATTACTTATTTAAAATAGTAAACAATAAGCCTCTAAAAGTTTAAAAAAATACCCCCCCTCTTTCTTTACAGGAGTAACTTGCCCACAAAAAATGCGGCTTTTTCGCATTTTTCAGAAATATACATACATAAACTTCAAAATATGAAAAAGTATGGGTTTTAGAGGCTTATTGTATAGTTTTGAGTCTCAAGAATAGAATCCATTTTGAATTTTTCAAAAATCTGTTACAGGAGGTCCACAATATGTCCTACCGTTTAAAAAGTAACTTTTGGATGACGGCCTCTACAGAAGCCAAGGGAAACTAAAAAAAAAAAAAAAATTTTTTTATATTCTTTAGAGACTGTTTAACAATGTCCAAAAAAAATTTTGTCAATAAATATAATAGTTTTTTCATAATCAAATTTTTAAAAAGTGTTTTTTTTTTCAATTTCAAAGGCGAATGTCCCCTTAAATTAAGAAGATATAACAAATAGCCAATTCCATTTAGAAAATGTTATTCTTTTAATTCGTGCACTTAGTGAATTTATATGTTTTATACATTTTCTGAAAGGTGTCAGTGTGTAGATTACAAAAACAGTTCTCCCTTGTTTCTTAGACATTTAGATTTTTTGTAAATTGGGGAAACGTCGGACGACGTGCTGTTTGTTCCTATGAGCCGGGGGTTTTTAATGATAATTCATAATTCCTGAACATATTTCTACAGTTTTTGATTATATATAGCTAATTATTGATATTCTACACAAAATGAAATACAATTGACATCTGAATACCACATATTAAGCGAAATAAAAATCTAGGCGATTTTTAGTTTTTTATGTTGGCAACTAAAATTGTATGCTGTAGAAAACTGTGGATAACTTTACCGACATTATATAAATATATATTTATCATGTACGTAAATGTTTTACCAATAAATCGACATAATAATTTAATATATTTACTAATAAATAAGTATCATACGTAGTTGAGTTTTTTTTTTAATACTTATTATTTTACTCGATTTTTGGTGAAAGATTACAATATTCTGATGTTAATAGACAATCGAACATAACGTTTTCATTTGAACAATGACGTTATTTCGCTTCTCTATTCATGATTCAGCATGTTTTGATCTTCACTGAAAATCAATCCAATTTTGTATTTTCTGCAACCTGCAATGCATATGAATTTCATATTTCCCGCCGCCCATTTAGTTCATACCCCATACACATCGGAAACACTCCTACAGCGCCTCTTTAAGGAGTCGACAGTCTAGTAGTGTATTATCTATGATTACTAAACATATATTTTAATATAATACAATACGTAAAGACCCAAAAGGTGTCTCAAGGTATATTAATGAAATCAGAGATATTTTGTCAAAATTATGTCAATAATTATAATGTTTTATATAATTTCTCTGATTTCAATAATATAACTTAAATAATAAGCTATTGGGTCTGTACATATTATATTATAATAAAATATAGGTTGAATAATGTGTATAGATATAGCTATTGACTTTGGTCATTTGGATTACGTGGAGTTTATTATTTTGGTGCAGACTCTGCTGCTACGCTATATAGTTACGCAAGACCATTTTTGGTGTGTTATTTATAATTAATGTTTTGTAGAAGCGGTGACATACTGGTATTATATATATATATATATATATATATATATATATATATATATATATATATATATAAATATATATAAAATTGGTATATAACTGTAACGGGTAATTGGGTAACGGGTAACGCGTAACGGGTAACGGATAACGGGTAACGGATAACGGATAACGGATAACGGATAACGGGTAACAGATAACGGGTAACGGGTAACAGATAACGGGTAACGAGTAACGCGTAACGGGTAACGGGTAACGAGTAACAAGGACCATTTGGATTTGGAGGAAAGCTGAAACTTAATTTGATTCGGTGGTCGGGTGGGTGGTGGTGCATGGTCGTTCTCGAAACAATAAATACTTTAATAATATAGTAGTGAATTCACCCGCTGAAATGGAAAACATAGACTAGTATGCATTATTATCTCCTGAAACTTGATTCAGAAGAAAACTGCACTCTAAAAAAGTCTCTGGTTGAGGAAACGCAGATTAGAATTATTAACACACACGAACAGAATAAATAATATAAAAAACACACTACTATTTTTTCATTATAATTAAATAAACATAGGATAAATAAATATAATATTCTTAGTTAGCATAAATAAGTTATAATAATGTTACTGTGCTGGTGAATGGTGTTTCTGTTGTATGCCACTGCTTGGTACGCCACTGCATGCTGTTATATGTTGCCAGTTTGATCATTGATATATGTATAATAAAACAGATATTTTTATACCGAAATATCTTTTCTTTTAACCCTAAACTAGACTTTCATGATTAGCATAATATTGACATAATATTCAATTCGAATGGAATCGACATAGATAGATAATAACGCGAACATTTATTAGCAATTGATATTGTTGGAACGGCAACGGCAACGGCAACGGCATGGTATAACCACCCAAAAGGGTATCCGAAGGACATAGTGTTTTACATTCAAAGAGAATTAAGGTAACATACATAGTTATTTTCTATTGCAATTTTTCTTTTTTTTTTTTTTTACCAGGTTAGGATATATATTAAATGAAACATTATAATGTAATTTAGGCATAAACTTGTATAAATGTCACTATAATAATTAATAATAATAATTGTATATATGCTACAATAAAATATCAATTTATTTACTTATGCAAAAATGCTTGAAATCTTTCAGAAATTTATTTGTGGTCCTGAAAAGGACCGATTAAATAACGTTTAGTGATCTTACAGAAAAACGACTTTAAGTAGATTTTTCTGTCTTCTTGGGTAAAAGCACAGCTTGGATATTTGGCAACACACCACCTTGGGCAATAGTTACACCGGAAAGCAGTTTATTTAATTCTTCGTCGTTACGGATGGCTAACTGAAGATGTCGTGGAATAATTCTAGTCTTCTTGTTGTCACGGGCTGCGTTACCAGCAAGCTCAAGAACTTCAGCAGCCAAATATTCCATGACCGCTGCCAAGTAAACAGGCGCTCCAGCTCCTACACGTTCAGCGTAATTACCTTTACGTAACAAACGATGAATACGTCCGACAGGAAACTGTAATCCAGCACGATTTGAACGACTCTTTGCCTTTCCCTTAACCTTACCACCTTTACCGCGACCTGACATTGTTAGAAAATTGTAAACGAACGATGATTTCAAACAAACTAATAGCTATATGGTATAACAGTCGCCGTGCCGTGGCTTATCATATAACAGATGCTTGGGTGCTTGGTTGCAACCAATAGCAGCTAAGTATTCTAGAGTGAATGTGTTGTAGCGTTGTAGTATGAATGTTTGGGCGGAGTTTATGAACCTGCTTTAACGCTTTTATATAGAAATTTCGGCGGCCGAAATTTCACATATATACACACACGACAGTCGTTATAGTTTGCATTGTGTATTATTATATTGTCTGTGTTTGTACATTTACCTTGCGAACATGCCGCCAAAGGCAAGTGGTAAAGCAGCCAAAAAAGCTGGAAAAGCGCAAAAAAATATCTCCAAGGATGACAAAAAAAAGAAACGGCGCAGGAAGGAGAGTTACGCAATGTACATTTACAAAGTGTTGAAACAAGTTCATCCCGATACTGGTATCTCAAGTAAAGCTATGAGTATCATGAATAGTTTTGTGAATGATATTTTTGAGCGAATTGCTGCCGAAGCTTCTCGTCTTGCTCACTACAACAAACGTTCTACAATTACGAGCCGGGAAATTCAAACTGCTGTTCGTCTGTTACTTCCTGGTGAACTGGCAAAACACGCTGTCAGTGAGGGAACCAAAGCTGTTACTAAATATACAAGTTCAAAGTAATTTTACAACTTTTGTGTGTCTGTTGCCTGTGGACAAAATAAAAATCGGCTCTTTTTAGAGCCACAAATACATTCAAGAGAGAAATAATAGTTTATTGCAAATAAATTATATTATATATATATATATATATATATACATAGTGCGTTAGTTAGAGTAATGTTTGCCTAGGGGCGCTATGAAAAAATTCTGATACATTAAGGGCGCCGGAAACCGAAAACGTTTAAGAACCACTGGCCACTGGGTCAGACTGTACATCCCACGCAAGCCCCCAACCGTGTAATAGCCATTGTTACTTTTATAACCTCTCGTTATGCAGTGATTAGTAGAAAGGGGAGTGAATGAAACCTGGAACTGCTATACCTATAAAATTAAGTAAATTACCAACAAAAGTTTGTAGTGTAAAAAAAATAAGAAAGAAATGCCCAAAAATTCAAATAACACTAATTTAAGGTCGGTCCGTAATTCGAAGGCTATGCAATGTTCATTTGATCAAAAATAAACAAATGTGTGTGTGTGTGTGTGTTGTTAATTTATTTTGCCATAGACCAACACTATCTTCTATAAATCAAATTATTGCTACTGACCGCCCCGAGAATCGCAAAGACCATCAAATAATTAGTTATTCCTTAATTTATTAATAAGTAGAGTTTTTTTTTTTTTTTTCTATTATTAATTCCATTTCTTTTGTTTTTAAGTAATAATATGTCTCTGCTTTATCTGCCTCTCTGTAATTTATCCCTCTTTCTCGTAATTTATCCATTATGTTTGTCAACAACTAAATTCTATCCTCAAATAATGAACCGTTACTAAATTTGAAATATTTTTCTGCTGTCGGACCCCTATGAATGAATAGATGAACTAATTTAGTCGGTAAATCTCCCAATAGCTAACTTACTTGTACGATTCTATTATAACACGCAAAATTATATTAACTTTGTAAGTAAATTTAGTTGCATAGTAACTATTTCTTTATAATACCGGGCATAATTTAGGTAAAATTTCAGTAAATAGGGTTTTGGAAATATCCATTATAAATAATATACCGAAGTAGTAGAAATGTGCTCCCCTCCCCAGCTTGCGTTATAGGGCTGACCGTTACGTATGCCCCCCTGCCCCTGCTTATATTTACTGTTTGGAAAATTCGGGTTTTATTGCTAGTATAAAAACTTAATTATCCTACCTTCAACTCAACCAACAGCACGATGTGTTATATAATATACACCTAAATAATCCATTTATTTCGAATACAAACAAAAGCGCAAATTCCTTTCTTATAAAATAAAATGGTGGCCCTGAAAAGGGCCTATTTTTATATATTGATTTTTAATACGAATGTATCATACTATTTAGCCTCCAAAACCATACAATGTACGACCTTGACGTTTCAATGCATAAACTACATCCATAGCCGTAACAGTTTTTCTTTTGGCATGTTCGGTGTAAGTGACGGCATCCCTGATAACATTTTCTAGGAAAACCTTCAAAACACCACGAGTTTCTTCGTATATTAAGCCAGATATACGTTTCACACCACCGCGTCTTGCCAATCTACGGATAGCAGGCTTAGTAATACCTTGGATATTATCACGTAATACTTTACGATGACGTTTAGCCCCACCTTTACCCAAACCCTTTCCACCCTTGCCTCTTCCAGTCATATTTGTTGTAAGTTACGTAGTAAGTAAGTTCACTGTTCAACGACACGCAACTTCTGCTGTCTGACACAAAAAACCTTTTGCTGACGTATCTTTATAGAGAGTAACAAAATGCTGATGGGCGTTACTGGCTAAGCCAATAGGCAGCGGCGGGGACTGCTCACAGTATAAAGACCATAAATATACGTACCTAAACGAAAATACACTCATTGTAAACTGTTCGTTGTTCATTTACAGTTGTACAGTGAATAAAGTAGTCGCTGTGTTAACTATGGCACGTACTAAGCAAACTGCGCGAAAATCCACTGGAGGCAAGGCTCCTAGAAAACAACTTGCAACTAAGGCTGCACGTAAGAGTGCCCCAGCGACTGGTGGCGTTAAGAAACCACATCGTTATCGACCTGGAACTGTAGCGCTTCGTGAAATTCGTCGTTACCAAAAAAGTACTGAACTACTCATTAGAAAATTACCCTTCCAACGACTAGTACGAGAAATTGCACAGGATTTTAAGACTGACTTACGCTTCCAAAGTTCAGCAGTGATGGCACTTCAGGAGGCTAGCGAAGCATATTTGGTAGGATTGTTTGAAGATACCAATTTGTGTGCTATCCATGCTAAGCGTGTTACAATTATGCCCAAGGACATACAATTAGCTAGACGCATCCGAGGCGAACGAGCTTAATGCTTAAGGACAATTTTTCTTATAATATATAATAACAATCGGCTCTTTTCAGAGCCACAAATTTATTTATTTAAAAGAATGTACATAATTTGCAATATTTTACCGATTTATTTAATAAATGTATGTATAAGAATAATATTTGGTAGATGCATTGTAAATGGCGGTATAAATCGAGATTAAATTTGATCTCGATTTTTTTTTATTAGAAGTCGAGAATAACTATAATCTCGATAAATCAATGCTATTAACAAAAACTATTTTTCAATTGTAGTTTTTGATAGGTGCATTATAAATGGTGGTATAAAAGTTTTGAACTGCGAGATTTGATCACGATTTTGTTTTATTCGAGATCGAGAATAACTAAAATCTCGACAAATCGCTACTATTAACATATGCTATTTTTCAGTAGCAGTATTTGGCAGGTGCATTGTAGTTGGTGGTATAAATCGAGATCTAGCCAAACCAAAGTGACTGTACATATGTATGTCAATAAAATATTATATCTGGATATTTTAATATCATTAACTTTTATAAGAATTATCTTTTCTCGAACAGATTATGGTCAAAAAAGATGCAAGAATGTTCAAAACGCGGATATAAACGTGTAGGTAAAAACTAAGGACAGCAGAAAAATGGGGATCTGTTTACGTTGTTAATTAAATCTTTTATAATATATGATTAGTAAAAAATATAGGTATCCAATATTATTGTAAATAATGTGTTTACCTAGATGTAACCTACTGTAAATGCATCAATTTCTTTCATTACAAAAATATGGTGGCCCTTAAAAGGGCCGTTTCTGAATTGAATACCTTTAATACCCTAAGATATATTTACTTCTTCCTTGGCGAAGCTTTTCTTTTCGTAGTCTTTGGTTTTGTCGACTTCGGTTTGGGTGATTTAGGCTTTTTTGTTGGAGCTTTTGCGGTTTTCTTTGCCTTGGACGGCGAAGACTTTTGCTTGATGGCCGTTGTAGGTTTCTTCTTTTCTGCGGCAACTTGTGGTTTCCGTAACTTTGTCGTCGATACTCTCTTTGTTTCTGTGGTGGTCTTAGTGGGAGCTTTAGCTTTTGCAGCAGATGGTTTAGGGGTAACCTTTTTAGGTTTGTTTGTTGTGTTCTTTGTTTTCATTGTTACCACAGTTGAAGCTAATTTGAATGATCCAGATGCACCCTTACCTTTGGTTTGCACAAGTGCCCCAGATGCAACACTAGCTTTCAAGTATTTCTTGATGAACGGTGCAAACTTTTCGCCTTCAACTTTGTATGTTACTGAGATATACTTCTTAATTGCTTGAAGCGATGAACCACCGCGTTCCTTCAGATGTTGAATAGCGTTATTAACCATGACAGCAGTAGTTGGATGAGAGGTTTTAGGACGATCAATTTTTTTATCCTTTTTGGTCGCCATTTTCTTTGAAGTACTCTGTTGCGTTTCCGCATTTGAAGTTACAGCTACAGCGATATCAGCCATTTTAACTTTTCAATAATAGCAGATACTAACTTGAATTGTTGGTTGGAATTTAAGAGATCAATTATTGTGTGTCGCTCGTACCACCGAACGGCAGAGAAAACGGTTAACGCCAACGTGTACCTCTGTCTTGATTTGGATAGCAAGAAACGTTCGTTCAAATTTTCTTCTTTATTCAATTACTAATTAGTGTCTGAAACAAAATTTAAATTGGACAAATAACCAATATGTTAATAAACAGTTGTTCACCTATTTAATTTCCAATTAACTGTTGAATTCAAGTATTGCTTGATATTTTGTACATAACTACATGGGTGTCCATGATGAAAGTGTTATGATAACATATTAACGAAGGTAATGCCTGTACCATTATTAAAATTAAAATTTCAGCATTAATATATCAATAAAGTGTTAATGTTTATTAACTTTATGATAAAAATTCAACTGTAGTTCAGTATTTGCTATTTAAAAATCAACATATAAAATCATGATATAGCTATGGGTTCAACATCATGTTCATTTCATATTAGCATCAGCTATATTATCCGTAATCGTCGTATATTTATATAAAAATTCATAAATCTAAAAGCATCATTTTGAAAACGGTGCATAATTTATAACACTTACACCTATCCCAACATTTCATGCAACAAAATATCTTTATACTGAATATAAAGGAAAAATAGCCGTCACCATATACATATTACATAATTAATTAAATGCAACGCCACTAAAACAAAAGACTTTGTTCTATTTTTTCACAAAAGTATACACAGCACAAGACATACCCCATACTCACAGTCGTATGCCTAAATATTTTTAATCAAATCAAATATCATATTATTTGCAATGATTATTGAAAAGTACTAGATTCCGATCATAATATCATTATTGCTTGGATGTAGAAGTTCAGTTAGGAAAATTTTGTTATTAAAATAGTTTTGTTAGAAAGTATGACGACTTCAGTATTAGCAAGTTTTGCCGAGCATATTATCGAAATAAAAGATTATCAAAATTGAATGAGAATGAAAAGACTTTTATATAGTAATTTATACGTATTTTAACTACAAGTGTATTTTATAAATGTGTATATTTAATACACGTGTATTTAATTCACGCGTAATTAAGAGCATTTTACACGTGTATATGAATACACGTTCAAAATGCTAAGCTCTAGTAATTACACCCGCTATTATATGTATTTATTTACTTAAATTTAAAAATGTATGAGATTATTTTATATCTTTGGCATTCGCGACAACATCGTAATGATGTTGCAACTCCGCAATGTATGGCCTTGAGCATGATAACGGCAGTCGAGCCGAAAAAAGTCATTGTGAGGACGTTGTAACATATAATGACATTTTCTTTGTAACGTGCAGGGGGTGGGTGTAAACTGCAATGACCCCCACCCCCACCACAATGGACTACAAAAGTGATGACGTCATAAAATTCAATTGTGGCCGCCCCGTGATATTTATTTCTTATGGGATTTAACATAGAGGTAGAAGTTTGCATGTGTGTCACAATCTTAATATAAAGCTGGTGGGCATGACTTTTTTTTTTTTTTTTTAGTAATTTTTATAGATTCATGTATTTAAACTAGGGCGACCATAAATAATTAGTTTGCAATTAAATATTGTCATTATTATATATTATGGGAAAATATGTTGGTGTTGCCGAATAGTCCTTGTTTATTTCCATTAGATGGCACGCGCGGATCCCTAAACTGGTCTTCTGATTGGCTGCTTGTAACTAACAGTTCATTTATTTGACAATATGTATTTATAAATATACGGTTTCTAGCCATATCTATAAACATTACTAACAGGCTATGTCGACTCTATTGGCTCAAGTGGTTTTATTTTTTCTCTTTCTAATTTTTGAAGTTCATACCCCGTACACATAGCGGTGTGCTGCCACAGTGGTGGCGCCAGCGAGCGAGCCGGAGGAGGTCCGGCCGCCCTCAAAATGATCTGTGGCCCTCGGTTGGCCCCCCCGTATTTATATTTATAATTAAACGTAAATACGAGTATTACATATAACTATAGATGTGTGCCCCCTTACATGTTTTCCTGGTCCTTGCTGGCCCCTCCAAATTTATAAATATCGTACCGCCACTGGCATGATCATAAACGTCAATCACATTTTTCATGTGTTTATAGCTGCTTACAGCAACAAGAATTTAGGTGTTAGGTTTCGATGTGTTTGTGATTTTATTCAAATAATTGTTTTGCTTAAGTTTGTTGTTTCACAATTTTACGTTGGTCAGTTTTGGCTCTAAAGTGTTCATAGACAACATTCCGAAAATAGTGACATTCGATTCCGGGAGAGTCAATACGTGTATTTCCGTGTATATTTATATGTATAAACTAAATTGTTTCTTTGATGTACATAAATGTTATATATAAAATGTCGGTAAAGTTATCCACAGTTTTCTACAGCATACAATTTTTGTTGCCAACATAGAAAACTAATAATCCCCTAGATTTTTATTTCGCTTAATACGTGGTATTCAGATCTCAATTGTGTTTCATTTTGTGTAGAATATCAATAATTAGCTATATATAATCAAAAACTGTAGAAATATGTTCAGGAATTATGAATTATCATTAAAAACCCCCGGCTCATAGGAACAAACAGCACGTCGTCCGACGATCTAAATGTCTAAGATCTACACACTGACACCTTTCAGAAAATGTATAAAACATATGAATTTACTTAGTGCATGCATTAAAAAAATAACATTTTAAAATGGAATTGGCTACTTGCTACATCTTCTTAATTTGTATGAAAATCTACACAGTCCTTATGCAAATGTGATACATCATCTTAATCAGTGCACTTTTTGCTATCATTTAAGATATAATACATAGAAATCGAACGAGTGCAGTCAACGTACATTGAATAGAATCAAAATGGTGCACCTGCGACTATAGACATTTCCCCAATTTACAAAAAATCTAAATGTCTAAGAAATAAGGGAGAACTGTTTTTGTAATCTACACACTGACACCTTTCAGAAAATGTATAAAACATATAAATTCACGCAGTGCACGTATTAAACAAGATTTGGTAAGCGTAAAACGCACCAACGCGTAGAGCTCGCCCAGGTAATGCCTGTTCTACATTATACAAGTTTCATACTAGAAACTAGTACAAGTTTTAATACTAGAATCTAGTATGAAACTTGGCTAATGTAAATTAGGCAAAATCACATCAAATTTTGTGTACTAGATACTTTTTATAATCCATCCAAGTTCGATACTATTTTGGTAGATACCAACTTGAAACAAATTACAGGCTTTGACGTTTAATAAAATTTCTATTTGTTGTCAGAAGAAATAATCAAAACGTTAATTAATTTATATGAAATTCAACCACTGTTGTATAAGGTATAATCTTATAATAAAAATAAGAGTTATATATTTATGATATTTTGTATTTTCACAACAAAATTAATTATCTGCACTTAACCTCCAAATGTCAAATTTATAAAAATTTGTTGGCACTGGCAACTGTTTTAGACAAAGAAC
The DNA here is from genome assembly GCA_933228885.1 of Leistus spinibarbis. Classification (NCBI taxonomy): domain Eukaryota; kingdom Metazoa; phylum Arthropoda; class Insecta; order Coleoptera; family Carabidae; genus Leistus; species Leistus spinibarbis. The sequence goes on along the minus strand of CAKOGD010000032.1, from coordinate 121,943 downwards.
ACGAATATCTCTATTTACATCACACTGTACTTTACTATTAAGTATCCAAATTTCATACTAGATTCTAGTATTAAAACTTGTACTAGTTTCTAGTATGAAACTTGTATAATGTAGAACGGGCTTAAGATATGCATTGCGAGCGGTAGCTTTTAATTATTATGGCCTTTTGGTTAACAATTTGAAAAGATGTTATAGATAAAAAAAAGTCTTACATTTTTTTGTAGATTATATTGATACAAAAATATATAAAGCAATCGGTCGTGTGTCTGTAGCATTCTCGGATTAAAAAATATCTTAAGACAACAAGGGTTTGTCTCGTCGCCCTGAATCCAAAAATATATATAACTGGATGTTAGTCGTCGCTCGTAAGACTAAATTTGTAACTCCTCTGAAGGTACCAGAGCGATTCACACCAAATTTGCTACACATATTACTTACTATCCCATTTGTATTCACTCGCAGTTTAAATCCAATCGCCCGTATACTTTCCGAGTTATAGGCCCCCAAAATTTAGAGCCCTCCTTAATACTGCCCTTATAAAAATAATTTAAACACCCAAAAATTCTACTAATAATTCTAAGATATTTTATACCTACATGATTTTTTCATATTGTTAACTCAAAGGCCATAAAAAATTATTAAATATTATAATTTTGAATTTTGTTAACCAAAAGGCTCGCATCGTATATATTACACTTAAAAGGCGAACTGAACGCATTGATGCGTTGTACGCGTACCAAATCTTATTTATATAAAAATAAATTGAATTAAAAAATGAGATGGTATGTTTAAAATTTATATAATTATTTTTTTAAGTCGAATTTTGCAAAACACTTTTAAGAATATATTCTAGAAATATTAAGACAAAAAAAAAATCGATTTTTTTTCTTTTCACAATGTGAATACCCCCTTAATAAACCGAATATATTTTATGCAAAGTTAAACTCATTTAAGATTTAAGAAACGTGGCAAACTTGTTAAAATATCGACATAACTTTGACAGTATAGTTATCTTTTGTCGAGTTATTGTTATACATAAAAAACAAATTGCATATTTTAAAATTAATAATTATTATATTCAAATATGTCTTTATGGACCTTGGGTTCACAATATGAAAAAATATCTTTATCTTTACGTCTGACGTTCTTATGTGAACATGTAACTGATGGTTACTGTTCACGAGTTCGCCTTTTGAATGTGATGTGGATTAAAGAAATAAAATGCACAAATAAAATATAATTTAATTAACAAAACATTTATTAAATTCAGATAAAATATACATTAATAATCACAGAGTTATATTTAATAAAAGTTAAACAATACAAATAAAAAGTTTAGGTAAATTGAACAAATTATAAAAATACTTAAAAAGCCACAATGATTTAAAACAAACAGAATTATTCCATGTACAAAATATTTACTTAAAAATTATTCAAACTCTCAGAACGCTAATCGCAAAAATATTAAATATAAAAATTATTTAAAGCAAATAAAACTAAAACATTTTCTGATATGATAAACTACAACAAAAAATTATGTAATTCTAGTTTTAGTTAATTTACTTGAGTTTTTTTTACTATATTTCTGCGTATAATTATATGATTTATAATTGTAACTTTACATGGACTTGTAAATTTATATCCATTATTTACATAGTGTTGCTGTCTTTTAAAAATCGTATTTAACAAAATGTTTATTATAATATGAATTGAATATTCAAAATCAATATTTGGAATGTAGTTTTTGGAAAGAAAAAGAAGTGATTTTTATGAAACCTGTTAGTTGCATCAATCAGTATTTGAATAATAGTGATTGATGCTTAAGCCCTGCCACCTCGACAAGGTCGGTTCCACGTCGGCAGGGACCCGCCTCCCCCCTGAAATTCGTCACTTTAGTAAGAGTTGCAATCGCGAGTACTCGCCGCAGACTTGGACTTAACTATCGCGCGAGCCCCACCGAACAGACAGAGCCCCTGCTTCTTCTGATCTAGTCGACACGCCTCAACGACGCTAACCCATTTAAGGATACGCACGGCGATCAAACTTAAAGTTCGTTTTACCAAGGACTTACTTGGGGCTTGGATCAGTACAGGTAGCGCTGCCGGGCCGCCAACTGGTGAACGAGTACCTTTGATTGCAACGTTACTACACTGCGAATTATATATTATTCGTCGCTCGTTGGGTGCCCACTATTACATTTAATTCCATTTATTCAACACTTAAGTAAGAGTTTGTTTCTTCCAACCGCGGAATAGCCAAATTCTGTGTTCTTTTTGCGCGCGACGATATGATTTTATACTCCAGCAGGAGATCACACGGGGCCACTGAATATTTTGAGTACCTTTGGTTTGCAAACAGTTACATAAGTGTGAATACCCCTTAAAGTTCAAACATTTGGTGCACCATACACAGCTGTAAAATAATTATACAAATTAAATAAAATAAAATAAAATACTCGTAGGGCCCTACTGTAGACCTGAAAACATAATTTAATAATTAGAAGTTGGGGAAATAAGTGGCCTTAAAACCGCAATCATTCCCATTTATATCACACACAGCATACCACACACAGCATACCATACAAAGCATACCATACACAGCATACCACACACAGCATACCACACATAGCATACAAAACAGAACGGACACATTATATAGGAATACAATAGGTTAACAATTAGCGCTTTTAAATCGTCGATTTTACCTCGATATCGATATCGTAAATAATACCTCGACTGGAACTGGAACTGGAACTGGAACTGGAACACGTCCGATTGCTTCCCTCGATGTTTTAATACTGTTTATAAATGTTCATTATAACTATAGGACTGGTTCAATTTATAAAAATCAAGTTTTACGTCATAAACACACACACACACACGCACATTCAATAATTATGTGATTCTGAAATTCTGTTAATGAAACTAGTCATTATAATGTTTCTACATTATAGTTACGTATTCACGATTTTAAATATTTATGGCGATTTGAGACATTGACAAGTACAGAAGAGCTGTGGTATTCGGTACGTACAATGCACCAATGCGTCCAGCTCGCCCTTAGGTTAGATACGCAATGCGAGCAGTGTCTCCCTTCTACTTCACGCTTGGCATTAAAATTAAAAATATCTTAAAATTTTTAGTAGAATTTTTAAGTGTATTAGTTATTTTTATAAGGGCAGTATTAAGGGGGGCTCTAAATTTTGGGGCTCTATAACTCGGGAAATATACGGGCGATTGGATTTATACTGCGAACGGATTCAAATGGGATGCCAAATAATATGTGTACCAAATTTGGTCTTACGAGCGACCGAGCGACGACTAACATCCAAGTATATAAGTTATATACATTTTTGGATTCAGGGCGACGAGACGAACACTTTTTCTTCGAGCCAATATTTGCTTTATAGCGTAATTCTATATGTTTTATATGTGTAATGTATGTTCTTTACGAATATAGGTCACATTTACGAAGGAAACGCTTAGTTTTTCTTTAAGGGGACATTCGCCTTTGAAATTTAAAAAAAATCGATTTTGAGATTTTTACATATTTCGATTCTATATACGTTCAAAAGTTGCCTCATAAAATTTCATCAAGAAATTTGTAATAGAAAAAAAGTTACAGATATATTTGTAACAGCGTATGCCCATGAGTAAAAATCGGTTTCTATTCATGCGTGTAGCGCGGCGCGCTAGCTGCTTCTTCTCCTGGTGTAAACATCTTTGGTATATACATATATGTGATATTATACTGCTCGGCAGTTGCACTGTGTTATTCTGATTGGCTAAAAAGTTGTAAAAAATGTCTAAACCTGGTGGTCATTTCAAAGGTAATCGGAGTACTCCTCGTTTTAGACGTAAAAACAAAAAAAGAACATTTACTGGCAATCAGTTTACTGCAGAAAAAAATCCTGATTTACCAAGTTCCTCTGCTAAAAAATTAAAAACAAGTAGTGAATTTTTATTTTTTTTTATTCAATAAAATTATGGTAAAAAAACTTTAAACGCGTTTTTCTCGAAACTACCTTTTTCAAACTGGTAGGACATTTTTCTCCGAATCTACTCGACCGATTTTAAAAAACCAAAAAGCATTCGATTACTTATTTAAAATAGTAAACAATAAGCCTCTAAAAGTTTAAAAAAATACCCCCCCTCTTTCTTTACAGGAGTAACTTGCCCACAAAAAATGCGGCTTTTTCGCATTTTTCAGAAATATACATACATAAACTTCAAAATATGAAAAAGTATGGGTTTTAGAGGCTTATTGTATAGTTTTGAGTCTCAAGAATAGAATCCATTTTGAATTTTTCAAAAATCTGTTACAGGAGGTCCACAATATGTCCTACCGTTTAAAAAGTAACTTTTGGATGACGGCCTCTACAGAAGCCAAGGGAAACTAAAAAAAAAAAAAAAATTTTTTTATATTCTTTAGAGACTGTTTAACAATGTCCAAAAAAAATTTTGTCAATAAATATAATAGTTTTTTCATAATCAAATTTTTAAAAAGTGTTTTTTTTTTCAATTTCAAAGGCGAATGTCCCCTTAAATTAAGAAGATATAACAAATAGCCAATTCCATTTAGAAAATGTTATTCTTTTAATTCGTGCACTTAGTGAATTTATATGTTTTATACATTTTCTGAAAGGTGTCAGTGTGTAGATTACAAAAACAGTTCTCCCTTGTTTCTTAGACATTTAGATTTTTTGTAAATTGGGGAAACGTCGGACGACGTGCTGTTTGTTCCTATGAGCCGGGGGTTTTTAATGATAATTCATAATTCCTGAACATATTTCTACAGTTTTTGATTATATATAGCTAATTATTGATATTCTACACAAAATGAAATACAATTGACATCTGAATACCACATATTAAGCGAAATAAAAATCTAGGCGATTTTTAGTTTTTTATGTTGGCAACTAAAATTGTATGCTGTAGAAAACTGTGGATAACTTTACCGACATTATATAAATATATATTTATCATGTACGTAAATGTTTTACCAATAAATCGACATAATAATTTAATATATTTACTAATAAATAAGTATCATACGTAGTTGAGTTTTTTTTTTAATACTTATTATTTTACTCGATTTTTGGTGAAAGATTACAATATTCTGATGTTAATAGACAATCGAACATAACGTTTTCATTTGAACAATGACGTTATTTCGCTTCTCTATTCATGATTCAGCATGTTTTGATCTTCACTGAAAATCAATCCAATTTTGTATTTTCTGCAACCTGCAATGCATATGAATTTCATATTTCCCGCCGCCCATTTAGTTCATACCCCATACACATCGGAAACACTCCTACAGCGCCTCTTTAAGGAGTCGACAGTCTAGTAGTGTATTATCTATGATTACTAAACATATATTTTAATATAATACAATACGTAAAGACCCAAAAGGTGTCTCAAGGTATATTAATGAAATCAGAGATATTTTGTCAAAATTATGTCAATAATTATAATGTTTTATATAATTTCTCTGATTTCAATAATATAACTTAAATAATAAGCTATTGGGTCTGTACATATTATATTATAATAAAATATAGGTTGAATAATGTGTATAGATATAGCTATTGACTTTGGTCATTTGGATTACGTGGAGTTTATTATTTTGGTGCAGACTCTGCTGCTACGCTATATAGTTACGCAAGACCATTTTTGGTGTGTTATTTATAATTAATGTTTTGTAGAAGCGGTGACATACTGGTATTATATATATATATATATATATATATATATATATATATATATATATATATATATAATATATATAAAATTGGTATATAACTGTAACGGGTAATTGGGTAACGGGTAACGCGTAACGGGTAACGGATAACGGGTAACGGATAACGGATAACGGATAACGGATAACGGGTAACAGATAACGGGTAACGGGTAACAGATAACGGGTAACGAGTAACGCGTAACGGGTAACGGGTAACGAGTAACAAGGACCATTTGGATTTGGAGGAAAGCTGAAACTTAATTTGATTCGGTGGTCGGGTGGGTGGTGCATGGTCGTTCTCGAAACAATAAATACTTTAATAATATAGTAGTGAATTCACCCGCTGAAATGGAAAACATAGACTAGTATGCATTATTATCTCCTGAAACTTGATTCAGAAGAAAACTGCACTCTAAAAAAGTCTCTGGTTGAGGAAACGCAGATTAGAATTATTAACACACACGAACAGAATAAATAATATAAAAAACACACTACTATTTTTTCATTATAATTAAATAAACATAGGATAAATAAATATAATATTCTTAGTTAGCATAAATAAGTTATAATAATGTTACTGTGCTGGTGAATGGTGTTTCTGTTGTATGCCACTGCTTGGTACGCCACTGCATGCTGTTATATGTTGCCAGTTTGATCATTGATATATGTATAATAAAACAGATATTTTTATACCGAAATATCTTTTCTTTTAACCCTAAACTAGACTTTCATGATTAGCATAATATTGACATAATATTCAATTCGAATGGAATCGACATAGATAGATAATAACGCGAACATTTATTAGCAATTGATATTGTTGGAACGGCAACGGCAACGGCAACGGCATGGTATAACCACCCAAAAGGGTATCCGAAGGACATAGTGTTTTACATTCAAAGAGAATTAAGGTAACATACATAGTTATTTTCTATTGCAATTTTTCTTTTTTTTTTTTTTTACCAGGTTAGGATATATATTAAATGAAACATTATAATGTAATTTAGGCATAAACTTGTATAAATGTCACTATAATAATTAATAATAATAATTGTATATATGCTACAATAAAATATCAATTTATTTACTTATGCAAAAATGCTTGAAATCTTTCAGAAATTTATTTGTGGTCCTGAAAAGGACCGATTAAATAACGTTTAGTGATCTTACAGAAAAACGACTTTAAGTAGATTTTTCTGTCTTCTTGGGTAAAAGCACAGCTTGGATATTTGGCAACACACCACCTTGGGCAATAGTTACACCGGAAAGCAGTTTATTTAATTCTTCGTCGTTACGGATGGCTAACTGAAGATGTCGTGGAATAATTCTAGTCTTCTTGTTGTCACGGGCTGCGTTACCAGCAAGCTCAAGAACTTCAGCAGCCAAATATTCCATGACCGCTGCCAAGTAAACAGGCGCTCCAGCTCCTACACGTTCAGCGTAATTACCTTTACGTAACAAACGATGAATACGTCCGACAGGAAACTGTAATCCAGCACGATTTGAACGACTCTTTGCCTTTCCCTTAACCTTACCACCTTTACCGCGACCTGACATTGTTAGAAAATTGTAAACGAACGATGATTTCAAACAAACTAATAGCTATATGGTATAACAGTCGCCGTGCCGTGGCTTATCATATAACAGATGCTTGGGTGCTTGGTTGCAACCAATAGCAGCTAAGTATTCTAGAGTGAATGTGTTGTAGCGTTGTAGTATGAATGTTTGGGCGGAGTTTATGAACCTGCTTTAACGCTTTTATATAGAAATTTCGGCGGCCGAAATTTCACATACATACACACACGACAGTCGTTATAGTTTGCATTGTGTATTATTATATTGTCTGTGTTTGTACATTTACCTTGCGAACATGCCGCCAAAGGCAAGTGGTAAAGCAGCCAAAAAAGCTGGAAAAGCGCAAAAAAATATCTCCAAGGATGACAAAAAAAAGAAACGGCGCAGGAAGGAGAGTTACGCAATGTACATTTACAAAGTGTTGAAACAAGTTCATCCCGATACTGGTATCTCAAGTAAAGCTATGAGTATCATGAATAGTTTTGTGAATGATATTTTTGAGCGAATTGCTGCCGAAGCTTCTCGTCTTGCTCACTACAACAAACGTTCTACAATTACGAGCCGGGAAATTCAAACTGCTGTTCGTCTGTTACTTCCTGGTGAACTGGCAAAACACGCTGTCAGTGAGGGAACCAAAGCTGTTACTAAATATACAAGTTCAAAGTAATTTTACAACTTTTGTGTGTCTGTTGCCTGTGGACAAAATAAAAATCGGCTCTTTTTAGAGCCACAAATACATTCAAGAGAGAAATAATAGTTTATTGCAAATAAATTATATTATATATATATATATATATATACATAGTGCGTTAGTTAGAGTAATGTTTGCCTAGGGGCGCTATGAAAAAATTCTGATACATTAAGGGCGCCGGAAACCGAAAACGTTTAAGAACCACTGGCCACTGGGTCAGACTGTACATCCCACGCAAGCCCCCAACCGTGTAATAGCCATTGTTACTTTTATAACCTCTCGTTATGCAGTGATTAGTAGAAAAGGGGAGCGAATGAAACCTGGAACTGCTATACCTATAAAATTAAGTAAATTACCAACAAAAGTTTGTAGTGTAAAAAAAATAAGAAAGAAATGCCCAAAAATTCAAATAACACTAATTTAAGGTCGGTCCGTAATTCGAAGGCTATGCAATGTTCATTTGATCAAAAATAAACAAATGTGTGTGTGTGTGTGTGTTGTTAATTTATTTTGCCATAGACCAACACTATCTTCTATAAATCAAATTATTGCTACTGACCGCCCCGAGAATCGCAAAGACCATCAAATAATTAGTTATTCCTTAATTTATTAATAAGTAGAGTTTTTTTTTTTTTTTTCTATTATTAATTCCATTTCTTTTGTTTTTAAGTAATAATATGTCTCTGCTTTATCTGCCTCTCTGTAATTTATCCCTCTTTCTCGTAATTTATCCATTATGTTTGTCAACAACTAAATTCTATCCTCAAATAATGAACCGTTACTAAATTTGAAATATTTTTCTGCTGTCGGACCCCTATGAATGAATAGATGAACTAATTTAGTCGGTAAATCTCCCAATAGCTAACTTACTTGTACGATTCTATTATAACACGCAAAATTATATTAACTTTGTAAGTAAATTTAGTTGCATAGTAACTATTTCTTTATAATACCGGGCATAATTTAGGTAAAATTTCAGTAAATAGGGTTTTGGAAATATCCATTATAAATAATATACCGAAGTAGTAGAAATGTGCTCCCCTCCCCAGCTTGCGTTATAGGGCTGACCGTTACGTATGCCCCCCTGCCCCTGCTTATATTTACTGTTTGGAAAATTCGGGTTTTATTGCTAGTATAAAAACTTAATTATCCTACCTTCAACTCAACCAACAGCACGATGTGTTATATAATATACACCTAAATAATCCATTTATTTCGAATACAAACAAAAGCGCAAATTCCTTTCTTATAAAATAAAATGGTGGCCCTGAAAAGGGCCTATTTTTATATATTGATTTTTAATACGAATGTATCATACTATTTAGCCTCCAAAACCATACAATGTACGACCTTGACGTTTCAATGCATAAACTACATCCATAGCCGTAACAGTTTTTCTTTTGGCATGTTCGGTGTAAGTGACGGCATCCCTGATAACATTTTCTAGGAAAACCTTCAAAACACCACGAGTTTCTTCGTATATTAAGCCAGATATACGTTTCACACCACCGCGTCTTGCCAATCTACGGATAGCAGGCTTAGTAATACCTTGGATATTATCACGTAATACTTTACGATGACGTTTAGCCCCACCTTTACCCAAACCCTTTCCACCCTTGCCTCTTCCAGTCATATTTGTTGTAAGTTACGTAGTAAGTAAGCTCACTGTTCAACGACACGCAACTTCTGCTGTCTGACACATTTTGCTGACGTATCTTTATAGAGAGTAACAAAATGCTGATGGGCGTTACTGGCTAAGCCAATAGGCAGCGGCGGGGACTGCTCACAGTATAAAGACCATAAATATACGTACCTACTCCTTCAAAAATCATCCCGATCAATCGCCGCCCACTCCCGCCCCCAATAATCCAAATGATCCGTCAAAAACGCCAAATCTACCGTCAATATAACCGCACTCACGATCCTGCGCTAAAGACAAGTTGGAACCACCTAAACGCCATAATCCGCCGATCGATCATCCGCCACCGGGAGCTACAATGGTACACGGCTTGTGCCGAACTTGACCCAAAAAATGGCAGTAAATTTTGGACCAAATTCAAATTGCTAACCGGACAACTCAAAAGATCCAATCACACGTTGGTGCTGGGTAACACCAGTGCGTGTGCGCCAAAGGACAAAGCAAACATGTTTGCAACACAACTGGAAGATATCTACCAACCTCCAGCCGACGCCTCTTTCGACGAGGAACACCGCATCCGCATCAGCCGAGAAGTGGATAACTATCTAGGTCAAGAGTTCATACCCACCCATCAATACATCACGGAAGCCGATGTCTACGAAGCATTGGCTTCACGCAGAAAACGCTCCGCCCCAGGTAATGATTCCATTCCATACTCCTATCTAAAGCAACTTCCTGTCTGCGCCATCACATTTCTCTCAATCATTTTTAACTCATGTCTCTCACTTTCGTATCACCCCGCCCTCTGGAAGCAAGCCAACATCATCATGATCCTCAAACCCAACAAAAATCCTTCCAATCCATCCTCGTACCGCCCTATCTCCCTACTTAACTCAATGGGTAAAATTTACGAAATAATCCTCTTGAAATTCATCACCCGATTCTGCTCCGAAAATCACCTCATCCCCAACACCCAGTTCGGGTTCCGTCCCCATCATTCCGTACGCGATGCCACATTACGTCTCACCAACTCCATCACGAACGCAATAAATAATGGGAAATTTGTCGCAACGGCATTCCTAGACATCGAACGAGCCTTCGACAAAGTCTGGCACAAAGCCCTCGTACACAAACTCCAATCATCCAATTTCCCTCGTCATCTTGTTCGCGCCATCGCTGCCTTCCTTTCGTTCCGATCTGGCCGCATCAAAATCGGACAAACTCTCTCTGACCCCTTTCCCATCCGCGCAGGTGTTCCGCAAGGCTCCATCCTCTCTCCCATCCTCTTCACAATCTTCACCCACGACATTCCAGCTCCTCTCCGAGCATCCATTCTCTCCCAACAATACGCCGACGACACCGCATACTGGGCCATCGCTACCAACCCAAGGACAGCCGAAAACCAGCTCCAGGCAGGGATCGACCAACTTGAAGAATGGATGCGCCGATGGCGCTTGCGTCCAAATCCCACCAAAACACAACTCATTCTTTTCCGCAACAGCGCAAAATCAAGAAACCTTCCAAACATCAGCCTGCGCGTCTGGGGCGTTCCAGTCCAACCCCAACGAGAGGCGACTTACCTCGGTATCCTCTTCACGGACACCCTGAACTGGGCGAAGGACGTCTCAGTGTGCATCCAAAACCTCCGCCGCAGGATGAACTTGCTGGGCATGATTCGAGGACGTATCCGCGGATGTAGCCAGCAAGTACTGTCCTTCACCTACAAATCATTCGTCAGACCAATCATTGACTTCAGAGCAATAACCTACTCCGGACTCGCCCACCATCAGCTCCAAAGATTGGTCACCATCGAAAGGCGTTTCATCCGACGAATCCGTCGCCTACCACCGCGTTTCCCATCAGCAGAAGTTCACCAAGAGACAGACATAACACCAGTGGCCAACCGTCTCACTCTCCTTCAAGAGTCATTCACTCAAAAATGCATCACGGGGGAATCCGCCAGCTCCGCCCTCTTTCTACAGCCTCCACCTCTTCTCCATCGTCTTCCGAAGACGAAATACACCAGCCCCATTGCCTCTCTGCTTGAAAGCGTCCAAAACCTGCCGCCGCAGTTTCAAGCCACCCTGGACCTATATCCAAACTCGCTGCGCAACAAAAACCCCAACCCCTAGTCCAGCGACACCAACGAGTGCAACACCATAAATTACCACCCAATATAAACAATAACATAACAAAGCCATCCGCTGCTCTACAACTCTAATTATTAATGCTTTTTATACTTGTCTTACTTAATTTTTATCTTATTTTATCATGTTTTTTTTTTTCTTTTTTTGTAATATACTTGTAACATCTTGTGCTGAAGAGGGCTTAGAAAGCCCTATAACGGCAACATTAATTATATAACATAGAAAAACTGTATACATATATATATATATATATAAATAAAACAATTATTGAATTGAATTGAATTGAATTGTACCTAAACGAAAATACACTCATTGTAAACTGTTCGTTGTTCATTTACAGTTGTACAGTGAATAAAGTAGTCGCTGTGTTAACTATGGCACGTACTAAGCAAACTGCGCGAAAATCCACTGGAGGCAAGGCTCCTAGAAAACAACTTGCAACTAAGGCTGCACGTAAGAGTGCCCCAGCGACTGGTGGCGTTAAGAAACCACATCGTTATCGACCTGGAACTGTAGCGCTTCGTGAAATTCGTCGTTACCAAAAAAGTACTGAACTACTCATTAGAAAATTACCCTTCCAACGACTAGTACGAGAAATTGCACAGGATTTTAAGACTGACTTACGTTTCCAAAGTTCAGCAGTGATGGCACTTCAGGAGGCTAGCGAAGCATATTTGGTAGGATTGTTTGAAGATACCAATTTGTGTGCTATCCATGCTAAACGTGTTACAATTATGCCCAAGGACATACAATTAGCTAGACGCATCCGAGGCGAACGAGCTTAATGCTTAAGGACAATTTTTCTTCTTATAATATATAATAACAATCGGCTCTTTTCAGAGCCACACATTTATTTATTTAAAAGAATGTACATAATTTGCAATATTTTACCGATTTATTTAATAAATGTATGTATAAGAATAATATTTGGTAGATGCATTGTAAATGGCGGTATAAATCGAGATTAAATTTAATCTCGATTTCTTTTTATTAGAAGTCGAGAATAACTATAATCTCGATAAATCAATGCTATTAACAAAAACTATTTTTCAATTGTAGTTTTTGATAGGTGCATTATAAATGGTGGTATAAAAGTTTTGAACTGCGAGATTTGATCACGATTTTGTTTTATTCGAGATCGAGAATAACTAAAATCTCGACAAATCGCTACTATTAACATATGCTATTTTTCAGTAGCAGTATTTGGCAGGTGCATTGTAGTTGGTGGTATAAATCGAGATCTAGCCAAACCAAAGTGACTGTACATATGTATGTCAATAAAATATTATATCTGGATATTTTAATATCATTAACTTTTATAAGAATTATCTTTTCTCGAACAGATTATGGTCAAAAAAGATGCAAGAATGTTCAAAACGCGGATATAAACGTGTAGGTAAAAACTAAGGACAGCAGAAAAATGGGGATCTGTTTACGTTGTTAATTAAATCTTTTATAATATATGATTAGTAAAAAATATAGGTATCCAATATTATTGTAAATAATGTGTTTACCTAGATGTAACCTACTGTAAATGCATCAATTTCTTTCATTACAAAAATATGGTGGCCCTTAAAAGGGCCGTTTCTGAATTGAATACCTTTAATACCCTTCGATATATTTACTTCTTCCTTGGCGAAGCTTTTCTTTTCGTAGTCTTTGGTTTTGTCGACTTCGGTTTGGGTGATTTAGGCTTTTTTGTTGGAGCTTTTGCGGTTTTCTTTGCCTTGGACGGCGAAGACTTTTGCTTAATGGCCGTTGTAGGTTTCTTCTTTTCTGCGGCAACTTGTGGTTTCCGTAACTTTGTCGTCGATACTCTCTTTGTTTCTGTGGTGGTCTTAGTGGGAGCTTTAGCTTTTGCAGCAGATGGTTTAGGGGTAACCTTTTTAGGTTTGTTTGTTGTGTTCTTTGTTTTCTTTGTTACCGCAGTTGAAGCTAATTTGAATGATCCAGATGCACCCTTACCTTTGGTTTGCACAAGTGCCCCAGATGCAACACTAGCTTTCAAGTATTTCTTGATGAACGGTGCAAACTTTTCGCCTTCAACTTTGTATGTTACTGAGATATACTTCTTAATTGCTTGAAGCGATAAACCACCGCGTTCCTTCAGATGTTGAATAGCGTTATTAACCATGACAGCAGTAGTTGGATGAGAGGTTTTAGGACGATCAATTTTTTTATCCTTTTTGGTCGCCATTTTCTTTGAAGTACTCTGTTGCGTTTCCGCATTTGAAGTTACAGCTACAGCGATATCAGCCATTTTAACTTTTCAATAAAAGCAGATACTAACTTGAATTGTTGGTTGGAATTTAAGAGATCAATTATTGTGTGTCGCTCGTACCACCGAACGGCAGAGAAAACGGTTAACGCCAACGTGTATCTCTGTCTTGATTTGGATAGCAAGAAACGTTCGTTCAATTTTTCTTCTTTATTCAATTACTAATTAGTGTCTGAAACAAAATTTAAATTGGACAAATAACCAATATGTTAATAAACAGTTGTTCACCTATTTAATTTCCAATTAACTGTTGAATTCAAGTATTGCTTGATATTTTGTACATAACTACATGGGTGTCCATGATGAAAGTGTTATGATAACATATTAACGAAGGTAATGCCTGTACCATTATTAAAATTAAAATTTCAGCATTAATATATCAATAAAGTGTTAATGTTTATTAACTTTATGATAAAAATTCAACTGTAGTTCAGTATTTGCTATTTAAAAATCAACATATAAAATCATGATATAGCTATGGGTTCAACATCATGTTCATTTCATATTAGCATCAGCTATATTATCCGTAATCGTCGTATATTTATATAAAAATTCATAAATCTAAAAGCATCATTTTGAAAACGGTGCATAATTTATAACACTTACACCTATCCCAACATTTCATGCAACAAAGTATCTTTATACTGAATATAAAGGAAAAATAGCCGTCACCATATACATATTACATAATTAATTAAATGCAACGCCACTAAAACAAAAGACTTTGTTCTATTTTTTCACAAAAGTATACACAGCACAAGACATACCCCATACTCACAGTCGTATGCCTAAATATTTTTAATCAAATCAAATATCATATTATTTGCAATGATTATTGAAAAGTACTAGATTCCGATCATAATATCATTATTGCTTGGATGTAGAAGTTCAGTTAGGAAAATTTTGTTATTAAAATAGTTTTGTTAGAAAGTATGACGACTTCAGTATTAGCAAGTTTTGCCGAGCATATTATCGAAATAAAAGATTATCAAAATTGAATGAGAATGAAAAGACTTTTATATAGTAATTTATACGTATTTTAACTACAAGTGTATTTTATAAATGTGTATATTTAATACACGTGTATTTAATTCACGCGTAATTAAGAGCATTTTACACGTGTATATGAATACACGTTCAAAATGCTAAGCTCTAGTAATTACACCCGCTATTATATGTATTTATTTACTTAAATTTAAAAATGTATGAGATTATTTTATATCTTTGGCATTCGCGACAACATCGTAATGATGTTGCAACTCCGCAATGTATGGCCTTGAGCATGATAACGGCAGTCGAGCCGAAAAAAGTCATTGTGAGGACGTTGTAACATATAATGACATTTTCTTTGTAACGTGCAGGGGGTGGGTGTAAACTGCAATGACCCCCACCCCCACCACAATGGACTACAAAAGTGATGACGTCATAAAATTCAATTGTGGCCGCCGTGATATTTATTTCTTATGGGATTTAACATAGAGGTAGAAGTTTGCATGTGTGTCACGATCTTAATATAAAGCTGGTGGGCATGACTTTTTTTTTTTTTTTTTTTTTAGTAATTTTTATAGATTCATGTATTTAAACTAGGGCGACCATAAATAATTAGTTTGCAATTAAATATTGCCATTATTATATATTATGGGAAAATATGTTGGTGTTGCCGAATAGTCCTTGTTTATTTCCATTAGATGGCACGCGCGGATCCCTAAACTGGTCTTCTGATTGGCTGCTTGTAACTAACAGTTCATTTATTTGACAATATGTATTTATAAATATACGGTTTCTAGCCATATCTATAAACATTACTAACAGGCTATGTCGACTCTATTGGCTCAAGTGGTTTTATTTTTTCTCTTTCTAATTTTTGAAGTTCATACCCCGTACACATAGCGGTGTGCTGCCACAGTGGTGGCGCCAGCGAGCGAGCCGGAGGAGGTCCGGCCGCCCTCAAAATGATCTGTGGCCCTCGGTTGCCCCCCCCCCCCCCCGTATTTATATTTATAATTAAACGTAAATACGAGTATTACATATAACTATAGACGTGTGCCCCCTTACATGTTTTCCTGGTCCTTGCTGGCCCCTCCAAATTTATAAATATCGTACCGCCACTGGCAAGATCATAAACGTCAATCACATTTTTCATGTGTTTACAGCTGCTTACAGCAACAAGAATTTAGGTGTTAGGTTTCGATGGGTTTGTGATTTTATTCAAATAATTGTTTTGCTTAAGTTTGTTGTTTCACAATTACGTTGGTCAGTTTTGGCTCTAAAGTGTTCATAGACAACATTCCGAAAATAGTGACATTCGATTCCGGGAGAGTCAATACGTGTATTTCCGTGTATATTTATATAAACAAAATTGTTTCTTTGATGTAAATGTTATATATAAAATGTCGGTAAAGTTATCCACAGTTTTCTACAGCATACAATTTTTGTTGCCAACATACAAAACTAATAATCCCCTAAATTTTTATTTCGCTTAATACGTGGTATTCAGATCTCAATTGTGTTTAATTTTGTGTAGAATATCAATAATTAGCTATATATAATCAAAAACTGTAGAAATATGTTCAGGAATTATGAATTATCATTAAAAACCCCCGGCTCATAGGAACAAACAGCACGTCGTCCGACGTTTCCCTGATTTACAAAAAATCTAAATGTCTAAGATCTACACACTGACACCTTTCAGAAAATGTATAAAACATATGAATTTACTTAGTGCATGCATTAAAAAAATAACATTTTAAAATGGTACATCTTCTTAATTTGTTTGAAAATCTACACAGTCCTTATGCAAATGTGATACATCATCTTAATCAGTGCACTTTTTGCTATCATTTAAGATATAATACATAGAAATCGAACGAGTGTAGTCAACGTACATTGAATAGAATCAAAATGGTGCACCTGCGACTATAGACATTTCCCCAATTTACAAAAAATCTAAATGTCTAAGAAATAAGGGAGAACTGTTTTTGTAATCTACACACTGACACCTTTCAGAAAATGTATAAAACATATAAATTCACTTAGTGCACGTATTAAACAAGATTTGGTAAGCGTAAAACGCACCAACGCGTAGAGCTCGCCCAGGTAAAGCCTGTTCTACATTATACAAGTTTCATACTAGAAACTAGTACAAGTTTTAATACTAGAATCTAGTATGAAACTTGGCTAATGTAAATTAGGCAAAATCACATCAAATTTTGTGTACTAGATACTTTTTATAATCCATCCAAGTTCGATACTATTTTGGTAGATACCAACTTGAAACAAATTACAAGCTTTGAC
Source organism: Leistus spinibarbis (assembly GCA_933228885.1). NCBI lineage: Eukaryota > Metazoa > Arthropoda > Insecta > Coleoptera > Carabidae > Leistus > Leistus spinibarbis. The sequence goes on along the minus strand of CAKOGD010000032.1, from coordinate 104,577 downwards.
GTTTAATAAAATTTATATTTGTTGTCAGAAGAAATAATCAAAACGTTAATTAATTTATATGAAATTCAACCACTGTTGTATAAGGTATAATCTTATAATAAAAATAAGAGTTATATATTTATGATATTTTGTATTTTCACAACAAAATTAATTATCTGCACTTAACCTCCAAATGTCAAATTTATAAAAATTTGTTGGCACTGGCAACTGTTTTAGACAAAGAACACGAATATCTCTATTTACATCACACTGTACTTTACTATTAAGTATCCAAATTTCTTGTATTAAAACTTGTACTAGTTTCTAGTATGAAACTTGTATAATGTAGAACGGGCTTAAAACTCATTTAAGATTTAAGAAACGTGGCAAACTTGTTAAAATATCGACATAACTTTGACAGTATAGTTATCTTTTGTCGAGTTTTTGTTATACATAAAAAACAAATTGCATATTTTAAAATTAATAATTATTATATTCAAATATGTATTTATGGACCTTGGGTTCGCAATATGAAAAAATATCTTTATCTTTACGTCGGACGTTCTTATGTGAACATGTAACTGATGGTTACTGTTCACGAGTTCGCCTTTTTGAATGTGATGTGGAAATAATAAGGAAATAATATGCACAAATAAAATATAATTTAATTAACAAAACATTTATTAAATTCAGATAAAATATACATTAATAATCACAGAGTTATATTTAATAAAAGTTAAACAATACAAATAAAAAGTTTAGGTAAATTGAACAAATTATAAAAATACTTTGAAGCCACAATGATTTAAAACAAACAGAATTATTCCATGTACAAAATATTTACTTAAAAATTATTCAAACTCTCAGAACGCTAATCGCAAAAATATTAAATATAAAAATTATTTAAAGCAAATAAAACTAAAACATTTACTGATATGATAAACTACAACAAAAAATTATGTAATTCTAGTTTCAATTAATTTACCTGAGTTTTTTTACTATATTTCTGCGTATAATTATATGATTTATAATTGTAACTTTACATGGACTTGTAAATTTATATCCATTATTTACATAGTGTTGCTGTCTTTTAAAAATCGTATTTAACAAAATGTTTATTATAATATGAATTGAATATTCAAAATCAATATTTGGAATGTAGTTTTTGGAAAGAAAAAGAAGTGATTTTTATGAAACCTGTTAGTTGCATCAATCAGTATTTGAATAATAGTGATTGATGCTTAAGCCCTGCCACCTCGACAAGGTCGGTTCCACGTCGGCAGGGACCCGCCTCCCCCCTGAAATTCGTCACTTTAGTAAGAGTTGCAATCGCGAGTACTCGCCGCAGACTTGGACTTAACTATCGCGCGAGCCCCACCGAACAGACAGAGCCCCTGCTTCTTCTGATCTAGTCGACACGACACGCCTCAACGACGCTAACCCATTTAAGGATACGCACGGCGATCAAACTTAAAGTTCGTTTTACCAAGGACTTACTTGGGACTTGGATCAGTACAGGTAGCGCTGCCGGGCCGCCAACTGGTGAACGAGTACCTTTGATTGCAACGTTACTACACTGCGAATTATATATTATTCGTCGCTCGTTGGGTGCCCACTATTACATTTAATTCCATTTATTCAACACTTAAGTAAGAGTTTGTTTCTTCCAACCGCGGAATAGCCAAATTCTGTGGTCTTTTTGCGCGCGACGATATGATTTTATACTCCAGCAGGAGATCACACGGGGCCACTGAATATTTTGAGTAACTTTGGTTTGCAAACAGTTACATAAGTGTGAATACCCCTTAAAGTTCAAACATTTGGTGCACCATACACAGCTGTAAAATAATTATACAAATTAATACAAATTAAATTAAATAAAATTAAATACTCGTAGGGCCCTACTGTAGACCTGAAAACATAATTAAATAATTAGAAGTTGGGGAAATAAGTGGCCTTAAAACCGCAATCATTCCCATTTATATCACACACAGCATACCACACACAGCATACCATACAAAGCATACCATACACAGCATACCACACACAGCATACCACACATAGCATACAAAACAGAACGGACACATTATATAGGAATACAATAGGTTAACAATTAGCGCTTTTAAATCGTCGATTTTACCTCGATATCGATATCGTAAATAATACCTCGACTGGAACTGGAACTGGAACTGGAACTGGAACACGTCCGATTGCTTCCCTCGATGTTTTAATACTGTTTATAAATGTTCATTATAACTATAGGACTGGTTCAATTTATAAAAATCAAGTTTTTCGACATAAACACACACACACACACATTCAATAATTATGTGATTCTGACATTCTGTTAATGAAACTAGTCATTATAATGTTTCTACATTATAGTTACGTATTCACGATTTTAAATATTTATGGCGATTTGAGACATTGACAAGTACAGAAGAGCTGTGGTATTCGGTACGTACAATGCACCAATGCGTCCAGCTCGCCCTTAGGTAAGATACGCAATGCGAGCAGTGTCTCCCTTCTACTTCACGCTTGGCATTAAAATTAAAAAATAATTGTTTTTAATTATTATGAACTATGGGTTCACAATTTGAAAAAAACAAGTAGCGAGCATAATAATAAACTGTAAAGCCATCTATTGATGACTAGATAACTTCTCGCATCGCATTACTTATAAGGCGAGCTGAACGCATAGGTGCGTTGTTCAATAAATGAGTCTCTTTAAATATTTGCAATTCCGGGGAGCGAACGTTAACTATATGCTGGTTGTGGTTAGATATAAAATATATTTCATATTTACGAATCATTTTGCGTATAATGTTCTCATATTGCAAACAATAAATAATTAAAAAAAAAAAACAAGATTTGGTAAGCGTAAAACGCACCAACGCGTAGAGCTCGCCCAGGTAAGATATGCATTGCGAGTAGTGGCTTTTAATTATTATGGCCTTTTGGTTAACAATTTGAAAATATGTTATAGGTGTAAAAAGTCTTACATTTAATTTTAGATTATATTGATAAAAAAAAGTTTTAGTTCATACTTTAAAATTCAAAATTATAATATTTAATAATTTTTTTCGGGCTTTGGATTAACAAAATGAAAAAATCTTGTAGACATAAAATATCTTAAAATTTTTAGTAGAATTTTTTTAATTGTATTAGTTATTCTTATAAGGGCAGTATTAAGGGGGGCTCTAAATTTTGGGGCTCTATAACTCGGGAAATATACGGGCGATTGGATTTATACTGCGAACGGATTCAAATTGGATGCCAAATAATATGTGTACCAAATTTGGAGTTAATCGCTCCGGTACCTTCAGAGGAGTAGAGGGCACAAATTTGTTCTTACGAGCGACCGAGCGACGACTAACATCCAAGTATATAAGTTATATACATTTTTGGATTCAGGGCGACGAGACGAACACATTTTCTTCGAGCCAATATTTGCTTTATAGCGTAATTCTATATGTTTTATATGTGTAATGTATGTTCTTTACGAATATAGGTCACATTTACGAAGGAATCGCTTAGTTTTTCTTTAAATTAAGAAGATATAACAAATAGCCAATTCCATTTAGAAAATGTTATTCTTTTAATTCGTGCACTTAGTGAATTTATATGTTTTATACATTTTCTGAAAGGTGTCAGTGTGTAGATTACAAAAACAGTTCTCCCTTGTTTCTTAGACATTTAGATTTTTTGTAAATTGGGGAAACGTCGGACGACGTGCTGTTTGTTCCTATGAGCCGGGGGTTTTTAATGATAATTCATAATTCCTGAACATATTTCTACAGTTTTTGATTATATATAGCTAATTATTGATATTCTACACAAAATTAAACACAATTGAGATCTGAATACCATGTATTAAGCGAAATAAAAATCTAGGTGATTTTTAGTTTTTTATGTTGGCAACTAAAATTGTATGCTGTAGAAAACTGTGGATAACTTTACCGACATGGCTATCTAGTATATCTGTGGGTGAAACATACTGTACTTTATGTCAGAGTTATAAATTAGCGGGTCATTTGTGCTACTAATCGTGTAGTAGAAACTGAACTGATTAACAAAACGAATATTAAACACTTAATTGCCATCAGTTTAATTGAAATAAATATATGACAAATTTATTATTTAAGTTTACTTTTCTAGAAGAAATTTGTGCATCAGTCTTCAATGAGGGTATATATATATATATATATATATATATATATATATATATATATGCATTTTACTATCACGATTACATTATATAGATTTGTATAAAAGAAACTTAAATATATATTTATGAATTATATAGTAATGCAATAATAATAATATATATTAAATAATTCAATGGACTGTTTGCCTATTATGATTGCTTTGATGACATTGGATCTATGATAACTCACTGAAATAGTTTTGCAATAGTTAATTTTCTGAATATTTACACCCTGGTTCATTTGTTGAATCCACCGATTACCTCAGCAGAATGAGGGAGTTAGAATTCACCCAAGGCACCTCTGAAGGAAGCAACTAATGCGTGAGAAGTATTCAATACTAAACCCACAAATTTATCCAATTCATTTCCAAACACCGTTTTGATGAACAATTTGTTAGCTAGAGTGCATTTGTGAATGTCAAGGACTCGCCAGTAGCTTGGTCGGCCGTTATGGCGTATCTGTTTTATATGTTCTTTGATTGGGTGGTCTGAAGTAATCCAGAATAATGTGCTATGAGGTAGACAGATTAATCCAGAATGAAATAAAAAAAAAAGAAATGTTTTAAATCGCCTTAGTTACAGACAAACTAGCGAATGGTCTACGTTATTTTTTAACATATTTAAACTGAATTTTGTTTTACGGCTTCCTGATTCCGAAAATATATGTAGTTCATATTCTTGGATTATGTCGTTTGCCAACGCTTCGGTTGCTTCTTCGAGAAAGCACGAGTTGCAAAGGAATTAATTCTCACTAAGGTTCCGTTCAATGTCAAATTTGACTTTTATACTATCGAAAATTTAAGTGTTAAGTGATAACTTGTAACTAGTTGTGGTCCGCGCACGTAGGCAAAATAGCCAATCCTGATAAACAGCAAGTAGCAATTGCGGAATGCGGAAGTTACCAACGCGGCAGCAATTGAAGCGCATCAACGCTCGACGCGGAAGTTGCGGTTACGGCATAAGGACTTCACGGAATACCAAGCGCCAGCCAATCACAGCGCATTCATATATATTTTTTTTAATATATATATATATATATATATATATATATATATATATAAGGTGAGTGGAGCCTTTTGAGACAGAGACACTAACTCTAGCCAACAATCATTTCAACATAGAATAATGGATTTATTTAAGGTTTAAGATATTGAGTGAAGTTTACTTGACGTCTCATCTCGCTGGGGTATTTGGCGGATTCAAAACACGAACCAGAGCGGAAATAATTAGAGAGTTTTCAATTGCAAAACTACTTCAATTAAAATGTACAATAAATTCAGGCTCAATGCCATAGATCCAATTATGATTAATGATTAACTGTATTATATAAAATATACTCATATTATAGTCCTTTTAATGCAAATCAATTTAAATATATAATAATGCAAGTAAAATTCAATATAAAAAGATGAAGATTATATATATATATATATATATATATATATATATATATATATATATATACCAATTTTTTTATTCTTAAAATAAACCGAACAGAGTATAGAACTCATCTTCTACTTTATTTTGTTTCTCTTGTCATTCTTATTGAATTCATTTGAAATGAGGAAAATTTTGTGTTTAATATTAGTTGTGTTAATCAGTTCAGTTTCAACGCGGGTAAGATTAATTGAATGTATTATTAATTTGTATGACTACACAGTTGTGTGGCCGTCGGTAGACCTTACTGTTGATTAAGATAATGTAAATTAGTTGGTAAGAAAAGTAATTATATTGTATAAGAATAAAAAAAAATCACATTCATCTCGTATTTGGGATACTATAAAGTAGTAGGAGTATTCTGTTATTTCGAATATATAAAACGACTGGTATACATACAAATCTTAAGTTCATTGTTTTTCGTAATTTTACCTTAGACAGTTTAGGCACTAGAGCGTTCACACACAGCGACAGCCGTTCTTCAATACTTATCCAACACTTATATCCTTAAGGCGAATACATACCCCATTTTTTCAGTACTTACAAATGCTCATGTTTTTATCATTGAACTGCAAAATCATTTATTCATATTGATATCGCTTTGCTGAAGTTTCTTTTTATTAATTATATTTTTGTAAATTGTTAACAATATTAATAAACAATCAAACCAAATACATATTTTTACCAATATTATAATATATATTTTTACTTTTACGCAAATTTCGATTCGTTTATCATTTTAAATGTAATTTATTTGCAAATTTTGTGATACTCGAAATTATACAGCTAATAATTCATAATACAGGGTATGAATGAAATAAAATAAAAGATATGCTAGTATACGTATTATACTAGTAGAAATCGATTTATGTATAAATTGCATATGCATTCACTTAAATTTTGCAGAAAATATTTTTTATTTTCTAATATTTAAAAATCGAGATTCGCAACACTAGAAATAATATTTTTGCTGACAATTTGAAGAAACCTATCAAGCAAAAGTTGTGCGTAATAATAATCTTCAATAACAAACAAAACTAATTTTGCCATTAATGTATTCGTCCTTGTGATATTGAAGAAATATCCAAATAGGCATAGAATAAACATGCACTACCGGTTTGAATATTCTTTTCAAAAATAGGAGGTGCACATCTAGACAATATACAAATATAAAATTTTATATTTCCCAATTATACGTTCGATAGTTTTGGCTCTAGACTATAGAGCGTTCTCAGTCAAATACAGATACACACGGGCACATATAAATACAGAACACAGACACAAAGGCACACAGCAACACAGAGAAATGGCCACAAAGCAGATAGAATAATTATTTTTATGTTCGAATTTTTTGTGCTGTCATTAATTTTAAAAATTCTCAAAGCAGACATCTCATAATTCAATGTCTCCTTCGCCTACGTAATACTTTACCTTGCTGTTTTTTGTTACAGCATCAATTTAAATAAACTTTGTTATTGTAGCGCCTGAAAACAATATTTTACCGAATAGATGCAATGGAAGTGCCCAAAGATATTCCAATGCAGGTGAATTATATTTGTATAGCACCTTATAACAATTCACTATTCCAAACAGAATTGGAAGCTAAACGAGATTTAGTCAGCAACAAATTGAAGGTTTGATATAATAATAGTTTTAATTAACATTTCACTGCGGAAATATAGCCAAAATTGCTTATATTTGGTGTTAATCATGTTCTAGTAGATTCTTTCGAAAAGGTATATTTTTTAATTGTATAGTACATTTTACAATTAAAACCATTAGGTTATAATTGTACAATGTACTATACAATTAAAAAATATACCTTCTCGAAAGAATCTACGGCAATGTATGTTCTTGGACCAAAATGGTGTACAGTATTTAGTTAAAATATCTACAGCAAATATTGCTGTAAAATATCACAGAAAAAAAATTTTTTTCGTCGTACTACTGTTTTAGTGTTTCGTCGTGTGTTTGTAACAAGCTACTCAAATCAAAAATATTTCTTAACAAATAGTTCTTGTATTTGAATTCAAAACTATATATAACTCATATACTTGGTTGAATGTATCGATAGAATTAACTTTGTTACCACATATCCCCTGAGGGTACCATCGCATTTCAAATGTACAGGCCCGGCGTAATCTATAGCCCTCCTTTATACTGCCTTTAGGAAATATATTAAAAAATGAAAAATTGTCCTAAAAAAATATTATTTATATTCAGCAATTTTCTTCAAATTTTGCTCCTGAAACCTATGAAAAATTATAAAGTAGGTACATATAAATTTTGAAAATAAGAATATAATGTAAGGATAGTTAATAATTTTAAACTTGAAACATTGTCGCGATCGCAATAAAAAACTGGCTATTATTGCAATCAAGCAGTAACAATGTCAGTATTGTTACCGCGCCTTTATTTGAATAAAATTGAACGCTAGCGAAACTCAAAGGTGAGAGAGTGACGACCATACTTGTACTTTTAATATATTTTTATATCAATAAATATCTGAAATACGAGAGTTCTTTATAATATTCGATCCCGACAAAACGAGTGAGAGTGTAGTTAACAGCTCAGAAGTGGGATAAAGGATTCCAATACGCGAAGTGAAAATTTATACACGTGTGGTGAAAGTGTGGTTAGTTGTGAAAAAAACGTGTGCATAACAAAATCATGAGTGACGCGGGAGAACAGAACGACAATGCTGGGATAGATAGCATAGAAGTAGAAGTGAATAATAGCGAACAACCAGGAAACGGTGAGCCACCAGGAGCGAGGGGAATGGAATACTATCTGGTCAGAATGATGGACGTGATGATGATCGAAAACAGAAAAAGGGATGAAATAGTTCCACGAGTGCAGTGGTCGATAAATAATACAATCCATAAAGCAACTAAAACGACACCTTTTACATTATTATTTAACTTTAACCCCAGTGACTTGTATGGAAACCCATTAAGAGATGAATCTCTTGGATGGAGAATGGAAGATCAGACGATAGGGAATATACGTGAAGAGGCTATAGCGCAAATTCGGGAAGATCAAGAGAAGCAAAGAGTGAGGTATAATCTGAAGTGAGCAAAAGCGAAAGAATACAGACCAGGAGATATGGTCGTAGTTCGTCGATCAACGGGACAATCGAGAAATTTGTGCCCTAAATATTGAGGTCCATACGTGGTCGTAAGTAAATTGTCGAATGATCGGTACCAAGTAGAAGATTTGCCGGAAATACAGCGAACGCAGAAATCATATGCAGGTATAGTTGCCGTGGACGCAATAAAACCTTATTATTCACACGTCATAGACGAGGACACCGACAACGAACAGGTAGACGTTGGTTCGGAAGACGAAAAAATAAAGGAAGAAAGGCAAGGCGGTGACGAGATGAAGGAAGAGATTAGTGAAGGTTTTCGTGTAGAAAAGTGTCGTGAAAAAGCAGAGCATTGTGCGGGTAGTGAAGTACGAAATGATGAACCCATTGTAAAACGGTTACAACGTAGTAGAAAGGAGCCTGTGAAACTGTCAGAGTATAAACTGTATTAGAATAAAATATTGTAATCATTGCGAACGAGGTCGTTCATAAATAGGATGGCCGAATGTTATCGCGCCTTTATTTGAATAAAATTGAACGCTAGCGAAACTCAAAGGTGGCGAAACGGTGTGTCGAGTATAGTGAGAGCTGATGTATGTAGAGAGTGACGACCATACTTTTAATATATTTTTATATAAATAAACATCTGAAATACGAGAGTTCTTTATAATATTTGATCATGACAAAACGAGTGAGAGTGTAGTTAACAGTATTTATTTTTCGTTTTTTTCTTATTAAATTTCTTAGCATTAAATAGATTCCCTATTTAAATAATATTGGTGGCCAAAAACAGTCTTCTATTTAAATAAATACACCATCAACTATGAAAAAAGTAAATATTATGTTAGTTAAAATCATATCATGCATTGGATGCATTGGAATTAATTTGTCAACCGATTAAAACTAAATACAATTTATATATTTTAGATTCATATATAAACCGTTAAAAATTAAATACATCTTATATATTTTAGATTATTGCTAAAATCGTTCGATGTTTGGTTGGGGAAGCACCAGACACATATGAATATCTCATAAATCTCAAGCCACTAAATCCTTGTATGTTCCTCAATGCCGAGAACATGGCTTGGACTCCTTTTATAACTACTTTTACACCACCATTAAGATGTCCATTGAAAATGGTAATTACTGTTTTTATATAATTATCATTATATTACTTTTAAAAGAATATCAAATGGCTTGGAATATTATAAGCGCATTTAGTTACCGATTATACCATGTCATTTTTTATAGAACAAAAGAGTTTTTCCTGTATTCACTAAACAAATAATGCATTTTCAGCATTCATACAATAGTACATATTTATATAGCTCAAGAAAGTTTATTTACGAGTTCATTTTACAAAGAATACTTTATGTTGAAGTCAGTATTTACATACATACATACTAGTTCATTTCATCGTACAGAACTAATATGAATGCAATTAAATTGTGGTCATTGTTAATGTTACTTATTATTTTATTTACTATGCAGAACTTGTATTTGTATTTAGTTTATTTGGCCAAACTTTAAATGTGAAATGTCATGTAATGATACTTAAAAATATTCGATACTAAATTGAATACTCTTGACAGAAATTTATTATTTTTATAATTTTCGCACTGCAATGGTAAATATCATTTCAAATTTTTAGGGTAAATATGTAGCAACTGAGGCTGGATTCGACCTAAATAAGTGGAACATGTTTCCATTAGACAAGTATTACTTCAAAGTAGACTTCAAAGCTTACGAGAATGATGTATTATTATTGGGAATTATCGCTGAAATAAATAATATATTTAATTAAATAAATACAAAGTGTTTCACATGAATACGATTGTTGTTAATAAATATTATATTACTCCTGCGTTCTTCTTAACTTATTACCTCTATAAATACACTTAATGGTTTTTAATCTATACCCACTATCAAAATGCGATATAAACAATTGATTTACTGATAGCTCATCAGTTCTGGCTATGTGACTAATAAATTTTGTTTCTTTCTTAATGTGTGGCAAGCTGAATGACCCCATTATAATTTTATAAGTAGACTCCCTAATAAGACCCTGACACAAATATATAAATAAATTAGGATATTTTATGGTTTCAAGGTTTCTTCAAATTGTTAGCCCGAGGACTATAGAAACACAAGCATATCATAGGTGGCAAGCACCAATGCCTTTAGATCGCCGTATTATCTATTCAGTGAATGGTTAAATTTTTATATACTATATAGAGAACCGTTTTATAACCACAACGATTATAGAAGTAGAAATTCTTTTTATAACCACTGGATTTTGATTCGATAATATGTAAAAGAATTGTTCCTGATAACAAAAATGCGACGGGAACTTCTTGACCACCCCAATAACAGTCAAATCGGCCCGGTACCTTCAGAGGAGATAATCCACAAAGCTAGTCTTACGGAGGAGCGAGCGACGTAATACAAGTTATATACATTTTCGTAATCAGGGTGACGAGATAAACATTTCTTTGCTAAGAAATATTTTTGGCCCTAGAATATTACAAACACATGACTAAACACTATAGCTGTCTTGTAAAAACAAATAATGCTGATTGTTCGGTTGATTGCAACAATAAATTTTGTATTTCAATAAATGCTTTCGTTTTAATTATAATTTTATATCATTTCGTCATTTCACAAATAAGTGGTTATAATTAGGATTTCTACATTAGAAACGTCAGTGTTTAAGTAATGTTTAATACATAAATAAAAACTAATAAATATCCACTTACTAGATTCTACGGCTTAAGACATTGGTGCCTGCAGCTATGCTTGTTTAAGATTATACATATTGAAATACTTACCAATTATTTTATAAAACAACTTATATCGTTTTTAAATTGTGAATTGCTTTGTCATCGAGAAACAAAATTGCCGCAGTAATTGTCTAGCATATCATAATAATTAGATGTCCTGTGAAAAGGATCAGGCACCTATGCCTACAACTCGTCTAATAGGAAATATATACGATGCGAACAGCGGATTTCTTTTCCACTCTATGTTTATAAAAAAAAATGCTTTTAATTTCTGTTGCTTTATTAACAATATTAAAAAAATATCTGGAGTCGCCTGCACTCGACTTTCTTGTACGCAGTATTCACTAGTCATATATATATATATATATATATATATATATATCGTGTATATAAATATTTATATTTATATATACATATATATATATATATATATATATATATATATATATATATATATGTATATATATATATATATATATATATATATATATATATATATATATATATATATATATATATATATCGTGTATATAAATATTTATATTTATATATACATATATATATATATATATATATATTTTTTTTTTTTATTTTAATTGAATTGCGGATCGACATCTAAGGTCATTACCGCTTGTAACTGAAGTCCAAATAATATCCAGTTTGAGTTTAAATATACAAAATATATATAAATAGAAATGCTCACATATACGAGAAAAAACGTTGCACAATTTAAAATGTGCAAGCACCACTAAAGAACAGTGCTCTGTGAAGGAAAAACGAAAATATCAGCTTTATCATAGATAAAGCGTAAAGAAAGATGTTATACTTCCTCATATGTAGAAGACTATTGCACAGTTGGCATGTGCAGAAACCAGTCTAGAACTGAGGTCTTTTATAGAAACCACAAAAACTACAGCCTCGTATGCTAAATAGTGCGGAATAATAATAAATAAATAAAAATGAAATGGTAATTGGAATATTTACATTTATGAGACGAGAAGAAAAGCAGAGAACCCTTCAAATTTGCGCAAACAAATCAGCTGCTCTCAGAAATGAGAGCACTTTACCAATGCTTGTTGCATTATTGCATAAGAAAATCTCCATGGGACCCTCAATACCAGCATTGCGACGATGCAAATTGTAAGTAGGACAATGCTGGAATATATGTTCGGGAGTGAGCCTGGAGTTACAATTTGAGCAGAGCGGTGGTTGTTCTCCCAGTAACAAATACAAGTGTGTGAGACAAGTATGGCCTAATCTCAGACGAGAGATGACCACTTGCTCACGCCTTGTTAGGCGGAGCGGTGATATCCACCGCTCCACTGACAACTTTACACGTCGCAGTTTACTCGTGGATAAATTCCACTCCTCCTGCCATAACTTAAGACAATGCACAGTCACAGACCTCAACACATCATCAGTGCGCAATGGATGACGGACAACGTAGTTGCCGTTGGCTGCTCCAAGAGCAGCTCGGTCGGCGCAGTGATTGCCGGGTATCCCAGCATGTCCAGGTATCCACATTAGTACGACATCTCTCTCTAGCTCCCGTAACCTATCGATTTCTTCGCGGATGTCCAAAACGGTTGGATCAGTGGAAAATCTGCTACCGATGCCTAAGATGGAACTCAGGGAGTCGGTGCAGATGAGCAGGTGACGATGCTCATCGATAGATTGACGGGAGTGTCGAAGAGAGTAGAGAATACCATATAACTCGGCAGTGTACACTGAGCATATGGGTGACAGTGTGAACGACTGAGACACGCCGTCAGTCACAAAAGCGCAGCCTGTACCGGAGTCTGTCTTGGAACCATCAGTATATGTGTGTTGAAAGTCTGTGTACTGTTGCAATTTAATGAAGAATTCAATCAAGTATATGGCATTAGGAGTAGAATCTTTTGGCAAGTTGGTCAGCTCTAGGTTTGTCGTTAAAGCAGGGGATGCCCATGGAGGGATGTTGTTAAATATTCTTGATAAAACAGACCCTTGGTTGTCAATGATGGTATTTAACAACCTTGGAAGTTTCAGTGCAAGCGGATAGAGAGAAGTTGGACTATTAGTATATAGGTGGGTCACCTCTAGATTGTTGAAAAAAATGGAATGGTTTATATGCTGCGTGAGCGAGAGAACTTTGCAGACGTACCTCAAGCTAAGTTTGATGTACCTTATATGAAGTGGCGGTACACCGGCTTCACAGTGAAGGCTTGGAATTGGGGTGGTCCTGAACGCACCGGTGACTGTTCGAATGCCAGCATTATGTACACTATCTAGCTTCTTCAAGTGATGAGGACTAGCAGTATAAACAATGATAGCACCGAAGTCTATTCTGGACAGAACCAGACTGACGTATAGGCGCAACAAAGAGTCCCTATCGGCTCCCCATTTTGTGGAGGCAATGCACTTGATTGCATTCAATGACTTTCGGCACTGCGCAGTGACCGTGTTGATTTGTTTCAGCAATAAAAACCGTCGGTCGAAAATTATGCCCAAGAACTTCACCTCGTCCACTATCCGTACTGGTCTGTCATACAGCGTCACAACAGGACAGTTGTGTGCTTTACGTAGACGACAGAAGTCGATAGCACAAGTTTTCTCCGCAGAGAAACGAAAACCATGGTCGGAAGCAGCCATAGATACTAGGTCAACAGCTTGCTGTAATCTCTCCTGACAGAGAGCGAGAGATTGGGACGAAGTGAAGATCGTGAGGTCGTCTACATAGAGACAGTAATCAACAGTATGCGGCAGGTTGGAAACAATGTCATTGATTGCAACCAAGAATAGAGTTACACTAATAGAAGAGCCTTGGGGAATTCCGTTTTGCAACGGTCGTATGGAAGAGAATGTTTCTCCCACGCGAACTCTAAAAGATCGGTTCAAGAGAAAGTTTTCTACAAATCGAGGCAGATGGCCTCGTAGACCCCAATTGTGGAATTTACGTAGAATTCCGTATCTCCAGGTCATGTCGAACGCTTTCTCTAGATCAAAAAACACAGCAACCATATGATTGCGTTTTAAGATGCTAGATTGAATAGCGTTCGTCAGATACACATGCAGGTCAGTAGTGGAGTGGTGCCGACGAGATCCACATTGATGTTGGTTGATGAGATTGTGAGATTCTAGAAACCAGCTCAGTCGAAAATTGATCATGCGTTCGTATACCTTTGACAGATGACATGTCAAAGATATTGGACGGTAGCTTGATGCAGAAGAAACATCTTTGCCCATTTTGTGTATCGGTACAATTATCGCTTCCCGCCAGATGTCGGGGTAGAAATTTTCGACCCATAGCCGGTTGAGAAATTCCACTATCCTATGTTTGAAAGGGGTGGATAAATGGCGATACATTGCGTAAGCAATATCATCATGCCCAACAGATGTGTTGGCTGTGTGACTCAGCGCAAATTCAAATTCTGCAAGAGAGAATATTGAATTATAACTCTCGGAATTCTCGGACTCAAAGTTTAGAGGAATCTCTTGAGCCGCCTTTACGCGCAAAAAATTAAGCGAGTAATTGTCAGAATGACTAACGAACTCAAACTGGTTTGCTAGAATATCACAAATTTCATCTCTGACAGTGTGTACCAGACCATTGACCTGGAGCATTGGAATATGGGAACTTATCTTGTAACCGTTCATGTATCTGATTTTCTTCAAAAGCAGACTTTGCTCGAAATCAGTACCAATAGAAGAAACAAATCCGCGCCAAGACTCAGTTTTAGACTGAAGAATTGAACGCCTGGATTGCGCACGGGCTTTTTTGAAAGATATTTGGTTTGAAAGTGTCGGATTTCTCCGGTACACTTTTAGTGCGCGCTTTTTAGATCGTATAGCGGAGGCAACGTGCTCATTCCACCAAGGAACAGACTTCTTTCTGAGACGACCAGAGGATTTCGGAATTGATAACGAAGCGGAATACAGAATAGAAGCGTTTAGATGTTGTAGCTCGACATTTAAATCTGGTGACGGTTCGGGAAGCATAAGCTTGTTGGCGAAAGCTTGCCAATCGGCCAGATCAAATAACCATCTTCGAGCAGATTTTTGCGCAACAGAACCAATATTTGAAAGAAACGACACAAGAATGGGAAAATGGTCACTATAATGGGCATCGTCAACCACCTGCCACTGAAGATGGGCAGCTAGAGTAGAGGTAGAGAAAGACAAGTCGATTGCCGAAAAACTTCTTGATCTCATGTTCATGTACGTGGCTGAGCCAGTGTTGAGAAGTGTGATATCATTGTTGTCCAAGAAGCTTTCGACAATTCGACCTCGGGCATCTGTGCTAACAGAACCCCAGAGTATGTTGTGGGCATTGAAGTCGCCAACAAGAATAAAAGGAGTCGGAAGTTGTCGTACCAGATCCTCAAGGTCATTTAAGTTCCAGTTGGCGTCTGGAAGGTAGACGTTGCAAATTGTGATCTTACGAGGTGAGAATACTTGGCATGCTACTGCCTGTAGCCTAGTCCTAATGTTGCAGTCTTTAAAAGGGACAGAAGACTCAAGGGCAATTGTTACGCCACCATGGGCACGACCAATAGGATCAACGTCTTTGCGGAAGATGTTATATCCCCGCAAGTTAAAAGAATCAAGAGGTTTTAAGTGGCTCTCCTGGATGCAAACTACTCTGGGGTTATGTTCAGCCATTAAAAGTTTTAACTCAGCTAGGTGGTTGACGATTCCATTACAATTCCATTGGATGATAAATGAATTTGACATAAATAATGAATATAAAATGGAGAAAAGAAAAAAGTCAGATAGGAATGGTTGACTTTTGAGGAAAACACGAAAAGTGTTACGTTTTCGGGTTCCTCGGCCTGCCCTTAACCCAGCCACGCCTATCTTTGGGTTTTCGGGCGTTTTCTACCGCCTCATTGTCAATCGACATAGCGCTTGACTCTGAGTCGGAGAGAGAAATATTTGTAGCCTGCCGTGACAAAACAGGAGCAGGAGATGGCATTACATTTATGTTGGGAGGGTTGTTTGTTTTTTGGGAGGTACCTGGCAGAACAGGTAATGGTACAGAAGGTGGTGGCGGTTTTACAGAATCACATGTGGGTATAGTTGCGGTGGACAATACTGCGGTCATAATGGCGCCAAGATTGGTGGTAATAGCTTCAGTGATCATTTTTCTTATTTCTGGAATTAGAATACCAGCGATATCGTTCACAGTTGGCATAGGCGGTGCAGGCTTGGCTGCCGCAACTTTAGCGTAGCTCAGCGTCGAAACTTGAGAGTTCTGACGCATAAAAGCTCTGGCCTCAGGATAACTGCAGTTATTTAGTGTCTTGTGCTTGACTATAGCGTACTCTTCTTTAAACTTGGAGCAGTTTCTCGACAGAGCAAGATGACTTTCTCCACAATTCACACATTTTACTGGATCAGTACATCGGTCTCCCTCATGTGGCGCTTTACCGCAAATGCAAATTTTTGTATCTTTACATGTTTTGGAGGAGTGCCCAAACTTTTGGCAATTAAAACAACGCATTGGATTTGGAAAGTATGGCCTAACAGGCAGACTGTACATTGCAACACGAATCTTTTCTGGCAACTTGTGTAGTGAAAATGAAACTATAATGGACGCAGTGTCTTCCACTACGCCATTAATTTTGCGGGTAATCCGCCTGACCTCTGAAACACCTTGTGGCTTCAATTCTGAGCAAAGCTCATCAGTACTGCAGTTCAACAAGTCGCGACAGGTTATTACACCCTTGACTGTATTTAGCGTTGAATGGGATGAAACTTCCACAGGAAAATCAGAGAAAAGTGAAACTTGCAGCAACCGAGTTGCTTGCTTCGCAGACTTAGTCTCTACCAACAGGCCGTCCTTAATTTTTTTTAAGGAATTAACTTCACCAACTAGACTGTACATTTGTTTGCTGATTAAAAAAGGGCTGACCTTGAAGAAATCGGTTCCATCCTTTTTTTTGATGACCAGAAACCGGGGACTGGAATCCACCGTCAACTGGCTCATCACTCGCTGCTTTTTTGCAGGGTTTAAAACAACGGAGGGGTTGCCCCCTCCGTCAAACACCCCGTCCGCCAACGCGGACAATTAATAAAAACGAAAAAAAGTAAAATAACCCACCTGAGAATAAGAAAATGTAGCCAAAACTACGAAAAAAGAACAATATTCAATCGATTTGAACTAAAACCGAATGAAATCAGTCGATAAACGACCAAAACGACACCATACAAAACAAAATAAACACAAACAAACAAGAAAAAACCTAAGTTTAGACACGAATTTTATTTGTTTACATACAAAATGTATACGTACAGAGCTCACGTAGAAAACGTCCGCTCACTCTGGCCTCAAGTACACGACTGATATATATATATATATATATATATATATATTTATATATATATATATATATATATATATATATATATATATATATATATATATATATATGTATATATATATATATATATATATATATATATATATATATATATATATATATATATGTATATATATAAATATATATATATATATATATATATATATATATATATATATATATGTATATATATATAAATATATATATATATATATATATATATATATATATATATATATATATATTTAACCAAAACCAAACTAATCAGTACTCTACAGAAATAATCAGAAATGTCATTTATCTAATTGTGTCTGTTTTGTTTTTCTGTCAAAATAACAGATGATTTTATAAGCTACATGCGAATCCATGGCAACGTAAATATGATAGTAGCATTTTTCTCGTAAATGGCACATTTTTCGAAAATACTTTTCAAACAAAAGTTGTGCGAAATATTAATATCTTTCATTATGAACGTAACTATTTTGCCGTAAGTGTAGCCGTTCTAGTTATATTGGAGATAGAACAACAAATGTATAGAGTAAACATGCACTTCCGGTTTGAATATTCTTTTCAAAAATAGAAGGTGCAAATCTAGGGCATATACAAGTTCTAAGTTTGAAGTTTCATAATTTTTTGTTCGACAGTTTTGGCCCTAGAGCGTTCACATACACACCCATACAGACAGACAGACGTCATTCCGAAAATAGTCACATTCGATTCAGGGAAGGAAAACATGTATATCCGTTCAAATCTCGAGTTCGAAATTTTCATCATGATTACAATACTTACATATTATTTCGTAAAAGAAAGTAAATATTATATATGTAAAATATTTTGCAATTTTTGTAAATTTCTTTTGATAGACTGACGAAAATTTCAGGTAACATTTATTTGATATTTATTTTTTGAAAAATGCACCATTTACAGCGAAATTTCCTCTGAAAATGGTTATTTAATACTTGCGTTTCCCGAAATACGTTTTTTCTTTCTCTCTCAAATATCTCTGGTTCTACTCAACCTTTTGACATGCGGTTTGATGCATTCGAAAGGTCAATATTAACTTTGACTTCTATTTTATCAAAAATTAACGTGTTAAGTGTTAACTAGTGATAACGAGTCAACAACACTAACTCAAGCCATCAATCACTTCAACATAAAATTTCAAAAGGGATTTATTTGGGGTTAAAGATTTTAAGTGAGGCTTACATCTGCTTCATCTCGCTGGGTAGTTGGCGGATTTAAAAAACTAACCAGAGCGGAAACGATTAGAGAATTATCAATTGCAAAACTATTTCAACAAATATGTACAATTAATTCAGGCTCAATGCCATAGATCTAATTATGATTACCAATCAATCAGTAGTATTATTGTATTATTTAAAATATATTATGGTCTTTTGTATTCAAATCAATATAAATATATAATAATACTAGTTATATTTATTATAAAAAGATGGTAGATATAACAATATATACATACATATATACAGGTATACTCATTATTTGCATATATAAAATAAACCGAACACAGTGTCCAACTCATCGTCGACTTAATTCGTTTCTCTTGTCATTTGTATTGAATTCATTTAAAATGAAGAAAATATTGTGTGTAATATTTGTTTTGTTAATTCATTCAGTTTCAACAAGGGTAAGAATATTAAGGGTAATAATATTATAAAATATAATTTTAATATGTTTACAAACCTAGGATAAATTATTCCCTGAAAAGACAATTAAAGCATCACTTAATTAGTGCGTAGTATTACTATATTTTTATTTAATATTTGTGTATTATATGAATAGTACGCCAATAATATGGAAAACGTAAATTGTATTCAGTAAATGGCACCATTTTCAATTTTTTTTCTAAATCAGTTGCAAACTATTTAGAAATATTTTATATAAATTAAATTTTCTCATATTCATGCCGTATTTGAGATAATAAATTTGTAGCAATTGTATTCCTATATTTCTAATATTTAAAATTAAGAAGTGCACGACCAGTATTATATATACAAATCTTATGTTTAATGTTTCATAATTTTACTTTCGACAGCTTAGGCTATAGAGCGTTTACACATAGGAACAGGTGTTCTTCTATAATTATCCAACACTTATATCTTTAAGGCGAATACATACCCTGTATTTGCAGTACTTTCAATTGGTCACGTTTTCTATCATTGAACTGGGATAACATTTACTCATATTAATATCATTTTGCTTAAGTTTCTTTTTATTAATTATGTTTTTGTAAATTGTTAATAATATTAATGAACAATCAAGCTAGGCACATATATTCACCAATTCCTTTTATTTTTCTTAAACGCAAATTTAGATTCGTTTATCATTTTATATGTATTTTATTTGCAAATTTTGTGATATTCGAAATTAAACAGCTAATATTTCATAATACAAAGTATGAAAAGGCATAAAAGTTATGCTTGTATACGTATTATACTACTAGAAATCGATTTATGTATGAATTGCATATGCATTCACGTAAATTTTGCGGAAAATATGTTTTATTTTCTAATGTTTAAAAATCGTGTTTCGCAACACTAGTAATCATATTTTAGCTGACACTTTGAAGAAACTTGTCAAGCAAAAGTTGTGCGAAATAATAACTTTCATTATAAACAAAACTAATTTTGCCATAAGTGCATTCGTCCTTGTCATATTGAAGGATGATCCAAATAGGCATAGAATAAACATGCACTACCGGTTTGAATATTCTTTTCAAAAATAGGAGGTGCACATCTAGACAATATACAAATATATAATTTTATATTTCCCAATTATACGTTCGATAGTATTGGCTCTACACTATAGAGCGATCACAGTCACATAGAGATACACATGGGCACATATAAATACAGACACACAGACACAAAGGCACACAGCAACACAGACAAATAGCCACAAAGCAGATAGAATAATTATTTTTTTGTTCGAATTTCTTGTGCTGTCTTTAATTTTAAGGATTCTCTAAATTGTGTACACCTTAGCAACAGAAAGTCTGCTAGTTTTGAATTTAGCCAAAAATCCATAAATTTTGATAATAGAATGTCCGTATAAAATATAAGTAGTAGTATATATACTACTTGATGTAGACAGAGGGCGTGGCTTATCTACGTCATGCACGTACGTCACAAAAAAACGGGAAAAAAAATTGAAAAAAAATATTTTTTTTTGAAAAATTATTTTTTTATTTTATTTTGTATGTAGGTGATTAGTGTGTGAATGATTTATGACTACGTATGAGATACGAGTTGTTCTGTTGAAGGTACCTGACTTACTGGGTACCGTCAAACCGGCATTGTAGGACGCTGTGCTTGAAATAATGCAATGTATGAAACGTTTATAACTATAACCGCCACTATTGGTAATACGTATACATATATATATATATATATATATATATATATATATATATATATATATATATATATATATATATATATATATCTCAGACGTTGGGTTTTTCATGCATAACAATGCCACGTACTAGTTTTATAAATATATTTATTTATGAAACAACAATAACAATTATACAACAATGTGCTAATATGTGCATCAATTTGTTATATAAATATTTCGTGCATTAATAATACTACAATGGCATCGATTAAGTATACAATATGAATTTTCTTAAAACTATTAATATGACTGTGGTTAGATTTAAGATTCTTACAAGAACCCAACGGTTCTGACAATATAAATGGATGTGCTAATTTGTTATATAAATATTTTGTGCATTTATAATACTACAATGGCATCAAGTAAGTATACAATATACATTTTCTTAAAACTATGAACATGTCTGTGATTATATTCTAAGTTTCTTACAAGAGCCCAACGGTTCTGAATCTTTCTCGCCGTATTTTCTCTTAAGATAAACAGTTTGATAAGTTTTTGTTTCATCGCGCGACGCGACTCGCCAGTGTTTCGTACGAACAAATCTGTTGGGGTAGCTGAGAACAATGGGATCGGTGTGTTCTCGCACCATACGTTCTAGCGTCTCAAAATTTACAATATCTTTATTACGATGATTGATTGTAATACCTTTAACTTTGCACACCGTTTTAAAGCAATTGTTGTTTCCCTGAACACGAACACGGAACCCATAGTTCTTCGGGCCGCCACACACGAACTTATCTATGAACGAGTTTTTGCCATATTTCTCAAGTTCGTCTGTCATACAGCCAAGATATATTCCGTGCTCTGGAAGCCATTCATCGCCGCTGTGTGTATATATAACACTGTCTGTGTCACAGTACAAAACGCGACGTCCAAGCCGCTCTAAAAATGTGTACAAATAAATGCGTGCCAGTGCAGTGGTGTACGCGGCAATAAAAACATTTGTGGACGGTGACGGCTCCAAACAGTTTTCATTGTTCTTCCAATTAACGTACATCATGTCCTCGTTAATGGGTATGCAGGAGACAATTTCAAAGCTTGGACTTGAGAAATACTTTACCAACTCTTCATAGCTGGAAAGAATTGTTGTATGGACCAAATCATCTCTCATTCCAAATCGTCCCCATAAACTGTTTAACTGTAGTTTGGCCATTGCACGAAGTTCTGGATTATCTGTAATTTTATCCTTGTCCAATTTAACACCTTCATGCTGGAAGAACGCATCAATGTAGCATCTTGTAGCACTTCGTTGTCCATACACGCTGCAGGCCAGTTACTAGATTCTTGTTTAATTTTTAAAAATTTATTAACATACTCCGCAAATAGCCCTCCTGACCGCTCGTCCCTGTTATATTGCGTTGTTTCAAACATCCAGACTTCGTGCATTTGAATTATTTTGTAGCCGTGTTCAACGGCTAGTCTTACCTCGTCTACCACCCATGTTGATGTTAATTGGCGCTCTTCATCTGTATGTGTGCACTCCGTTAGTGTCATATTTTGTGCACACACTCTACACAAAACAAACATACACCTTTTATGCATCTTAATTGGTAATACTGGGTGGTATAAATCACGTGGAGGTAAAATTGTGCATTTGATGAAGCCTTCAAAATCGGTAATTGGAGGACATTCTTCGCCCAGTCGGATTTCAGGATGACCAATCGGATAACGCGAATATTTGTTTATGAACGGATAAAGACTACAAACGTCCGAATACAAGATCTTTTCACCAATCGTATCGTCAACTTTATGATAGCTTTTCATGCACTCTACACGCCCGCCGTCGAATGAATCGCGAACATTTAATGGAATTATCTTTTGAATATCGCAGGTGTTAATAAATTCTTTTAAATCACTGTTTCGAGAACACTCTTCTTTAAATTGACAGCCCCAAATTTCGACAAGTTCGTAGCCCGCGTTCGTTAGAATTTCATTTTTTCTCATCGTCGATTCGAATCGTGACGCCATTGACTCGCCGGGCGTTCCTATAAAGCACTTTGTGCGATCATTTAGGAAACAGTGTTGGCACCCGTGATAGAAACACCCTTGATATTCATAAATAATTTTACGATTGTCAATTTCTAGGTAACCGTCAACCTTAAAGCCAAGCACATGTTTCTCTGCTCCTCTGAAAGCCTGTTGTATGGGCCTGTTTAGCTGCTTTTCAATCCACAACAGCCAAACAGTTGCCTCATGCGATTGTTTATCTCTGTTTCTGTATCCTTGTGGCGGTACAACGGCTATCGTGTCAGCTGTCAAATAGTTCTTCCGAAAGGTGTACATGCAAGCCGACGCTATTGTGATTGCGCGAATGAAGATGTCTACGTTGTTATTTGTTAAAAATATTTCCCTAAACTTTAAGCATGCCTTACGCAGTATAACCACATCATTTTTGCAATAGGCAATGAGTTCGGTGTGCATGTCGAACGTGTAGTTGGTTTTTTGCAACTCTGTATACCATCGAGTGAATTTTTCATGTTCGTCGACCGTCATTTGCCCACAGCCATACTGGTCAACATCGGGTAACGGTCCTTTATATTTCAGATTTTCTCTTTTTATAAAATAATATGGAAAATAGCCCTTTGTTAGACGATTGTCAACACTTAGGTTCAGCGCTTTCGGCATCTGTGATAATTTCATTGGTAGAAAATTTAGACTGTCCAGAAACCGTATAATATTTATTTGCATTGTCATAATTTTTGTTCCTCTTATTAGTAGGCTTGGTTTTAATTTTAACTTATCCACCATGTAGCGAAGCAAAAAGTGGCCGTCATAAGCTTTTAAATTGTGTGCAATAACAACGATTTGTTTCACCGAAGATCTGAACGATGTGAGGTAATCGAAAAACTGGCGAATCGGATCGTCTTCGAAAATGTGTTCGCGGACACCACAAACATGACACACATCGTTAGTTAAATTGTCACTGTCCAAGCACTCAAAACACCGTTGCTGTGCAACACACAAAATAGGAACATGTTCACGCAAATCAGAGGCATGTGTTGTTTTATCTTGACTGCACTCGAGATCGAAAAACACAAACAAGTGTGGTGGTGTTTTAGACTCGTCGGTTGTTATTTGTTTCATGTAACACTTGTGGTCGCCATCAACGTATTCCTAAATCATAAAATACATATCAAAATATAGAAAAATTTACTTCCCCTGTATTTAGCCTACCTTACACACAACGCAGTATTTCTCGAAACATATATGTTTTGTCTTTCTCGTAGCTAGACTGAATGTTTTTGTGCAGATGGCACAAAATCGAATTGTTTCACACATCGTTCTGTTTCTGGGGAAACTATTTGGTATTTTGTGATTTCCTAAACATTTTTCCCCCGCAAAATATCGCTCACAATCATTACACTTAATTAGTGAGTCGCAATTGTCGTGTATCTTATTGCAACGAGTGCATGACAGACCTTTGCACTTATGAAGGCCTCTTACCGCATACGCAATGTGACATATACGACAATAGAATTTTGTGTTAAACGCTCCCGTCACACTAGTTATTAAATTAAAATGATGGTCACTGTACAGTAAATCTAGATATTTCGCATCTACAATATCAGGACCTTCGTAGATAATATCGCGCCCTCTTCGATCATCACCGTAAACCGTTATCTTATATTCTTTTAGCTCTTGTTGAAACTGTTGAATTTCCACTATTCCACCGCCATTATCAAGATTTACATTACATTCAGTGCACAAATCAATAGCCTTTTGCCTTTGATATTTTTCATTATGCCAAATTCTGGCGTAATCTTTTTTATTATTTAACCTTGCTAGGCAAATACTATCACTGTTTTGGATGCACACAATAGCCCTTTTTCGATTACAATATTCGTGGAATGGCAGCAATGATGTTTTTGGGTGCCCCAAGCCTGTAGGAAGTTGTGTGTGTGCAACGCTTACCATCAAATTGCCATCCAAAAGGAATGTTTTGTTACTTTGTATAACAGATTCAATGGTATTTGTGATGTTTGCGACGGTGAGCTCTGAAAACTTCTTGTAGCTAATACCTACAGGATTTGCAATCGTACTGTTGCTATGTATCTCTAAACCAATGCGATCAGATCCCGCAACATTCATTGTTGTCGCAATATAGGTTAACAATTTATCAAATATATTGTTAAGCCAGTTCGAAGGTTCATCAGGCGATTTGTATTCGTCAATAGCGAATACGATTTCCCTCCAAACTGACTTAAACTTTTTCATATGCCTATTTCTAATACTTAATACCCTAAACGGTAGATGGTCGATTGTTGTTGTTGTTGGTGTTGTGGTTCTTGGTGTAATAGTAGTTGTTGTTTGTTGCATTTTTGTAATAGCTGTCGTTGTTGCTGTTGTTGTTGTTGCTGTTGTTGTTGTTGTGGATGATGTTGGTGTTGTGTTTGTTGCCGCTGCTGTTGTTGTTGTTGTTTGGTAAATTGGTGATTGTTTTATTCCTGAAATTACCAACTACTTTAATATTATATGTACAAACACTAGTAAGTGTATATATATTTACATTTGGTTGTGGTGTCGAAACACCAGAGCCAGATGTTTTTGTAGCGATTGTTGCGAAAATGGCCGTAGCGGCTGTTGCCGCTTTTCGTAACTCGTCCGAATTCTCTTTCAACGTTGCAAACTCCACTATATTGGCTGGATTTCTGCCCGTTCCACAATCTCTCTTGCCTTTATAGACGATAACAGAGTTTGGTGTGTCGTTCATTGTCTTAAGAACTGACGGATCGAGTGATGAAAATCGCTCGGGAAGAAATACCGAAAATCCGTCAATTGTGCACAGAATTTTCTCCCCAAATTTAGTTTTTATATGTTTCAAATTTTTAATGCTCATCGGCTGATCAATTGGTAAGTCTGATATTTTTATAGAAGGTACAAAACTCTTCATAACACCGATATCATTTAATTTATCAATGTTTTTTTCTTTTTCTTTATATATAAACGAACACTTATATAAGTAAAATTGAAATAATTTATTTTTATATTCTGTTGAGTTTACTGGCGATCGCACGAACACACGTTATTGAATGTCTAAAAATGAAATTTGCAACCTCTTTTATACGGCCAGAACTTAGGTATGGTCGGGTAAGGGGGTTTTTTTATAAACTATTTTCGCATAGGAAGGGCAGGGTAAGGGGGGTTTTGAACTACTTAGGTCAAAAGATCAACATGCGAATAGTTCGTTTTGAAGGTTGTAATTCAATCCTTATACTTATATGTTTACATTTGAACACACATCTGCGTCAATAAATCATTGGATATTTAAGTGTTTGTTCTTGCACTTCTCATTACTTTAAGACAATGCATTTCGAGAACGCTGACGACGATGGTCTACAAACTGTAATTGTAAAGAAGTTCAGCGATCGAATAGATGACTTCTTATATCGTAAATTCATGAATGACGTTCATTTGTCGTCACGGCTAGCATCGCAGCGATACACACATCATTTGGCTCCAATCGATATACCTATTTAATGTATCAGCATTAATGCGTATTATAATCAAAAATTGTGTTCGGAAAATCACTTGATTCTATCGTGTGTGTATGTTTTAAATGAAACCATTCAGTTGGAGGTTGGTTTAAGTCCAGCAATCGATTTCAACTTTGTCATTAAAATCTTCTCAAACGATAACGTGATTTTTTTCAATACTTTTGATTGGAACGATCTACAAACATATTATTCTGTGATGATTGTGTTGTGATTAACTATAGCAGAGGAAATAAAGACACGGAACAACGAATATGTATATAAAACAGATTTAATAAACTATATACATATATAATAAATTAGCTTGACTGATGTATTTTATTCTATGAAACAACTGAACTGTTGATTTTATTTATTAACTGTAATGTGGATACAGCCAACTGTTGTTTTCTTCAACACTTCCTCTCAACTTTTGCTGTACATTCAATTTCAAGAACGTTCAACAAATTGCGAAGTTTCTCAAATCGTACCCGACCTAATGGCTTCGTCATTATATCAGCGATTTGATTTTCTCCTTCCAAATGCAGTACATTGAATTCTCCATCCAAATATTTCTCTCTAACAAAATAATATCGTACCTCAATATGTTTAGAGCGTTTATGAAACTCCGGATTCTTAACAAGTTTTACAGCACTTGCATTGTCAATAAATAACATAGGTATTTCGTCCATCTTGGTGATTTCATTCAGCATACGTGTTAGCCAGATCGCCTCCTTAGCTCCTTCACTTGCTGTGACAAATTCAGCCTCAGTGGTTGACAGAACCACAGCCCTCTGTTTTTGACTAAACCATGTTATAGCTCCTCCTCCATACTTGCAGACCATTCCAGATGTAGAACGTTTTGTTTTGTCATCCCCAGCAAAGTCGGCATCGGTGTATACTTCTAGTATACTTGGTTTGTATTTTGATTTGTACAAAATACCGTAATTCTGTGTACCTTGTAAATATTTGAAAATTCGTTTTACTGAATTCCAATTTGATTTCGTTGGGGTTTCCAACTTTTGAGATGCTTTCCCAACTGCGAAAGCAATGTCTGGCCTCGTTGCTGTCATGAGATACATGAGGCTTCCCACAGCCTCCCTGTAAGGAATTCCAATTGCAGTCTCCTGATCATCTTCTGATGCAATCTCCTCTCTAACAGCAGGAACAGTAACCCTGTTTGCCTCATCCATTCTAAATTTTTCTAAAATTTTTCTGGTATAGTTGCCTTGGTGTATGAAGATCGAGCCATCTTCTTTCCTGCTAATTTGGAGTCCCAAAAAGCAATCTATTGAACCAACTTTTATTTTAAACTCACGTTTAAGTTCAGATATGAACTGGTTAACTTGTTGTTCATTGGTTCCAGCTACCAGTCCATCGTCTACGTAAATTACCACCAGCAGTTTTTGATCATCATGTTCTTTAACAAACAAGCATGGATCTGCGCTTGAAGCCTTGAGTCCGCATTTTTTCAGAAAGTTTACAAATCTATGGTTCCAGCACCTTGGTGCTTGTTTAAGACCATACAAGCTCTTCTTTAACCTGCAAACTCGACCTGTTTCATCGCTGTAGCCCTCTGGTTGTCTTATATAGACTTCTTCCTTTAGTTCTCCATAAAGAAATGCTGTTGTAACATCGAACTGTTGTAACTTGAGCCCTTCTTGAGCTGCAACACTTAACAAAGTTCTTACTGTATCAAATCTTGCTACCGGACTAAAAGTTTCTTCATAATCTACGCCTTCTTTCTGGACGTAGCCTTTTGCAACTAATCTTGCCTTATATCTTTCGATGCTACCATCCGCTTTAGTTTTGACTCGTAAAACCCAGCGACTATTTATAATCTTCTTGCCTTCTGGCAATGACACCAATTCCCATGTTTCATTTTCAGATAAAGACGCTATCTCATCATCCATTGCAATTTTCCAATTCTTCCAATTTTCAGAATTCATTGCCTCTTTGTATGACTCTGGATCTTTTTCACTCGCGTTGACAACCAACATACCCAAATAGTTAGGTTTTTTGATCTGACTTCGATTACGTAAACAATAACCAACCTCCTGTTGTTTATCTTTACTAGCGTTGTCTTCTACCTGCATTGATTCCACTATTTCTTCCTCCTGATCAAAGATCTCTGATTGATGATCACTTGGAATTGATACTGGTAGATAAGCTTCAGTTAAACCTTTTGGTTTAAGAATCTTTTCCGGAGAGAATTTGACATCTCTACTCAAAACCACATTATTCAATGATGGTATGAACAAGCGATAACCATCCTTATTACCACTGTAGCCAACTAGGATTGCTTTAGTGCTTTTAGGGTCTAATTTTTTTCGTCTTTCCTTTGGAACATGCATATAGCATTCTGAACCAAATATCCTGAAGAAACTTATATCAGGCATACCTTTTTTATGCCACAGTTCATACGAACTTTTATTAATTATGCTAGTAGGACCAGTGCGATTTAATATATAGGCAGCTGTATTAACCGCCTCGGCCCACAATTTTTTAGGTAAGTTCTTTGCGTGTAACATAGATCTCGCACATTCCACAAGGGTGCGATTCTCACGTTCTGATGCACCATTTTGTTGAGGCGTGTACGGCATGGTCATCCGTATTGTGATACCACGCTCTTCAAGAATCTTGTGCACTTCCACGTTGTTAAATTCTTTTCCTCCATCTGAAAGAAACTCTTTGACCTTGTTTCCTTCTAGATCTGCTTCTGCTAGGAACTGTTTTAATCTTCCTGCCACTTCATTCTTACGTTTTAAAAAGAATACCCGCCGAAACTTTGAAAAATCGTCCTTAAAGCACAAGTAATAACGTGCGCCACCTAGTGAAGTTTCTGACATTGGACCACATACGTCTGCGCCGATTTTTTCACCAGCAACCATTCCTCGGTCTTGTCGTGTTTTGAAACTTTTTCTGTGTTGCTTGCCTAACACACATCCCTCACAAAATTCATCTGAATCCGTCTTAATATTAATGCCTCGACGTTTGAGTTCACTTAATACGTGTCTTTTACTTTGATGACCTAGTCGTTCATGGTATAACTGCAAACTATCTGTTGTAGTCGCCACAAATACTTTTACAGGAACATCTGAAATCTTTGCACGCAGATTCAAAATCATTAAACTATTTATTAACTGACCTGTTAATAAAAGTTCTCCGTTTTTCCAACATTTAGTTCCATTTCTATTCGTGCTCCACGAGAACCCCTTGTACAATGTAACAGACTGGGAGAACAAGTTTGCACCAACGTCAGGTACATACCATACTTCCTCCATATGATTACTCATCCACTTGCCCTTGACTTTCATGTCAACGTTGATCATACCGTAACCAAATGCTTTCATTCTTGTACCATTAGCTACCTCAACTTCTCTTGGAGTAGAAAACTCTTCATATGTAGTAAAATATGTACGATTGGCAGTCATATGTGTTGTTGCTCCACTATCAAATATCCATTGATGACAACCTACATTTTTTAAATCACTGGTAAAACATGAGGAAACAAACGCTTTGCTTTTATTCAGTTGAGTTGACTTAGCATACTCAGGAACAGTATTGGCAACTTTGGCAGAACCAACATTAGGACAATCCCTTTTATAATGTCCCATCTTGTTACATCTGTAACATTTAACATTGTTCATTTTATATTTTTCACTCTCCTGCTTTTTTTTTTGTTTGCATTTACAACAAATGCAGTAGATGACTTTTCTTCGGTTGAATCATGTATTTCTACCATTCTTAGACGTTCTATCAATTTTTCCATTGATCTGTCCTTAAGTAAAGTTGCTTCCCAAACCTGACGAAAATTGTTATATTCCGAAGGTAATGTAGATGTAATTCGCAACATAAGTAATTGTTCTGGTAAACTAACATCCAACTGTTTCTTCATTTCATCATTTAGATCATGAAAATTCCTTTGCAGAACCGATATGTGCTCTAGAATTTTCATACCTGCATCTTTCTTTGCAGTGAAAAATGTTTCTGCCAATCGATCAAGTCGATGTCCTGAACTTTGTTCATAAATAGACAGTAATCGTTGCCAAACTTCAAATGCTGTTTGTACAACACCTAACATGTTGTAAACATCATCCGACAATGCATTTGTTATCAGCAATTGTGCGTGTGCATCGTTCTTTTCGAATGTTTCAAGCGCTTTAGCAACTCCAATTGTGCTTCCGCTGTCCAACATCGAAACGTTTGTTTCTAACTCGCTAACTGGACGTCGGGTCTCTCCTGTCACTATTTGTAACAGACCATGGCATTTAAGCAGAAGGGACATCTGCTGCTTCCATCTGGTCCAATTTTCTGTACCTGTTAATTTATTAATTTGCACCTTCAAGTCTGTCATCTTTATATTCCGGATTGACAGCTATATATCAATATTTTATTATTTGATATTATCACAGTTTTCTTAAGCCTCTGGGCCCATAACCTGTTGTGATTAACTATAGCAGAGGAAATAAAGACACGGAACAACGAATATGTATATAAAACAGATTTAATAAACTATATACATATATAATAAATTAGCTTGACTGATGTATTTTATTCTATGAAACAACTGAACTGTTGATTTTATTTATTGACTGTAATGTGGATACAGCCAACTGTTGTTTTCTTCAACAGATTGAATCGTTGGGTGGCAATCACAAACCAAAAACTATAGTTCTAACAGGTGGTGATCATAAAATCGTTTGTACTGGTAACTATGTATTGCTAGAATGGAACAACAGAACGGTGTTTCTTGATAAACAAACAATTATTCGTATTCAAATGCTGTCACATTTGATTACGGGGCACACTCGTTTGAAAGAAATCCTAAATTTTGGCACCATTAACAAGATGTTGCCACTGTAGAATCAGCTTTGCAAATATTGTGTATCTCCGTTTGCAATAAATATTGTGTGTTTTATTTGTACTTATTATTATTATTACTAATTTGTATTTGTTATGTAAAACTATATATTTTCGTATATAGGAAATTTTACATATATATATATATATATATATATATATATATATATATATATATATATAAATATATATATATTAATCATTTAATGGTATATAGATATAAGCCAATACTCCTTTATATATAAACATATATGATTTATTTGTAATATTATTAATATTCATTATTATTAAAATGTATTAGTTATGTAAAACTATATATTTGCGTATATAGGAAAATTGTTTTTACCAGAAAACTTTATATATATATATATATATATATATATATATATATATATATATATAAATCGTTAAATGGTATATAGATATAAACCAATACTCCTTTATATATAAACATATATGATTTATTTGTAATATTATTAATATTCATTATTATTAATATGTATCATTAATATAATAACCCAGAAATGTTTGTATGTGAGTGTGTATGTGAGTGTGTATGTGTGTATGTGTGGAACGCTTTTTTGTAAAAATGCAGATTGGCATAGACGGGGATCGAACTCACGACCTCCAGGGTGAAAGGCATGACACTTAGCCACTGCACCATGGCAACTGTTAATAATGTTATAAAAAATAATCAAATAGTTTATACTGAAATAAAACAATCACTACGATTCTGAAGTTCAGTCTGCTTTGAAATAGACAAAAACGAATCAAACGTCAGAATGAAATCAGTCAAAATTGGTTTTTGTGTGATAAATCTTCAATTCAAAGTTTAATCTTAAGTTTAAGGGGAGTAGCATGCTATAATTTCAATTTTTAAGTATATAATATGAAATAAGTGCATATTATTGCCTAATTATCATATATTTTTAGCAAATACGTGTTTCTGTACATTTATTTTAATTCATAGTTAATATTTTTCACTTCAAAATGGCCAAGAAGCAGTGATTTTTGAAAATATGAGTTGCGGTAAGATTTTATAGTTCGTCAAATTATAATAACTGCAAGTAAGTAAATTTATAATTCTGATTATTAGAGTAATAAAATCTTGAAGAGATAATTCAAACATATTTAGAAACATGTTTGGTTGGCAATTTTATTCTTTTATTTTTGATGGCACAATCCATTGTATTTTAGCATATAACTAATTATCATTACTTTTAAAACTGCCGTTGTGACACTGCATCAGATTAATACTGAAAAATTCAGAATCTAGCCTGATTATTTAATTCAAAAACAATAATGAATCAAATGTCAAATCATTAAAAATGTTGTGTAAAAAGGATTTGTAATACATATTATTTGAATAATCGATTCAAATAATAAACAGCAATCGTAAATAAATTTATAATCCTGTTTTTTATATACAATCATAGAAACTGTCTAAATGATACAACACATATGCACCATACAAGATTAAAATCAAAGTTAAACAAAATTTTGTTTGAATTTATCGGATGTTACACAGTGCATGATAAGCGATCGATTAGTTAATCTCAGCATAGTGATCTAAGAACAAAATAGCGTTCAAAGAAAGAACTCGATTATTTCTTTATTATTATTTGCGATGTGGAAATTGGTATTACTATTATAGTCAAACGATACAAATTGAAGAAAAACCGTGTTATTATTATTAAATTACATGAAAATTCGCCATCAGTCAAAACTGACCTATGTTCTGTATACCATATGGGCACATGGTGCCCACGGGTGACCCTAGTTTGTTATGATAAACTATATATTTGCGTATAATTTAAGCGTTAAATGTTGTATAGAAATACTTCAACAAGCCTTTATTTGTAATATTATTAATCTTTATTATTATTACGATGTAGAAAATCATGTTTTGAATATCCAATAATAACTGTTTACGATACAGGTGGGGGGTACGAAACTGTAACTTGAACAAATATGTAATAATTAAACAAAATATCTGGTTTAAAACACCTACACACGCACACACGCATAAACCAACTAGATTTTGTTATATTTTACGTGACGTCATAAAACAAATAATGCTACTTGAAACAGAAATCAGTTTCTCGCAGCCTGTGACCCCGAAGCAGTATATCAGATACCAACGACAGAACAGCACATATTCCACACAAGCACCCATACCTTATGAAATTTTCACATTGTCAAGGTTGTTATATTTTAATAAAGATATAAATAGAACTATATGTATGCTTAATACCAACAGCTGAAACAGTATACTAATACACGTTTCTTACATTGCACACAGCGCTAGCTTGGCGGTAGGTCTGATAGCTGCAACCAAATCTTATTCGTGACCTCTCTTCATGTTCGCTATAGCTTCAGACTATCGTACCAGCGCACAGTGGAGTATTTGTATGAAATATCCGGACAAAATTATTTTATAGATTTTATTCAAATATTATTAAATAAGAAACAATATTATATGATAATAAGCTGTATATTCAAAAATTTATATTCGTATTACAATACTTAGGGTTTTTTCTAGTGCTAATACCGTATAATGAGATCTTTTTTAAATCGAAATTTTACAAAGTACAGTTTAAGCTACTATATAAAGCTTTAATTTGGTTCATGGCACATATGGAAAAGTATTTTTTAAACTAGAGTTACGACTATTTGAAGAGCGTGATCTTTTCAGGGTTATGTTCAATTGCACCTAACATTAATTGTATCACAGCAACGATGAGCCTAAACAAATTTTTATTTCATGAATTATTTTTGTAATTTCATAAGCTAACTTTTATGTCATGGCAAACATTTTCGAAAATGTGATCCTCTTTGAGTAATTTGCTAATCAGTATTTTTGCTTGAAAATCAACGTTTTCAACCCCCTGTAACTAGGAGGGTATTAAAGTAAAATTAACGTTATAGGGGTTTTTTCGAGTAGAATTCGACGATCGACACGTTCCCATAGTCACTTTCTTTCTTTCTTTTTTGAACCCCTGAGTTGGGGTGTAACTCACCCACCCCCACGAGAAAACAAACTAATTATTTTTAAATATTTCATATTTGTCCCATTTTTAATCAAATTATCAAAAAAAAAATTAAGTCTGAAGTGAAACGACCAAATGACTGTACAATATATACTCTTTTACTCTTAATATTTAAACTAATGGTACACAAAATGGCGGAAGAGTGCGGAAGATTTTTCTTCGAAATTGATTAAAGAATAGTCTGAATATTATGCGTGTACAAAAGAAATAACGCGACAAGACGCGACAGGTACTCAAAAACACTTTTATACGAAAGTTTGATGCAAAAAATATCACACATTTATAGGACTTGCAAATATTATTCATAAACTTATTATTTTAATTGCAAATTAAAAATTGATTCAATGTAAAGTACATACCTTCTCCTACCATATCAAAATCGTTTTTGTTTTTCAAAAATTCAAATACCAACAAACACAAATTACAAAACAAATGCGTACTGTATTATAGCCTAGTCGTTCCTCGGCGCATTCGCTACTTACAATGACTGGGTTCTGATTTATTTTACGTATGTAAATAAACATTTGGCGCCCTTATATGGTAACAGTTTGACGGGCCAGTCATTCTTCTTTAAGAAAATGCCGATTTGTTTATATTTCGACTAGATTTGTGTTTTCGACTTTTGACCGGGTTTTTCATACAAATACTCCACTGTGCAGCGGTAACCAGTATGCCAGAGATCCGCAACGGAGCAACACGTGTACCACACATAATTCAAGTAATTTTCATATATATATATATATATATATATATATATATATATATATATATATATATATTAAACTATATATATTATATATATATATATATATATATATATATATATATATATATATATATATATATTATTATATATATATTATATATATATATATATATTATACTATATATATATTATATATATATATATATATATATATATATATTATACTATATATATATTATATATATATATATATATATATATATATATATATATTATACTATATATATTATTTATATATATATATACATATATATAATACTATATATTATATATATATATATATATAAAGTTTTCTGGTAAAAACAATTTTCCTATATACGATAATTTATAGTTTTACCTAACAAATACAAAATAATAATAACAATTATATACGAAAATATATAGTTTATCATAACAAATACATTTTAATAATAATGTATACTAAAAATATTACAAATAAATCATATATGTTTATATATAAAGGAGTATTGGTTTATATCTATATACCATTTAATGATTAATATATATATATATATATATATATATATATATATATATATATATATATATATATATATATGTATACGTATTACCAATAGTGGCGGCTATAGTTATAAACGTTTCATACATTGCATTATTTCAAGCACAGCGTCCTACAATGCCGGTTTGACGGTACCCAGTAAGTCAGGTACCTTCAACAGAACAACTGGTATCCCATACGTAGTCATAAATCATTCACACACTAATCACCTACATACAAAATAAAATAAAAAAATAATTTTTCAAAAAAAAATTTTTTTTTCAATTTTTTTTTTCCCGTTTTTTTGTGACGTACGTGCATGACGTAGATAAGCCACGCCCTCTGTCTACATCAAGTAGTATTTATACTACTAATATATTATCTATATCAGAATAAATAATCAAATCGTAATTTTCTAAATAGCAGTTACTGTATTGGTCTTACTGCGACCTATCAAGAAAGCAGACATCTCGTAATTCAATGTCTCCTTCGCCTTCGCAATACTTTGCTACATAATCTGCCTTGCTGTCTTTTGTAACAGTATAAATTGAAATAAACTTTGTTATTGTAGCGCCTGAAAACAATATTTGACCGGGTAGATGCAATGGATGTGCCCAAAGATAATCCAATGCAGGTGAATTATATTCGTATAGCACCTTATAACAATTCACTATTCCAAGCAGAATTTGAAGCTAAACGAGATATAGTCAGCAACAAATTGAAGGTTTGATATATAAATAATACAGTCATTTTAATATTGTGTGCTGATCTTTGGTGCTAATCACGTTCTAGTGATAGTTATAAATGTAAAATGTCTATTATGTTTCACAATAATACGTATATATTTCCTATAAGGCGAACTGAAAGCATGGGTGCCTGCCCCTTATCTTACTTTTCTGATTACAGTATTTAAAGTAGTTTTACAGCCAATAAAGTAAAATTGTAATATTTTGTTAGATATAATCGTTCCCAACATAAGAGTAATTATATATTTTAGCTTATTGTTGAAATCGTTAGATGTTTGGTTCGGGAAGCACCAGACACATGTGAATATCTCATAAATCTCAAGCCACCGAATACTTGTATGACACTCAATGCTGAGAACATGGCATGGAATGCTTTTACCGATGCCTTTAGCCCAAAATTAAGATGCCCATTAAAAATGGTAATTATTGTTATTCTATTAAAAGCATTATATTACTTCGAAAAGAATATATATATATATATATCAAAATGTTTGAAATACTGCAAGCGCATTTAGTTACCGATTATATCATGCAAACGTTATTTAAAGCATTGTTTATAGAACAATGGAGCTTTTCTTAATTCTTAATCGTAACTAACAATAAATAATAATAATAAATATATTTATATATAAATTAACTAAACAAATAATGCTAAACATTTTTATATCTACAATTTTAATAAAATACTAATTTTTTCCTCACTCGTGTAGTTTACGAGATATTGAAAATGTAACATTAGTAAACCGTTACTTCCTGTTTAAATATTCGTTTCAAATATAATAGATTTTCGTACAAGAGATATACAATTCATAAATTCAAAACACTTTATTTTTATATTCAATGGGAATAGTTTCAGAGCATTCACACAGTCATAAGCACACACCGATGCCATTAAGTAAATAGTCAAAATGGATTCAGGAACCCACAAAACTAAAATGTAAAATTACAATTTTATTGTTGGTAATTAGCTTGAAAACAATAATTAAGCCTATAGTAAAAGTTATCTCCTGTTACTTCTTCACTTAACCTTGTTTTCAGTTTATTTAAACAGCGCAATATGACATATATTATTTATATTTTGTTAATTTGTCAATTTTTTTGAGGCATAAGTAATAAGAAAACTATAAGGATTTTATTTTACATATGTATTTCCATGACAATATAAATAAGAATATAAAGATTTTTCGTAGCGGTTTTCTCGTAACTGGTAAATTGTTTAAAGAAATTTGTTCAAACAAAAGTTGTGCGAAATATTATATATCTTATGAACATAACTATTTTTGTCATAAGTGCAGCCGTTCTAGTGTTATTGGAGATAGATGCATAGAGTAAACATGAACTTCCGATTTATATATTATTTTCATAAATAAATGGTGCACATCTAGACCATATGCAAGTCTTAAGTTTGAAGTTTCACAATTTTACGTTCGACAGTTTCGACTCTAGAGCGTTCACAGACACACAGACGTCATTCCGAAAATTGTCACATTCGATTTAGGAAAGGTGAAAACGTGTATATCCGTTTAAATCTCGAGTTCGATTTTCCTAGTGATCTATTCTTACTTATGACTTCGTAAAAAAAGTAAAAGTATAATTTAAAAAGTTCGAGACTATATTGAAAGTTATTTAATTAAAAAATATTTTTATACATTTATTGTAATTTAACAACATAATTTACAATTATTTATTGTTGCACTGAAATAGTAAATATCGTTCAAAATTTTTAGGGTAAATATGTAGCAACTGAAGCTGGATTCGACGGAAATAAGTGGAAGATATATCCATTAGAAAAATATTACTTCAAAGAAATATTCAAACTTTACGAAGGAGATTTATTTTTAATGGAAATTATCGTTGATGTCCATTTTTCTCCTGTTCTCTAAATAAATACACACATACGATATATAATATGTTAAAATAAATAAATACAATGTTTTACATGAATAGGGTTGTGATTAATAAATATTACATAATTCCTGCGTTCTTCTTAACTTATTACCTCTATTGATAAACCTTTTTGTATTTAATCTATATCACTATCAAAATCGGTGAATGGTTAATTTTTTCTAGTATTCAAATGTATAACCGATTTATAACCCCTAATATTATTGAAGTAGAAATTTGAATTAACTACTGAATAATGAAAAAATAAAATGTAAGAGAATGTAATGACATTGTTCCTGTTTGAACAGTAATCAGTATTTAAAGCAGTGGTACTCAAACTTCATTCTTATCGCACCACACATGTGAATTACGTTAATTATGAAAGTGTTATTGGGATAGGATGGAGCTATATAAAAATGGGATCCCCGATTAACCAACTGGTGGTCGGTTAACAAACTGAAAAAATCTTGTTGACATAAAATATTTTAGAATTTTTAGTAGAATTTTTAAGTGTTTTAATTATTTTTATAAGGGCAGTATTAATGGGGGCCTTATAACTCGGGAAGTATACGGGTGATTGGATTGAAACTGCGAGCGGATTCAAATGGGATGCCAAATAATATGTGTACCAAATTTGCAGTGAATCGCTTCGGTACCTTCAGAATAGAGGGCAAACATTTGACTAACATCCAAGTATATAAGTTATATACATTATTGGATTCAGGGCGACGAGACCAACACTTTTTCTTTAAGAAATTTTTTGATCCGAGAATGCTACAGACACACGACCGAATGCTTAAGCTTCCTCGATACTACGTACGGCCAGCTAAAGATGTACAAGCAAAATAACTATCAAACAGATTGTTTACTGTTTACTTAAGGTTTATTGGTTAGTTTGAAATTTGGTTTCGACGGTAAACATAGTAGGTGGGCCTAAGATTGCGCGTGCATAAGAAGTACTGTTTACATAGGAAAACCGAACTTGCGAACTGTCATGTATTCCGCACACCGTCATCTCGTTTCGTTGGTGATTTCGGACATTCGTTGCTAAATGATAATTAGTAAAGTACAAATATTGTATTAGGACTACAATGCAAGGTGCTGCTAGACCTACATTTATTTTGTACAAATCCAGATGGTTCTACTAAATAGGAATTTTACGAACAGTGAGTCTTATTATTATATTACTAGGGTCACCCGTGGGCACCATGTGCCCATATGGTATACAGAACATAGGTCAGTTTTGACTGATGGCGAATTTTCATGTAATTTAATAATAATAACACGGATTTTCTTCATTTTGTATCGTTTGACTATAATAGTAATACAAATTTCCACATCGCAAATAATAATAAAGAAAAAATCGAGTTTTCTTTGAACGCTATTTTGTTCTTAGATCACTATTCTGAGATTAACTAATCGATCGCTTATCATGCACTGTGTAACATCCGATAAATTTAAACAAAATTTTGTTTAACTTTGATTTTAACCTTGTATGGCGCATATGTGTTGTATTATTTAGACAGTTTCTATGATTGTATATAAAAAACAGGATTATAAATTTACTTACGATTGCTGTTTATTATTTGAATCGATTATTCAAATAATATGTATTACAAATCCTTTTTACACAATATTTTTAATGTTTTGACATTTGATTCATTATTGTTTTTGAATTAAATAATCAGGCTAGATTCTGAATTTTGCAGTATTAAACTGATGGTGTCACAACGGCAGTTTTAAAAGTGATGATAATTAGTTATCTGCTAAAATACAATGGATTGTGCCATCAAAAATAAAAGAATAAAATTGCCAACCAAACTAAATATGTTTGAATTATCTCTTTAAGATTTTATTTCTCTAATAATCAGAATTATAAATTTACTTACTTGCAGTTATTAAAATTTGACAAACTATAAAATCTTACCGCAACTCATATTTTCAAAAATCACTGCTTCTTGGCCATTTTGAAGTGAAAAATATTAACTATGAATTAAAATAAATGTACAGAAACACGTATTTGCCAAAAATATATGCTAATTAGGCAATAATATGCACTTATTTCATATTATATAATTAAAAATTGAAATTATTGCATGGTACTCCCCTTAAACTTAAGATTAAACTTTGAATTGAAGATTTATCACAAAAACTTTTTTGACATTTCATTCTGACGTTTGATTCGTTTTTGTCTATTTCAAAGCAGACTGAACTTCAGAATCGTAGTGATTGTTTTATTTCAGTATAAACTATTTGATTATTTTTTATAACATTATTAACAGTCGCCATGGTGCAGTGGCTAAATGTCATTCCTTTCACCCTGGAGGTCGTGAGCTCGGTCGTGAGTTCGATCCCCGTCTATGCCAATCTGCATTTTTACAAAAAAAAGCGTTCTACACATACACACTCACTCACATACACACTCACATACACACTCACATACAAACATTTCTGGGTTATTATATTAATGATATTGTATTGAATTATTATTATATTATTTAGATTCTATATTCGAGTACGGGGCCAGGCACATCTTCCAAAGAATGTGGACATGATCCATTTTAATGAGCACGGTTTTATTTATTACATTTAAAGCCTAAATGTAATGTTCATTGTAACATATGAGCCATCATAATTTATATCTCTGATATATTACATTGTAATATATCTGAGATATATTGTTACATATTATTATGTATATAATATGTTACCAAATATATATGTGTGATACAAAGAATGTTGGTATGTATTTCTTTATTTGTTTGTTATAATCAACATTTGTTTTTTCTGATGACTAAGAAAAGGAACAATATATTGTTTACACTAATAATATTAAAATTTAAAACCATATATATTGTTAAGTATTTGTAATTAATAATAATTATTATAATATTTATAAATATATATATATTTTATTTGTTATTTCGTATAATTGGTTATATATGTTTATTTTTTTGAACTTGTCAACTATGTATTCCTTTATTTGTTTGTTATAATTAACATTTCTTTTTCTGATTTTAAATATTTGTAATAAATAACAAAAATGTAATTACATTACCAATAGTTAAGTGATATT
Organism: Leistus spinibarbis; assembly: GCA_933228885.1. NCBI lineage: Eukaryota > Metazoa > Arthropoda > Insecta > Coleoptera > Carabidae > Leistus > Leistus spinibarbis. The sequence continues at coordinate 62,970 of CAKOGD010000032.1, read as the reverse complement.
AAAATTTATAAGATAATTTGAAATATAATCGATGATGTAAAAATATTTTATGTAATAAATAATCAAATGAAACATATTATTTTTCCTCATTGACGTTTGTGTTCGTGAAAGCTCTAAATTTTTAGCAATTTTAGTTTTTGTTTCACCTACTTTATATATGTATATACAAACCATATAAAGGCGAGCTCTGCGCGTTGGTGCGTTTTACGCGTACCAAATCTTGTTTGTTTATTGTTTATTTATTTTGAAATACTCGAAAAATAATTATTTGATGTTTAAAATTACATAATTATTATATTTAATATTTATATTTGGCCTTTGGGTTTACAATATAAAAATATCTGGAGTGGCCTGCACTCGACTTTCTTTTACGCAGTTTTCACTAGATATAGATATAGATATATATATATATATATATATATATATATATATATATATATATATATATTTATATATACATATATATATATATATATATATATATATATATATATATATATATGTATATATATACATATATATATATATATATATATATATATATATATATATATATATATATATATATATATATATATAAATTACGAATCTCCGTTAAGAGTTCGGAATAAAAAATTATTTTTATTTTCGTACAAGTCACTTTACAATTAACTAATTTGATTCATAAAACAGGTTATTCTTATTTGACAGACAATTCTTAACTAACTTAAAATAATGTTTTTATTTTATGCATTGTGCAGTTTTTATTTGAACTATGAAATAAGAGGGGCATGTTGTAGCTGACGCGGCGGGATCCACGGGAACGTCGCGTCCAAGCGTTGTTGAATTTGACACTTTAGGTAAAGCGTGTATCGTAACTCCTCCCTCCTTAGAATTGAGCTTCATCGGGAAGATTGACTGGATGTTGCATGGTTGGTGTTCTCGATTGAAGTTCATTTTGATTTGGGGATGCTGAATTTTTGTTTCTTGATTTTTGGAACCAAATCATTGCTGAGATGATGCCAATGATAATGATGATTGCGTAGAGAATTATAATTGGGTAATTCAACACGCTGTTTTCCCATTCTTCTTCTTCTATGTCGTGGTACTTGTTTATTGGTAGTTTCAGGTCTTGAATGCTATTTAGTTCGATGATCGTCCTTGGAATTTGGGAAGTGTTGAGTTTAAAGCTGAAGTTCTCTATCACGATCGGTTTGCCAAAAGTTCCATCTTGAAACTTTAATTTTTGATTTTGGAATATTAGTTGACATGCGTCTTCATTGATTAAGAAGATGCCTTGCAGATTTTTTATTTCGTCGCCTAGGTCGCAGTTGATTCGAATGCTCTCGGATTTTGGAAATACGGCTAGAAATTGGTTGGTTTCTTCCAAGGTCTCTACATGATTATTTTTTATGTTCAGTTTGACATATTGGCAATTGGTAATATCATTTCGTAGTAGAATGTTTTTTTCACAAGAATCATCGTTTATGTTGTGGATTCCATTTGGACACTGATAAATATTTCCTTTCTTGCAAATGCCGCTTAGAGCCTTAATTTGATTTTCTGCTGTTTTTAGGAAGTATTCGTTGCTTGGAATAACAGTTACAAATTCAGATTGAAATTTTGTGGGAATTGATACTAGGTGGAATAGTTGAAATTCGGTTTCATAATTAATAGGGATTTCTATGAAATAAATTACTTTGTCAAATTTTAAGTTACAATTTACTGTTAATAATTTTTCCAATTCGGGCATATTATCTAGGGTCGGTTCCAGAGGTAAGTCGTGGTTATAATGTTTGTGAATTTTATTTAATTCTTCGAACAAATCGTGTGTTTTAATTATGCTCGGGTGCATTACGTGTAGTTTGCAAAAGGTTAGAGAATTTTCTATGTCTTGCAGAGTGCTTAAAATTATACTGAATAATGTGCCGAATTGATTATAAACATCTTTTATGAAAGAGCCTTCTTCGGAATGTGCTCCACTGATAACAATATGCGTTAGCTGTTCAATTTTTATTTTTAGAGTTTTTTCATTTTGTTTAATTGTTTCTATCGTTTTGTTAAAGTATTCCATGAGCTGATTATTGACTGAATATTGATTTTTTAGTTGATCGTTTAACTTATGTTGGTTATTCTGCAGGTGATTCAGAATAATTGCATAGCGTTTCTCGTCTTCAGTGTCTAGGTTACCTGTAATAGCTTTGATTACAGAGCCTAGCCCGTTTATCAACCCCCTTTTAGGTCGAGTGTTTTCGGAATTTACATTCAGGTGGCTGAATTTTCCATTTATAATGTCTTGAATGTGTTTAATGATTTTATTATGACTTTCGAATTCTTTGGAAGCGTTTGTGTTATAGTTAAATGCTTCTTTGAGGTTGTCATATTGGGTGTTTAAATTGTTATATTGTTTTAGAAGTGGTTGTAAGTCGTAGTAATGTATGAAAGTGTGTTTGGTCCGTTGAAGTTTGGCTGGTCCTAGATTTATTGTTAGTAGTCCAGGATTATGCGTTATGTTCTTGATATTTAGTCCGAAGGAGCATGTGAAGTAGAGGGACCTGCAAGATCGGGATTTTTAGGAATAATTTTTCTCGGTCTTTTGATATTTGACAAGTGGATTTTAGATTGTTTCTTGTCGTTTGGGGTTGTATTAATTTTTGCGGTTTTTAGATTTTTGTTGACTGATTCAATTTTTTCTTTTCTATATTTTTGGTGTTTTGTTTTGTTTACTTTTTGCTTATTGTGTACGTAAACAGTTTCTGGTATGTCTTGTAATTCGTCAAGATTTTCATTCCGTTTGTTAGTTAATTTGTCTTTATTATTTTGCAATTTTTCGTTAATATTTTTGTAAATTAATCTTGTTTTCTCTTTGTGGTTTTGTATGTAATCCTGTGTAATTTGTTTTTGTATTTCTATATCGAGTGGTGAATTTGTTTCTAAATGTCCATTAATAATTTCAATTGGTTTGAGAACAGTTGAAGAGTGGTTAGTGTTATTGTATGCCAGTAATGCATAGTGAACTTTGTCTTCTATTGTTTCGTTTCTAAAGTATTCTTGTATGTTAAACAATCGGATGTGTTCTATTAGGGTTGAATGAAATCGTTCAACGACACCGTTGGAATTTGGGTTTTGAGAACTAGTAAAATGAATTTCGATTCTGTGTAAAGTTAATAATTCTTTCACTAGACTGTATTTAAATTCAAGCCCGTTGTCTGAGACAATTAGCTTTGGTATTCCATGATGCGAGAAGAATTTTGTTAATTTATTTGATATTTCTACTGCATTTGTTGAAGTTACTTTATACGCTTGAGCATATTTAGAGAAAGCGTCGATAATTGTCAAGAATTTACAATTTTCGAGGCTTAGGGCGTCAATGTGAATGGTGTCAAAGGGTTTGCTCGGTGTTGGTGTAATATTTAATTTTGGATTTATAGGGTTACGTTCATATTTAGATGTTAGGCAAATTTCACATTGATTAATGTAATCAGTGATAAGTTTGATTTGATTCGGCCAGTAATATTTCTTTTTAATTTGATTGTAAACTTCGGTGATGCCACGGTGGTTTGTTTTTCCTTCGTGGTGGTTTTTAATTGTTTCGCGTATGTCATCTTCATTTTCTATATCTATTAGTTTAGTATTACATTTAACAAAATTTATTTCTGAATTTTTAAAATGTGTTTGTAAAGTGATACTAAATTTTTCGTACACTGGTTGTTCGAAATATAAGTGATATCTGATCTTTGGTATTACAAATTCTTTAATAAAATTAATGACATCGTTTTCGAAGTTACTGCTTGATAATTGAACGTGAAATCTGATTTTGTCTGAATGTAATTTAGTCATTTTAGGTTTTGATGGTGAGTGCAAAACTTCAGAGATTATAATTTGGTTTTTGCTAGTGTTTACTGGTGATTCGATGATGGGTATACCGATTATAGGGTTTTCGGTGTTTGAGTGTACAGTGTTGTCGTCTGATTCTGAGTTGTTGTGTTCTACGACCATTGATTGAGTGTCATTATTACCATTATTTGTTTGTAAAGAGTCATTAAAATTTTCAATGTAGTCAAAAAGATTTTGTGTGCCTGGATCTATTGGTTTTAATGTGTTTACGCATAGTTCGATGCGAGAGGGTGCATCTGCGTTTTTTATATTGTTGGCATGTATTTTTGTAATTATTTCCGAGTTAGCTGGAATGTTTGTATATTGGGATTTTGGTAAACTTTTATGATATTGGATATTGATACTTTGTTCTGGTGTTATGATTTTGTCGTTGGAAAGATCGATTTTTGTTTCTAAAAGTTTTAAGTTATCTAATCCAAGTAGAATATCAAAACTATTATGAAAGTCGAATAAATGATATTTTTGGATGGTTTCAGGTTTATTAAATAATTTTGAACATTGCAAATTAATGCTAAAGTTTTCTACAGAAGTACCATGTGCTGTTGAAATTTTAAAGGGATCATTTTTTATTTTATCATTAAAATATTTAATCGCGATCTCTGGATGAATGAAAGAACGTGTGCTACCAGTATCAATTAGTGCTTTCAAATTATGTTCTGGGAATATTATGAATGGTAGTTCACTTTGGTGGTGGGTCATGTTCATGAGTTCTATGTGGGTTCCGGATTCGAGGCGGGTGTCTCTAAAAAAGGATCGGAAAGATATTCTTGATCGTTAGGGTTAAATTCCTGGTTGATTACAATCTCTTCGTGAGACTCATAATCTTGGTTATTTGATGGTATTTCGCTAAATTCTGTGTTGTATAATTGTTCAGTGGTGTAAATGTTTCTTTGTGGTGGTTGGTAATTTCCGTATTGTTGGTATTGGGGACGGGTGTGTTTGGGTCCTGGTTTTGGTGTGAATGTTTGTCTCGTGCTGATGCTCATTGGTGTAGGTTTTGGGAAATTTTGATTTTGATGGGGCTTAAATACGTTTGTTCTAGTCATAGGGGATGGATGTTGAGGATTGTATCTAGGTCGATAGTTTGGTGTTTGTGGTGGTGTGTTTTTCGGAGTAAATGTCTTATTATAATTATTGTTTAAATATTTCGGTGTACTATCTGAGTTTGTGTTAATGTAAATTTGTTTTCGCGAATGTGTTTCGAGTTGAAAATCGTTTGTAAGCATATGTAGAGCGTTGTTAAGGTCTGACGGGTTTTTAGTCCGCATAAGGGTTCCTAGGGGTTCTTTGAGTCCTCTAAGTAGAACGCGCAATGCAAATTTTCTAAAATATTCTATCAGAATAACAGCTTCTGCTGCTTGAACGTGTGTCGTTAGGTACGAAACTTGTAAGTTTAAGAGTTCAATAACTCTGTTATAAAATTCAAATGGCGTTTCGTTAGATTGTTTCAATTCGGCTAGTTCTAAATTTAAAGTGAAACAATCGCGTTTATCAGAATAGGTATTTAATAGCGCCTTTTTTATATCTGCCCAACATGATATTGTGCAGCTAGCAATATTGGTTGCAGCTTTGCTTTTAATTTTTGCTAGAATACTTGACATCAGATATTCGTTCTGAAAATCGTTAATGTCGGTTGTATTATAAAATCTATTCACTAACTTCTCGCAAACCTCAATAAAACGCGGGAGTAGTTTGTTATCACCGTGAAAATCAGGGATCATGTCTAAATACTCTCGTTTAAGTTCGTTGCGTGCCATTGTATCGGAGATTGTTAAATTTTGTATACAGTTAATTAAACTTGTATCAATTATGTTATCTCTACAGGCAGGTGGGAATGAGTCAGAGGAATTATCTGAGTCTGAATTTGAATCTGTGTCGCTCGAATCGAAATATGTTTTGGAAGTGTCTCTAAGTGACATAAGTACTTACAGGAAGAAGATCAGTGTATCCATTGGTTATTGCTCGATGCAGGAACTGAACGTAGACGGTGCTCTGTATTCAGCAGGGCTGGAGATGGTTTCGTTCTTCTCGATATTCACTCGCGAATGTTGAAACGTAAATCTCAGTCTATATTTACGGACACTGTATGATCACTTCAACTGTAACTTTTGCAGATTCTCAATTAATCGTTAAGACGAACCGAAGAAAAATGTTTCCTTTCGTTTGAGAATCCTACCGACTGCGCCAATTACGAATCTCCGTTAAGAGTTCGGAATAAAAAATGAATTTTTATTTTCGTACAAGTCACTTTACACTTAACTAATTTGATTCATAAAACAGGTTATTCTTATTTGACAGACAATTCTTCACTAACTTAAAATAATGTTTTTATTTTATGCATTGTGCAGTTTTTATTTGAACTATGAAATAAGAGGGGCATGTTGTTGCTGACGCGGCGGGATCCACGGGAACGTCGCGTCCAAGCGTTGTTGAATTTGACACTTTAGGTAAAGCGTGTATCGTAACTTATATATATATATATATATATATATATATATATATATATATATATATATATATATATATAAGTTAGGTCACTGCCACTTCTATCCAAATGCTGATACAGCGCATTCCACATATAATCTCCCTACATGCAGAACACTTGTTCCCATGTAAAGGCTATGTTTAGCGATAAGAAATATTCTTTGTAATCATATCATATTCTTTGTAATCATTTTTATATTTATTAGTTTTTAGTCAAGAATTAACATCTATTTGAATGTACTTTGTGCAAATAAACATTTTTTTTAAATGCAATTTCTCCGCAATTGCATAATTGGCGCAGTCGGTAGGATTCTCAAACAAATCTCACCGTGTAAAAAGTTAATGTTTTAAAAGACTCTTATCGTTCGATAACGATAACCATTGTGTTATTTTTGTTTCGTGTCTACGATTAATTGAGAATCGAACAAGAACTTCAAGTCCAAGAACAAGAGACCAGAGATCTCGACAATCTACGAGTGTATATCGTATGAAAACAGAAGACCTCCAAGTCATCGTTCACCTATTCCTGCCACGCTGAAACCGTCGGTAGATGCCAATGGACAAGATAATCTTGATGTTACTCCTGTAAGTACATATATTCTTCAGAGATACGCGTCAAATAGAAATAGATACAGATTCAAACAATTCCTCTGACTCACCCCCATCAACCCCCACGTACAATACGTCAATCAGTTTAGATTTAATTATTCAAATAGGAAATTTAAATCTAGCCGAAATGTCAGTACCCGTACTTAAAAAGGATTATATAGAAATGATCCCAGATTTTCATGGAGACACTAAACTTCTCCCACGGTTCATTGAAAATTGTTAAAAGTTAGTGAATAAATTTTATAATATTTCAGACGTAAATGATTTTCAAAACGAATATCTTATGTCAAGCATTCTTGCTAAAATAAAAGGTCAAGCCGCGATAAACATTGCTAGTTGCACAATTACTCGATGGTTAGACATTAAAAATTCGCATGTTAACATATACGCAGATAAAAGGGACTGTTATACCCTAAATATTGAAATGACAGAATTGAAACAAGGTAACGAAACTGCATTTGAATTCTATGACAAAGTACAAGATTTGTTAAATCTTCAAGTATCATATCTTTGTACACACATAAAATCGGATGAAGTTGCAATTCTTGTTTTATATTTTAGAAAATTTGCGTTAAGAATATTGCTAAGAGGTCTTAAAGAATCCCTAGGAACTTTTATGCGCACAAAAAACCCTGCAGATTTAAGTACCGCACTTAACATGCTTACTAACGATTTCCAATTGGAAACACAGATAAAACAAGAACTGGCGCTAGCGCCAGTGCTATCAGCTCGACGTTCCGGCGAGCGCGGTCACATCAATAAATACAAAACTAAAAGCGATAGCAATTATTATAGTACAAAATTTATTGTTGTTATGATATTTCATCGGCATTTAATATGAAATTAATAAATTTCTAAGTTTACGTATATAATTCTTAATCATCGACATTATACTCACATTGCCCATTGAACCAATCTAACCAATTATGATCCCGACATTTATTTATTCCTGTACCATAACAGTTTTAATTTCCAAAAACTCCACATTTAAAATTGCACACATGGGTAACGTTAATATCGTTCGTTTCGTGATTTGCCAAGGATATTGATAATTATTTGATGAACATTTCCTAATTTTATTAATTAATACACAGAAGCTAATGGTTTATACATTGGAATTTATAACCAAACAAATTACTGTCACAATAGACATAACTTCTTTATTTCACTAACAGATGGCGATCAATGTCTGATATACTTCAAAATATATTTATATTTTTTTTTAAGCCTATGGGCTCACAATTTGAAAAAACTTTAATCACATAAAATATCTTAGAATGTTGAGTAAAAAATTCTAAAATTTTTAAATGTTGGCTAAGGGCAGTATTTAGGAGGGTTCCAAATTTTGGGGGCCTATAACGCCGGCCCTGTACTGACGATTGGATTTAAAATGCGACGGGAACATCACGGGCATGGAAATTATATGCATACCAAATTTCATCAAAATCGGCCCGGTACCTTCAGACGAGTTGCGGTCACAAACTCATGTCTTACGACGGACCGACCGAGCGAGCGAGCGAGCGAGATACATACATCCAAGTATATGAGTTATATATATTTTTGGATTCAGGGCGAAAATACAAGAACTTTTTGTTAATATTTTTTTTCGATCCGAGCATGTTACAGACACACGACCAATCACTATAGCTCTTTTGTACTTACTGTACGACGAGCTAAAAACAAACTTATTTCACTATCAAACAGAAACAACCTTACAATTACACAACTATGAAACCATTTCAATACAAATCTAATATGCCAAATTCCCAACTAACATATCGACCAAATTTACCTAGTACAACTAATAAATTCCCATCACCACAACCAAATAAATTTAACGCCTTTAGTCCAAATCAAAATCAACAATTTACTAAACCAACACCTATGAGCATTTGTACTAAACAAACTTTCACTCCTAAACCCGGTCCATCACACACAAACAACATACCACGTCCACAACAATGCCCGTGCAGACAACAACAATAAAAACCATTAAATTATAATTCCGAAGAACTCTTTAATACAGAAATATACGAAATATCTGATGGTGAACAAAATCCTGAAGATAATAACGTTACTATTTGCGAAATAGATCAAAATTCAGAAGAATACGAAAAATACGATTCGGATTCTTTTTTAGAATTAAAGGGGCATTCACCTTTTGAGCACAAAAAAAAGCTGTTTTTTAACAATTTTTTTTTCTCAGGGTACGTTTGAGATATTCGCATGCGGTTTTTTGTATCGTATTTATTTAACTTTTCTCTTTCATAAGGTATTTTTTAAAGTCGGGTACGTTCAGCCCCGGCAAAGATGTCCAGGTCCAAAGTGGGCAGCTCAATTTAGGTGCGCGGTAGCATAACTCTGGTCCCAGTTGTTTGAAAAAAAATAAGAAATAAGGGTTTTAAAGTATATTAAATTGTTTAAGAATTGACATTCGGGTAGTCCATTTGGACCATAATTATCAAAATGGCGACCATCGTACGAAAAAAGTTATGTTTTGCCATTTTTTTTTTCTCCTTTGGCGGGCCTTAAAAAATATTAACAACTGTCGGACACACTTCGTCGAGAATCAACTCTTAGAGAATTTTATTACCTTTAAAATGCACTTATCGAGAGTTAAATCGGTTTATTTGTTGTTGAGATATTCTACCGCGCGACTTAAAAAATATGGTTTCGAGAAAAACGCGCTTAAAGTTTCAGCTTCAGACTGACGCGCGCGAAAACGCCGTGCTTGAGCAAAAATATTGTTTTGTTTAAATCGCAATTTCACATATTTCCAACTCGAATTTCAAACAAGAACTGGCGCTAGCGCCAGTGCTATCAGCTCGCCGTTCCGGCGAGCGCGGTCACATCAATAAATACAAAACTAAAAGCGATAGCAATTATTATAGTACAAAATTTATTGTTGTTATGATATTTCATCGGCATTTAATATGAAATTAATAAATTTCTAAGTTTACGTATATAATTCTTAATCATCGACATTATACTCACATAGCCCATTGAACCAATCTAACCAATTATGATCCCTTTGATTTATTTATTCCTGTACCATAACAGTTTTAATTTCCAAAAACCCCACATTTAAAATTGCACACATCCACATGGGTAACGTTAATATCGTTCGTTTCGTGATTTGCCAAGGATATTGATAATTATTTGATGAACATTTCCTAATTTTATTAATTAAAACACAGAAGCAAATGGTTTATACATTGGAAAATATAACCAAACAAATTACTGTCACATAAATATAACTTCTTCATTTTACTAACAGATGGCGATCGATGTCTGATATACTTCAAAATATATTTATATTATTTTTTTTAAGCCTATGGGCTCACAATTTGAAAAAACTTTAATCACATAAAATATCTTAGAATGTTGAGTAGAAAATTCTAAATTTTTTATAAGTTGACTAAGGGCAGTATTTAGGGGGGTTCCAAATTTTGGGGGCCTATAACGCCGGTCCTGTACAGACGATTGGATTTAAAAGGCGACGGGAACATCACGGGCATGGAAATTATATGTATACCAAATTTCATCAAAATCGGCCCGGTACCTTCAGACGAGTTACGGTCACAAACTCAGGTCTTACGACGGACCGACCGAGCGAGATACATACATCCAAGTATATGAGTTATATATATTTTTGGATTCAGGGCGAAAATACAAGAACTTTTTGTTAAGATTTTTTTTCGATCCGAGCATGTTACAGACACACGACCAATCACTATAGCTCTTTTGTACTTACTGTACGACGAGCTAAAAACGGCTTCAGAGACCTATAGTCAACACTTAAAAGTGTCCTATTCTGCAAAAAAAATATATCGATTTTTTGAATCCGCAAAAGGTGAATGCCACCATAAGAGCCTCGGAAACAGAATAGAACTTATAAATTTAACACATAATGAAAGTGAATTACCTTTCGTTATATTTCTAGAATACAATTTAAAAGCACTAATTGACACAGGTTGCACTAGTTATGTAGACCCAACTATATTAATAATCTGTATTTACGCTTTATCTATGCTGACGCATTATATTTAAGACAAACAATAATATGAATCTGTTGATGAAAGTAGAGACGTGACAAAGTCAGTCTAATTTCTGTAAGCATATTGCAAACTTCGATAATAAAATAATATATGTTTTTAAAAATAGAAATCTCTATTGAAATTTCATATTTGGCGCAGTCGGTAGGATACGCGAAACAATCTACGATCGGAATTCAATAAATTGAATTAATCCGTTAAAATCGCATTTTGTTCGTTTTAACGTTAATTCGCGAATCGGAACACATCAAGTGCAGTGCTTAGAAATTAACCCGTTGCAAAGAGCCACCAAGTGTAGTGCCAGCATCGTTAACAGTTGCAAAGAGCCACCAAGTGTAGTGCCAGCATCGTTAACAGTTGCAGAGAGCCACCAAGTGTAGTGCCAGCATCGTCAACAGTTGCAAAGAGCCACCAAGTGTAGTGCCAGCATCGTCAACAGTTGCAGAGAGCCACCAAGTGTAGTGCCAGCATCGTCAACAGTTGCAGAGAGCCACCAAGTGTAGTGCCAGCATCGTCGACAGTTGCAGAGAGCCACCAAGTGTAGAGCCAGCATCACCAGCCGTTACAAAGAGTAACCAAGTGTAGTGTTAACAAGTGTTAACCTCCTGGACACAAAAATTACAAGACGAAAGTCAATCCACCACAAATCTCCACAAAATAGATGAAGATTGTTTGGACCAACATAATTTTGTGCATAACTCTGTTGTAAGTAAACTTTATTGTAAAGCTTATATTCTATCACCTTGAGTAAATTGTTAGAAATAAATAACGAAATAATGGCTGATAGAACCAGCAAAATCAATTTTGCATTAAACGCGATTCCACAATACAATGGAGATCCCAACAAATTAACTACATTTATAAATGCTGTGAACACTATCCAAACTCTATTTGGTAATTTAAATCCACCTTTAGACGATTTTGATAAATCAATAGCATTTCTAAATATCAGAAGTAAAATAACAGAAAAGGCCCTGGATAGTATAAAGGACCTAGAATTTCAAAATTGGAACGATTTAAGACAACATTTGATTAATAGTTTCAAAGATAAAACCAATTCAACCACTATAATGAATGAGATTTTAAAATTACAGAATTATAAAAATCCATATAAAATGTTAGAAGTTGTAAAAGAAAGATTTCTTGCTTTCAAATCAAGATTTAGCATTGAAGAAAGTGATAATGATGCAAAATTAATAATAAGTAAATTTGCTGAAAATCTAATTGTTTCACATTTTATATCCACTATAAATGACCCATATAGAAATAATATTGCGACAAGAAATCCAAATAATTTAGTTGCAATAGAAATGTTATTACAAAACGATTTCCAGTATTTGAGGTATACTCAAACACCCAAAACCAACCAAATAAAATCAACTAATATACCAATACAAAGACCATTTGAAAAGACATTCCGTACCGGACCAATTAACTTTGAAAATAAATTTCAACCTAAAACATTTGCACCAAGACAACAAATAAAAAGTGCCCAAGGCATAAAACCAATACCAATGTCTATACAAACTTGACAAACGTTTAGACCACGTTATAATCAAAATTATAATCAATCTCAAATAAACCCTTTACCAAATTACGAGTCAGAGGAATTATTTAATAATGAAGAACAAATCGATAACGATGAGTACACTCACGTTGACGAATTTGAAAACCAAAATCTTGAAGACGAATCTTTTTTAGGATTAGACAACCTATCAATGTCGGAGAAATAATGAATATTAACTGTAACAGTAAATTGCCATTTCTAAAAGTAAAAGATTATATAATTTTGATAGACACCGGTTCAACAATAAATCTAATAAATAAAAGTTATGTTAGACTAAATGAAAAGAAATTTAAAATTTATAATGAACCTTTCAGTTTTACTATTACATTAGGAAAAACATCCGGAAACGAATTTATTATATTAAATATTGAAAATAAACAAATTAAATGTTTTCTTTTTGATTTCCATAAAGAATTCAATGTTCTATTAGGTTTGCCTGCCTTACAGATGTTAAAAGCAGAATTAAACTTTGAAAATAATATCGTAAAAATTTGCAATAAAAGACTTAAGCTACAATATTTTAATATAAAAAATAATATAAACACAATCGAAACTAACGAAATAAAAATTGAAGCTGAACATTTAAATGATGAAAAAAAACACGCAATTTACAAATTAATAAACAACACAGACGCATTATCCCGAATTAGACAAAAATTCCAAATTAAAATTACTAACGAAAATATATTTGATAAAAATTATAATTTAGTTCATTGTATATCTTCAGATAAAAAACTAAGTAAGGGTTTCGCCAAACAAATAGAAGCCAAATTTAATAGCAAAAAATATTTAACAGAACAAACCAAAAATATAGGCGATATATTAATTCAACCAATTCATAACAAACACATTTTATTCCATCTAATTACAAAAGATATTTATTTTGAAAAACCCACACTAAAAACTATAGAAAATTGTTTAATTAAATTAAAAAACTATTGTATTCAAAACGAAATATACGAATTACACATGCCAAAAATATGCAGTAGATTGGACAAAATAAATTTCGAAACTATTAAATTATTAATAATAAATACATTTAAGGATACACACATCAAAATTATAATTCACATATTACCAAATGAAGTAAATATTAATGACAACGAAAGTATTATTCCGCAAACCAGTGAAACTGATTTAGAAACTTGTCATTCAGATGATGAAAACGACATAAACGGAATAACATATAAAGAAGTAGCTATTAACATAGGAAAAAATCAAATAGTAATATCTTCACATAATTTAGAAACTGATGTTAAATTACTAAAGCTATTTAAACATACTAAACAAAGACTTATAATTAAAATGAATAATCAAAATCTAGAAGCCGTAAATCAAAGACCAGAATTTAAAAACAGTAATAGTCAAGAAAAAATTAAATTTGCTTTAATTGGATATAACAATTCGATAACTTCAATTACTAAACTAACACCAATAGAAATTTTATTCGGACAAGAAAAAAAGAAAAATATTTTTGAAACAGAGAACGTTTGTGAAGATTATTTAGTAAACCATAAAAATAAACTTAAAGAAATTCAAATTCTCGTAAACAAAAATATACAAGCTAATAAAGATAAACGAATTCTTTCACAAAATAAACCTTGCAATAAGCCGGAACAATTACCCACTCATGTATTAATAAAAGAAGGAAAACGAAGAATCCAAAAAATTAAAAAACCACTGTTTTACAGATGCACAAACGGACTAGAAGAATTAGAAGAGATAAATCAAAATCCCGGAATAAACATATTAGAATTAGGAAATGTTTATGTGCATATTAACTCACAATATAATTATTATAAATATTACCTAAGTAGCATTTCCTTAGAATACTCTAAAATTATCATTCACAAAAATGAATTATTTACTAAAATTAATAATTCAAATAAAACAAATAATAACTATAAACAGGAATTGGAAAATTATATGAACATTTTAGAATTCAATTGTAATCGCTTAAATTATAAAATTAGGAACATTTCTAACAAGAATAAACGAAATAAAAGAGGACTCATAAATGGCTTAGGTAACATAATTAAATCTATAACTGGAAACTTAGACGCTTTGGATGAACAAAAATATAACGAAATATTCAATAAAATTAAAGGAAATCAAGAAACACTACAATCTCAAAATGTTGAAATAATTAGAATAAATAAAGAAATGATTAACAAATTTAATTCACAATTAGAAAATATTAAGCATAACGAACTTGTCTTGAAATCAAGAATCATGCAAACTGAAAATATATTAAAGGAAATAATGAATTTGCAAAATACGCTTATAATTAAAGATATATTAAATCAATTAATATTATTAACAGTAAATTTAATAGAAATAATTTCAGAAATTGAAACTAGCCTTACTTTTTGCAGCCTAAACAAAATACATTCTTCAATAATCACAGTAGACGAATTACGAAAAATTATTAATCAAATCACTGATGTTAATTTTTGGGATATCTCAACACAGATAACCAGCCATTGTAAATTGGAAAACGAAATGATAGAATATTTGCTAGAAATACCTGTATACAAAATGAATGATAAGAAACTTATTCAAATAACCCCTATACCTATATATAACAATAATAAAATGCATATGTTAGATATAAGTAAAGAATTAATTATGATACATAATGACAAATTTGTAATAATGAATAGTTGTACTAAAATACAAACTAACTACCTGTGTAAAACTAATTACATAGAAACAAATAAATGTTTAAATAATATTATAAATCTACAACACAACGATGAATGCGAATATCATCAAATTCACGAAAGTTTTGTTATAATAAAAATAGAAGATTCAAACATTGTAATAATAGCTAGTGATGTCAATCAAAACTTAAATATTAAATGTAAAGACTATGAAAAACACAAACAAATTATTGGAATATATAAATTTAAAACCAACAAAAATTGTATCATAAATTAATATAATTTAGAAAATTATGCAACCACCAGCAAAGAAATCATTTTTGAAAATTACAACTTTAATATTAAGAACCAACAAATGAGTAACAAAACTCTTATATTAAAACAAATAGACGAACAAAATATTATAATGAACGAAATTCGAAAAATTGATAAAATAGAAATTAACCAGAACCATCATCCCATAATTAATTCAATTATTGTAATTATTATTGTAATCACTATAATTATATTAATGGTAATAATTGTAATTAAAAGAAATAAATATAAACATAGATCATTTAAAAGATCAAAATTCGAATTAAACGAAGAGAGAGATAAAGCTCCATTTTAAGAAAGGAGGAGTTATGTAGACCCAACTATATTAATAATCTGTATTTACGCTTTATCTATGCTGACGCTTTATATTTAAGACAAACAATAATATGAATCTGTTGATGAAAGTAGAGACGTGACAAAGTCAGTCTAATTTCTGTAAGCATATTGTAAAGTTCGATAATAAAATAATATATGTTTTTAAAAATAGAAATCTCTATTGAAATTTCATATTTCACTCGCTCGTTTATTATACCCGAAATTGCAGAAAAGTATTTTAAGAATCAAATAAAAAAGGATCCATTTAAAATAATATCCGTACACGGAACATCTAATGAAAAATTCAGTATTTTGATACCATGTTCAAAATTGTTTGAAAGACAAAATGTTATATTAAAATATCACTTATTTAATTTCCATAATCAATTCGATATCTTACTAGGTTTGGATAATTTAAAAATTCTAGAAGCTATAATTGATTTCACTCGCGATAAAATCATAACCCCTTCACTAGATATTAAAATTCATTATCATAAAATCGTACCATATTCACATTACACCAAAATACCACCTAAAACAGAAAAATTATCGAAATTCTATGTTAAACACATTAAGAACGGTGAGGCACTTATACCAGAAACACACATAAATACTTTAGTAATTCCAGAAGGATTAGCTAATGTCCAAAATCACGAAATAATTTATCCAATTATTAATCCAAATGAATACGAACAAGTAATAAATTCAGTAAATCCTATTCGTGCTCATTCTCTAAATAACTATGATATAAATAACGAGAATTTTAATTATACAAAATCAAATACTAAATTTGATATATCCAAAATTCGTACCAATCACACGAACACTGAAGAGAAAACAGCAATTACAAAATTAATAAATCAATTCTCTGATATCTTTCACTCGGACGATAAGTCACTATCTTTCACTAACGAGATTAAACACCATATTCGTACTAAAGATGATATACCGATTTACACAAAAACATATCGATACCCCGAGATTCACCGAAAAGAAGTTCGGAAACAAATTACAAAAATTTTAAACCAGAAAATTATACAACCCTCACATTCACCATGGTCATCCCCTGTTTGGATCGTGCCCAAAAAGCTAATGCAAAACCACAAAGAAAAAACGAAAATACTATACCAAAATATTAATGAACAACTACAAAACAGAAAAACGAAATTAATAAATAAACTGAACGAAAACCGTGAAAACTTACCAGAAATACCAGAAACCGTGTATGTCAAAAATAAACAAAAGGTTAACAAAACTCAAGATGTAAAATTTAGAAAAGAAAAGTTAGAAGAAGTAAATGAACATTTAAAAACCGCTATTATCGAAACAGACCCCAAAAGTAAAAACCAACCTAAAATACACTTATCCAATATAAAAAGACCTCGAAAGATTGTTCACAAAATTTCGAATTTTACAGATCCTTCTATTCCATCCACATCTACGGAATAAACATCAAGAATATTACACATAACCCCGGACTATTGACAATTAATTTAGGACCAGCCAAACTACAAAAAACAAAACATACGTTTCTTAATTTTTATGACTTACAAACACTATTCAAAGAATACGCAAACTTAAACGACCAATACACCAATTTAAAACAAGCCACTGGTAACAATAAAACTATTATACGAGAACTGGAAAACAATGATAAAATAATTAAATATGTACAATATTCAATTCAGAATAAAATCAACCACATAACATTTCACTCAAAAATACACAGAAATAAAAGAGGCCTAGTAAATGGATTAGGATCCATAATTAAAATCATCACCCGCTATCTAGACGCCGAAGACGAAAATCGATATGACAACATTCTTAATCAGTTACAGAAAAATCAACATAAAATAAATGAACAATTAAAATATCAATACACCACTAATAATAATTTAATCAACCAATATAATCAAACAATTGAAACAATTAGACACAACGAACTTGTACTAAAATCAAGAATTATGCAACTAGCACAATTCTTAAAACAAGAAATTCAAACGCAAGATATTCAATTTGCTAAAGATATTTATAACCAGTTATCTACATTATTTAGTGTAATTTTGAATGTACTTCAAGATATAGAAAATTCTCCGACTTTTTGTAAATTGCATGCACTTCACCCCAGTATTATAAAAACTCATGATCTTCATGAAGAATTAAATAAAATTTATAAACATTACTAAAACGAATTTCCTATCGAGCCAACTCTTGAAAACATGTACGAACTTGAAAAATTAATCACTGTAAACTGCGGAATCGAATCAGATAAAATAGTTTATTTTTTAGAAATACCAATAAACTACGAAACTGATTTTGTACTATACCATCTCATATCCATTCCTACCAATTATCAGTCTGAATACGTAACTATTATTCCCAGTTACGAATATTTTTTATTAACAAATGACAATCAAATTAAATCTCTGAACGTCGGATGTACAAAAGGAACTTACTATCAATGTCCAAATAAAGCAAATGTAGTAAACGATGACACCTGCGAAAAAAATATTATCCTAAATAATGATAATAAAAATTGCCAATACATCAAATTGAACATCAAAAGGAATCACATAGAAATTGTTGAAGATATTAACCTATATCTGGCTGTACTTCCAATACCAGACAATATCCACCTAATTTGTAAACACGCTGACGAGATAAAATTGTTGCAAGGAATCTTCCTCTTCAAAGAAGACGAATGTCAATTAGTTTTTCAAAATCAAAAATTAAAATTCCATGACAAAACCTATGGGAAACCAATCATAATAGAAAACTTCAAGATTCAACTTCAAACGAAGCAAATACCGAAGATTTCAATCGAATTAAACACAATCCATGAACTCAAGTTGCCAATCAACAAATATGAAGACATTGAAGAAAACAAAAATAACGACAACATAAATTGTTATATCATAATATTGTATGTCATTATAATAGTTACAGGAACTACCCTATCAGTAACATACGTAAGAAGAAGGGTCCGCAAAGCAAACAATTCAAAACCTGCAAAACAAGATCAAGAACGAGAATCTCCGATTCCAACCCCACGGCCCAGGTTGAATCTTCCGGACGAAGCTTCATTTTAAGGATGGAGGAGTCAGGTCACCGCCACTTCTAACCATACGCTGATACAGCGCATTCCACATATAATCTCCCTACATGCAGAACACTTGTTCCCATGTAAATGCTATGTTTAGCGATAAGAAATATTCTTTGTAATCATATCATATTCTTTGTAACCATTTTTTATATTCTTTGTAATCATTTTTATACTTATTAGTTTTTAGTCAAGAATTAACTACTGTATTGTAAACATCTATTTGAATGTACTTTGTGCGAATAATAAACATTTTTTTTAACTGCAATTTCTCCGCAATTGCATAATTTATATATATGTTTATGTATGCGTATGTATGTATTTATATGTAAATGCATGTATTCGTATGTATTTGTATGTATATGTATGTACATGTATGTTTATGTATGAATATGTATGCATATGTATGCATATGTATGTATATGTATGTATATGTATGTATATGTATGTTTATGTTTGTATTTGTAAGTAAATGTATGTTATTGTATGTATTTGTATGTATAACTATGGAAATGTATGTATATGTTTGTATATACGTGTATGTGTGGGGGAAATGAAGGCTATTTGTAGGTAATAAGCAATTTCTTATTATATAATTAAAAGCAACCTTAGCATCGTCACTACCTATTGCATCAGCTGCAACCGCTGCCATCTGGGCCTCTGCACTCCTAGGTAGTACTTGTACAAATTTTACAATGTTGACTGGGTTTTGATCCGAGGCGTCGGTGCAAGGTCTATGAAACACAATGGCATTGTTTGGCGTTGCATTTATTGTTTTCGCAATCACAAACAACTATGTCACCAAATTTTGTGCCTAGCTTTATGGCCTCGGTAATTAGGTACGGCTGATCGACAAGCAACTGTGAAATTTTTCGCGTCGGCTTGAACGTATCACGTTTGCATACCTTGTTCATGACGTCCATGATGATGGTGATGATTATACGAGAACGGAGAGACAGAGCGTGCGCGTGTTCAAAACTTGAATGATGCAAAGCTAAATTTTGCTCCTTTTTATATACAACTATGTCCTATATACTTCCCACCTTTTTGCCCGTGTGCAGCAAAAGCATGCTGCCGCCTCCACCTCCGCCACCACCGGCATAATTCATTTTTGTAATTCGAAGAACTATTCTTTTTAGGATCAAACGAGCTGCGCAACCTCATTGGGGGGTCGAAAATATTATACGTGCAGTCACAAAGTCAAAAGAGCCGCTGCGCCACCACTGGAAACGGCGGTGCATTATAGCTGTGTGTGTGCAATACATATTGGTCACTTGCTTTATCGCCAAAAAGATCGTATAATTATTTGTAGGTTTGTAAGTAACCAAATTTTAAGTAAAGGGTGTTGGCCTAAGATTTTGGAAGAGTAGAATATTTATAAACAACTGGCTATTGGTTGAATCAAGCAATTAAAATTGTCACTAATGTTCTTATTTTTACAAAATTCAGTGTTTATAAATAGGTTTATTTATTTAAACATCAGTGATTGAAAATAAGACCAAATTTTGTGCCCTCTACTCTGAAGGTACCGGAGCGATTCACACCAAATTTGGTACACATATTATTTGAATCCGTTCGCAGTATAAATCCAATCGCCCGTATACTTCCCGAGTTATAGGGCCCCAAAATTTAGAGCCCCCCTTAATACTGCCCTTATAAAAATAACTAATACACTTAAAAATTTTAATAAAAATTCTAAGATATTTTATTTCTACAAGATTTTTTCATTTTGTTAATCCAAAGCCTGAAAACAAAATTAAATATTATAATTTTGAATTATAAAATATGAACTAAATTTTTTTTATCAATATAATCTAAAATTAAATGTGCAACTTTTTATATCTATAACATATTTTCAAATTGTTAACCAAAAGGCCATAATTATTAAAAAGCACTGCTCGCAACGCATATTTTACCAAAGGGCGAGCTCTGCGCGTTGGTGCGTTGGTGCGTTTTACGCGTACCAAATCTTGTTTTTTTTAAATTATTTATTGTTTGCAATATGAGAACATTATACGCAAAATGTTTTGTAAAAATGAAATATATTCGTAATATAAGGAATTTAATCTCTAACCACAACCAGCATATAGTTAACGTTCGCTCCCCGGAATCGCAAATATTTAAAGAGACTCATTTATTAAACAACGCACCTATGCGTTCAGCTCGCCTTATAAGTAATGCGATGCGAGCAGTTATCTAGTCATCAATAGATGGCTTTACAGTTTATTATTATGCTCGCTACTTGTTTTTTTCAAATTGTGAACCCATAGTTCATAATAATTAAATACAATTATTTTTTAATTTTAATGCCAAGCGTGAAGCAGAAGCTCCCTTCAACTGCTCGCATTGCGTATCTTACCTAAGGGCGAGCTGGACGCATTGGTGCATTGTACGTACCGAATACCACAGCTCTTCTGTACTTGTCAATGTCTCAAATCGCCATAAATATTTAAAATCGTGAATACGTAACTAGAATGTAGAAACATTATAATGACTAGTTTCATTAACAGAATGTCAGAATCACATAATTATTGAATGTGTGTGTGTGTGTGTGTGTTTATGACGAAAAACTTGATTTTTATAAATTGAACCAGTCCTATAGTTATAATGAACATTTATAAACAGTATTAAAACATCGAGGGAAGCAATCGGACGTGTTCCAGTTCCAGTTCCAGTCGAGGTATTATTTACGATATCGATATCGAGGTAAAATCGACGATTTAAAAGCGCTAATTGTTAACCTATTGTATTCCTATATAATGTGTCCGTTCTGTTTTGTATGCTATGTGTGGTATGCTGTGTGTGGTATGCTGTGTATGGTATGCTTTGTATGGTATGCTGTGTGTGGTATGCTGTGTGTGATATAAATGGGAATGATTGCGGTTTTAAGGCCACTTATTTCCCCAACTTCTAATTATTAAATTATGTTTTCAGGTCTACAGTAGGGCCCTACGAGTATTTAATTTAATTTTATTTTATTTAATTTGTATTAATTTGTATAATTATTTTACAGCTGTGTATGGTGCACCAAATGTTTGAACTTTAAGGGGTATTCACACTTATGTAACTGTTTGCAAACCAAAGGTACTCAAAATATTCAGTGGCCCCGTGTGATCTCCTGCTGGAGTATAAAATCATATCGTCGCGCGCAAAAAGACCACAGAATTTGGCTATTCCGCGGTTGGAAGAAACAAACTCTTACTTAAGTGTTGAATAAATGGAATTAAATGTAATAGTGGGCACCCAACGAGCGACGAATAATATATAATTCGCAGTGTAGTAACGTTGCAATCAAAGGTACTCGTTCACCAGTTGGCGGCCCGGCAGCGCTACCTGTACTGATCCAAGTCCCAAGTAAGTCCTTGGTAAAACGAACTTTAAGTTTGATCGCCGTGCGTATCCTTAAATGGGTTAGCGTCGTTGAGGCGTGTCGACTAGATCAGAAGAAGCAGGGGCTCTGTCTGTTCGGTGGGGCTCGCGCGATAGTTAAGTCCAAGTCTGCGGCGAGTATTCGCGATTGCAACTCTTACTAAAGTGACGAATTTCAGGGGGGAGGCGGGTCCCTGCCGACGTGGAACCGACCTTGTCGAGGTGGCAGGGCTTAAGCATCAATCACTATTATTCAAATACTGATTGATGCAACTAACAGGTTCCATAAAAATCACTTCTTTTTCTTTCCAAAAACTACATTCCAAATATTGATTTTGAATATTCAATTCATATTATAATAAACATTTTGTTAAATACGATTTTTAAAAGACAGCAACACTATGTAAATAATGGATATAAATTTACAAGTCCATGTAAAGTTACAATTATAAATCATATAATTATACGCAGAAATATAGTAAAAAAACTCAGGTAAATTAACTAAAACTAGAATTACATAATTTTTTGTTGTAGTTTATCATATCAGTAAATGTTTTAGTTTTATTTGCTTTAAATAATGTTTATATTGAATATGTTTCCGATTAGCGTTCTGAGAGTTTGAGTAATTTTTAAGTAAATATTTTGTACATGGAATAATTCTGTTTGTTTTAAATCATTGTGGCTTTTTAAGTATTTTTATAATTTGTTCAATTTACCTAAACTTTATATTTGTATTGTTTAACTTTTATTAAATATAACTCTGTGATTATTAATGTATATTTTATCTGAATTTAATGAATGTTTTGTTAATTTAATTATATTTTATTTCCTTAATCCACATCACATTCAAAAAGGCGAACTCGTGAACAGTGAACTGATGGTTATCAGTTACATGTTCACATAAGAACGTCCGACGTAAAGATAAAGATATTTCTTCATATTGTGAACCCAAGGTCCATAAAGACATATTTGAATATAATAATTATTATATTTAAAATATGCAATTTGTTTTTTTATATATAACAAAAACTCGACAAAAGATAACTATACTGTCAAAGTTATGTCGATATTTTAACAAGTTTGCCACGTTTCATAAATCTTAAATGAGTTTAACTTTGCATAAAATATATTCGGTTTATTAAGGGGGTATTCACATTGTGAAAAGAAAAAGAATAGTATTTTTTTTGTCTTTATATGTCTAGAATATATTTTTAAAAGTGTTTTGCAAAATTCGACTTAAAAAAATAATTATATAAATTTTAAGCATACCATCTCATTTTTTAGTTCAATTTATTTTTATATTAATATGATTTGGTACGCGTACAACGCATCAATGCGTTCAGTTCGCCATTTAAGTGTAATATATACGATGCGAGCCTTTTGGTCAACAAAATTCAAAATTATAATATTTAATAATTTTTTATGGCCTTTGAGTTAACAGTATGAAAAAATAATGCTGACTTAAATTATCTTAGAAATATTAGTAGAATTTTTGGGTGTTTAAATTATTTTTATAAGGGCAGTATTAAGGGGGGCTCTAAATTTTGGGGGCCTATAACTCGGAAAGTATATGGGCGATTGGATTTATACTGCGAGTGGATACAAATGGGATAGTAAATAATATGTGTAGCAAATTTGGTGTGAATCGCTTCGGTACCTTCAGAGGAGTTGCAAATTTGGTCTTACGAGCGACGACTAACATCCAGTTATATATTTTTTTTTGGATTCAGGGCGACGAGACAAACACTTGTTGTCTTCAGATATTTTTTAATCCGAGAATGCTACAGACACACGACCGATTGCTTTATATATTTTTGTATCAATATAATCTACAAAAAATTGTGAGACTTTTTATATCTATAACATCATTTCAAATTGTTAACCAAAAGGCCATAATAATTAAATGCCACTGCTCGCAATGCATATCTTACCTGGGCGAGCTCTACGCGTTCGTGCGTTTTACGCTTACCAAATCTTGTTTAATACGTGCACTAAGTGAATTTATATGTTTTATACATTTTCTGAAAGGTGTCAGTGTGTAGATAACAAAAACAGTTCTCCCTTATTTCTTAGACATTTAGATTTTTTGTAAATTGGGGAAATGTCTATAGTCGCAGGCGCACCATTTTGATTCTATTCAATGTACGTTGACTACACTCGTTCGATTTCTATGTATTATATCTTAAATGATAGCAAAAAGTGCACTGATTAAGATGATGTATCACATTTGCATAAGGACTGTGTAGATTTTCATACAAATTAAGAAGATGTAGCAAGTAGCCAATTCCATTTTAAAATGTAATTTTTTTTATGCATGCACTAAGTAAATTCATATGTTTTATACATTTTCTGAAAGGTGTCAGTGTGTAGATTACAAAAACAGTTCTCCCTTGTTTCTTAGACATTTAGATTTTTTGTAAATCAGGGAAACGTCGGACGACGTGCCGTTTGTTCCTATGAGCCGGGGATTTTTAATGATAATTCATAATTCCTGAACATATTTCTACAGTTTTTGATTATATATAGCATTGATATACTACACAAAATGAAACACAATTGAGGTCTTAATACCACATTTTAAGCGAAATAATAATCTAGGGGATTTTTAGTTTTTTATGTTGGCAACAAAAATTGTATGCTGTAGAAAACTGTGGATAACTTTACCGACATCAAGAAAGTCCAGTGTATGACAATGTAATTTATTTCTACTCAATGTTAATATAAGCACAATAGAGTTCGACTAGTGCATAATATGCGGGTACGCACAAAAACAGCATGAGCGACATGGCGGCGTTTGACCGAAGCTAAAACTGCGCCCGGTACCGCAGGATTCCGGTGCTCGTTGTGCCCCCAGCGTTCGCTCAGGTGGAGACCAATCAAGTTCGCTCGCGTACGCCACCTGTTGACAGATCTCGGTCGCTTACTTACGCGCTGTTATCTTGCTAGATTATAATATAATATTGTTTTAGTGTCATACAAATATTTAGGAAAACAAATGGAACAATGCTGGAGTGGCCTTAATACGAATTTTTTATACTTAGTTTTCACTTTATGGTATATATAATATTTATATTGCGCCTAATTACCATTTTTTAAACTATTCATGAGTTCCAATATTAGTTGAAGAAATGTTTCAGATATAGCAGTGCATTTCACATAGCTGACGTGATATATAATATCAATTTTGATGCGTCTTTGTTTCATTTCGCAGATAATAATTAGGTTAAATTCACTTTCTTAGTACAATTACTGAAAAGCGCTGACATGAAAGAATTATAATTTCACATCGATTATAAAATAATCTGAGCATCTCCTGCGATTAATCTGGTTGATAAATATCTACGGGAATCTCGAGACGGATTTCAGGTTGACTGTGGCGCCGTGCTGTGACGATGACGGCGTACTAATCACCTGCAGCATTAGCGATTCGCAAAGAATATGCGTATCAGACCATGTGCCTTTATTCTGCCATTATAATCGTATTCTCCTTTATATTATGACAAGCGATCATTGGTTCATGCAAAAATTGTTATTCAGGAAATTTAGGTTTTTTGCCAAATCAAGTAATAAATTAAAAAAAAAAAATGTACATGAATGCATCTGCGATATTTTTCATAATATATATTATAATTCGAAATTTGTAATATTTAAATATTAGAATTGTATTTCATCGATTTTAACACTGTTGGTGTTATAGAAGTTTATCGTTTGACGTAAATGATACTTCAAAGTACCATGACTGCCCAAGTTGACATAAATCACACTCTACTTCCGTAAGTTCTTTATGTCAAAAAGACTTTTTCTTTCAAAAGTCCTAACTTTGTTCCGAGGAATCTCAAAAGTTTGATAAAATACTCGGTTAAGTAGTTCATTAATTTTCATTTCATTCAAAATGTTTTATACATAGAAAAGTTTTACATAACCCAAAACAATCAAGCCATTGCCTATTGAATTTACGGTGGAAAATATCAACAAACTTATTTTAAAATAAATTTCTCTCTATTATATTCTCAAATAGCTAACACTTCTTCGTTAATTTTTGTTGGAGGTTGTAGGATACGCGGGGGTATTCGTGATTAAACGCACCGTGTCCACACTTGAACACAACTGTAACGTAACTTAGAGTCAACGAAAAGTCAGTGAAAGTTTTCATGAAAAACAAAAGCTACAGTAAACACGTGAACTAGATTTTGTTTAAGATTCAGTAGTTCTCGACGAACATGTTGATATCTGCAATACCGACCGAAGAAATTGTCGGTCCAACAATTTACGTATGATAAGTTAAATATTTATGAAAATTAGACACAATTGTAAATTCTATTTTCTGCAGAATTCAGTAAGTTTTATTGAATCTGCGTTATTGGCCTAAATATTTATTTCGTATAAACACTTTGTTCTTACTTTTGCAAAATGTAAATACATCATACAAATATATCAAAGGTCGTCTTTTGTTGGTTTTATTACGTATAATCACGTTGCAATACGTTTTTGTATCTGGACAAACTATAGGTCAACATAAATATGTTCAACAATCTGCTCGATCAGAATGTAAAACACAACGTAAAATAGCAAAACTGTTGTAATTGTTTTTAAGCTAGCAATATGCTTAAAAACAGAACACACAGAATTCATATAGACGCCATTGTAGTGGATAGCGTTGCACAAAGAGCTTCTTAAAGTCACCACTCTTTATCTTTGGCGTCGCGAAATGTATGCTCAGTACGCCAGCAATAATGAATTCATTATGTCCATTATATTGGGTACTTGAAACGTTTCATGAAAACGTAAGTATCAGCTTTTGATTCGCTGTTGTAAAGAACACAGACCCACACATAAACATCAGAGAGAAATGGATAGCGTGAGCCAGTGAGCTTTTCACTGGCCGGCGAATCCCCATTTCCAGCGCCCAGCTATTCCATCCTGCTCCCACTTTTTGTTTTTCATTGCACATTGCAAAAGTTTAACTGGAAACTGATCCTTCTTTTTCCCATTGTTCGCATTATAATATATTTAAAATTTTCAACATTTTATTTGTTACCATTTTTTTTGTTTTATTTTCAACTGAATTTATAAAATGCCGAGTATTATATTCAATTTAATAAACAATGAATATTTAGAACAAGCATAGGTGCATGTATCTCTTCAGTATTAATTTTTAGCTCGTCGTACAGAATGCACAAGAAGGCTATAGTGATCGATCGTGTGTCTGTAACCTATTCGGTTCAAAACATTTCCTTAACAAATAACCTTGAATCCAAAAATGTATATAACTAAATAATATATTAAAGCGGATGGTCAATTTGACTGACCCCTATCATTAATATAATAACCCAGAAATGTTTGTATGGGAGTGTGTATGTGAGTGAGTGACTGTGTGTGTGTAGAACGCTTTTTTTGTAAAAATGCAAATTGGCATAGGCGGGGATTGAACTCAGGACTGAACACTATACCATGGCGACAGATAAGAATGTTATATATAATATCAAATAGTTTGTACTGAAATAAAAGACTACACAACAGCAATGAATAAATTTCTAATTAAGTAATCTGCCCTACGTAAAAATAAAAGGTTATACGTCAGAATAATTCAAATGTCAATTTTAAATATATTCCGAATCTGAAAAATGCATATCGAGTTGTATACATTGTGTCATTGTGTATTAGCATAGGATCCATTATCACTTTTAAACTGCCGTGGCACTGCAATATTCAGAATCTAGCCTGATTATTTGATTCAAAAATAAGAACGAATCAAAAGTCAAATCATTGAAAGTGTAGTGTAAAAAGGTTTGTAATACACATCTTTTTTGAATAATCGATTCAATTAGTAAACAGAATCCGTAAGTAAATTTATATTCCCGATTTTTATGTAATAATACACGCATGGATTTATTAAATCAACGTAAATATCTTGATTATTTTTATGTATTAATACAGAATTTGTTATTTATTTCTGCAAATAAATACTGTCCGCCAGTTGTACAACTATTTTTGACGTTGCATCGTCATTCAGAAATTCGGATAACACAACCTTTTTATACACGTTGACAAATATTGTAAACTCAAACTATAAACTTCGGCCAAGTGTATGAAGTATGAAGTGCCATCATGTAGTACTTCAAAGTTACCGCGCATTTTCCGACTTTGTTATCAGAATGAATTGTTTCAATTGCAAACATTTATTCAAATAATGATTATTAACAATTTTAATTAACTGTCCAAATTTCAAAATCTTTAATTATTTTATTATATTCAATAATTCATAGGCATTTAAAAATCAATAAAAACATGCATCAAATTATTAAATAATATAAAATGTGCATTGTACAATATATTTAACTTTAAATAGATGCAGTAAATAAAATTATAAATTAAATAATAAACAAAATCTTGAAGAGTTAATTCAAACATATTTAGACACCTGATTGGCTGGAAATATAAAATTATGAATATTTAATTATTGTTAGGTTTGTCACATGTTTTACGATACAAACTGAAGGAAAACCGTGTAAGGGTAATCCCTTATTTTTATATTGTAACTATGATTTACAAGAAAATTACAAGATAATTCTCCATCCGTCAAAACTGACCTATATTCTGTGTACTATATGGGCACATGGTGCCCACGGGTGACCCTAGTAGTATTATATTGGTGCATATTTGCCATAGTTTTTGAACCACCGTTTGTGAAACGCTGCAATACATACATTTTCAAATGAATGATAAAATAATTTGTCCAAAATAATTATTTTGTATTGTATTGCAAATATAGGTCAAATTTTATAATTTTTAATGGATCATCCCAAACAAACAATAAAAAAATATTTTTAACAATAAATAATGCGTACATACATATTTTGTGGTATCACTTTTAAAATCGCTCCATGTTTTAATTAATTGCCTCTAATACTTCCGGAATTATACGACCAAAATTTTGGAACACTCATTATTACAGATCTTTGATAATATTTGAAAATACTAAAACATCAAAATTAAAAATATTGAAAGATTTATAAGTCTATGAAGTTTCTTCAATCTCGTTGACTATAATAATTTTAATATCTTCAACTTTTATAAGGATCAAATTATCTCTAACTCATAATGTTATGACTGCCTCGCCGCACGAAGTACATAAGAGCTAAAGCATAAACATAAAGCATAGTTGTCGCACGCTCGTAAGATCAAATTTGTGCCCTCTACTCCTCCGACGATACCGAAGTGATTAGAACCAAATTTGATAGACATTATATTTGGAAACCCATTTGAATGTTACGTTACAGTTTTGTATCTTTCTCTATTAGCCGCTAAAGCTTTAGTCGAAATGGTAAATAATAAGAAAATGTCGCGAACTGATCTCGAGTTAAGCCTTGCAAAAGGTTGCGTAATTATTTTCTGTGGATCCCCATGTAAATATGTGCTCCCTCTCCCCACGTAACAGTTTGTGAAACGCTGATACAGAAATTAATTAGCTAAAATATTTGCGAGATAGCATCTTCATTTTATTTTTATTGTTTGTTAATCATATAAAAGTAATGACAGTACAGTATAATTTCGCAGTGACATATATACATTGTGTAGTTTATTAAGTTTGTTAAATGTTGCAGTGTATTCATTTTTAGTTATTTACCTGTAAAGAAAAATATCAAAAATGTGTAATATTTTTGTATTATTTATTGTGATTTGCATTTCAAATTTGACAACTGGCACGGTAAGGCCGCCAACAGATTAGTAAAATATCTATTACAAATCTAATCGGCGGATTGTTTCTGTCTGTCTGTCAGTGACACTCTAAAGCTAAATCTGTATAAACTAAATTGATGAAACTTGAAATTTAAGATTTGTATATGGCCAAGATGTCTATTCTTTTAAACAATAATCAAACTGGAAGTGCATGTTTACTCTATTTATTTTTTCTCCAATAGCACTAGAACGACTGCACTAATAGCAAAAATAGTTATATTCATAATTACATTTTTCACAACCTTTGCTTTAAAAGATTCTTCAAAATATGTACACTGAGAGAAAGGCTCATTTCCATTAAATGTTACTTATTAATAATAAACGAATCATTATTTTAAATACAGCCTAACAAACGTATTTTTAGATATAAGTTAACATTAGTTTGGAATATCTGATATCATTTATTAATATTTAACTTAACGTGTTTTAGTTGAAAAGATATATTTCTTATTATTAAAAGAGATTCGTTTATAATAAATGCATCATATTTACCGGTAATTATTATCACGCATATGATTCGTTAATAATTAACGAAGCAAATATCCTCACTTTATTAGCTCGCCGTACGTACACTGAGAGAAAGGCTCATTTACATTAAATGTTACTTATTAATAATAAACGAATCATTATTTTAAATACAGCCTAACAAACGTATTTTTAGATATAAGTTAACATTAGTTTGGAATATCTTATGTCATTTATTAATATTTAACTTAACGTGTTTTAGTTGAAAAGATTTATTTCTTTTTATTAAAAGAGAGTCGTTTATAATAAATGCATCATATTTAAAATTGAATAACGACGTCTTAAATACTAATAATGCATAATTTTCAAATGTTTAACAATTAATTTACATGCTTTTATATTAACTTTATAATATTATAGCAATTAAAGCAATTACATTCGTTGGAAAGTATGATATTTGCATGCGAAAAAATTACTCTTTAATATTTAATGTATCTATTGATATTAGATAACGAACCATTTGTTCCTATTTAAAGAATAATATTAGTAATATTAATATATTGGATATTAAGATAGGTTAGGATATAACACAAATATATGGTTAGGTACAGTAAATAAATTATATTTATTTTTTGTCGATATATAAACAATTATGTACAGAAAAAACCTTAGTTCTATTTCTTATTAATGATAACAAATACTTTGGTCAATAATGTATATAAACATAATTCATTACTTATTTGGCAGTAAATAATATAAAAAAAAATATAATGTAAAAAATACTTACACCCAATGATACTTATAATAATTACAAAAACAAACATTCATACTTGAAAATAACAATTTTTATAAGTCCAAGTTGATAACATTTATACTCTTTGTCCATTAACAACCCCTGTGAGCAATACTAAGTATTGCATTACACACATTTTTTTATAAATAAAGTAAATAGTTGTTGGTGGAGTACATAAAATGTATTGTATTAAATCGAACATGGGGTCACCAAATGAATTTCTTTTAATTTGTATTGAATTATTGGGTTGATATTTAATTTGAATTAAATTTAATTCAAGATATAATAGTACTATCAGGGATAAAGTAGTAGTCTGTTTAAATGTTGACATTCATTAAAAATGCTATCTATATGTAAAAATTCAGAACCTGTTTCAAAAGAATCTTGAAATCTTCGTTTTGCCATTAACTATTGGGAAAGTTTTATTTAGTTGATGTCGTAGGGCCAAAGTATAAATAATATTTCTCCTTGAAGTAATTATATGAGCGTTAGTTTTTGCAATATATCCAATTTGCTGATGATGATGAGGGTAGCGTATAAACAAACCAAACTAGACATTTCGCATTCACTATTGGAAGTTAAATTTTGTAAATCCAATTCTCCAACAACATTTAACTGCAACACATAATAATACATATTAATACATTTGCCAATTACGGAATCCATTTGTAATGGTTAGGTTAGGTTAGGTTAGGTTAGGTTAGGTTAGGTTAGGTTAGGTTAGGTTAGGTTAGGTTAGGTTAGGTTAGGTTAGGTTAGGTTCTTGTGTGGGGTTTTAGCTTCCCCCATCAAGCGCGTCCTCAGGTGGCGGATAGAGGAATGCCTCCCAGATATGGGGTGGTAGGAGTGAAATAAAATAGTTCCCGCGGACCAAAAATAGCAGGGGTGAGTGGGGCTGCGATGTCTGACTCAGAGTGAGCGGTCGCAGGACCCCCAGGGCCGTATGGGGGAATAAACCTCGTGAACAAATTCCCAATCCCATGGTGTTAGAAATTAACCCGTGCCAAAGGGATGCATGGTCAGGGGGGTGCCTGGCTGCTAACGGAAATCTCGGGGTACCTGGGGAACCTCCGAGTATGTACCCTTCCCCCGGGTAAGGGCGCACTGCTAAGGGGTGACATTTATTTCGACCCTACTCGTGGGAATTATTATGAAGAAGCTTAATTTACCCGCGGCTAATACCGAAAGACAGGATGAGAATAATGAAGATGAACAAAACCTTAAAAAGGAAATTGGAAAAACATACGAAGGAAAAGAGGAGGAAGCACCGAATTGCACTGCAGAAGAGAGGATGGCTCTGGGGATGAACCAGGAAGTCACTGGAGAGCCTGTTGTCGTCCTTGACGACAGCGAGTCATCCACATCACTAGACAAAACTGTGCGGGGAGCGACATCTTTGGTGGAGCAGCATTGCTCGCTACTGGACAAGATATGTGGCTTCACACCAGCTCCATGCCGGAATCCTGCGCTACACAGCACCCCCAAAAGCGGGGAACAAGGAAAAAGAAAGGAGCTGGATAGTAGCTTTGGTTACACCGGGATCTCAGAAACACCGAAAGCAAAGTACCGAAGAACTAACTCTGCCCCGTACGCTGACCAGGCGGCCAAAGCAAGCAAGGCTGGGAGAGAGGAGGAATACGCACTAAAAGAGCTCAACGATCAAATCATGGAGCTCGACAAAACCACGGATAGAATGCAGTGTGGCGATGTCGTAGCTCGAAGGATTGCGGAGATTCATAGGACGTTCCGGGCGCTGAAAGCCAGCCGGGCAGAAGTAGTCGCAGCGAGCAAGGAGAGATGCGCCCATTACGAGCGCAGAATCAAAATACTCGTGGAGGCCAAAAACAGAGCGGAGGAGGCAGCTGCTACCAAAGAAAGAGAGACGCTAGAAGAAGTCAGCAAAGAGGCAGCGATCAGCCCAACAAAAGGGAATGAGGAAGAAAGGAACCTCCTAAGGAAGATAGAGGACGGCGTCCAAATTGCTGAAAAGCTAAAAGCGCTGCTTGGAAACGCCACAAACGTCAGGAAGGACGTAGTACAGGGCGCCCTAAACCTGACGGAGGCCATGGACCTG
Source organism: Leistus spinibarbis (assembly GCA_933228885.1). Lineage (NCBI taxonomy): Eukaryota > Metazoa > Arthropoda > Insecta > Coleoptera > Carabidae > Leistus > Leistus spinibarbis. The sequence continues at coordinate 29,545 of CAKOGD010000032.1, read as the reverse complement.
ATCGCTAGGGCAAACAAGGGACGAAGAGGGACAAAGGAAGTCACCACAAGAAATGCCGGTTCACAAACTATACCGGCAAGTAGACGAACACCGGAGGAAATACGGGAAAGGATGGCACAGAACTCCACTTATGAAGATGCTAAGGAGAACATGAGCCATTTTTGGCCAAAGGAAACCTTTACAAGGGTTAAATAAGTGGAGGGCTGCCTAGCGACGGCCCCCGCCGGAACCGCAGTGGCTTTCGAACTGAACGCAGAGACAGCGGCAGCAGGCTCTGTCCTAGGGCTAGGAATAGGAGACCACCGACTGATGGTAGGAAGGGCAATCCTAAACCAAAGTGCAATGGGGAGAAGCTCGTACTGCCTGGTCACAAGGGAGGATATAGGGAAGCACGGAACAGCGGAAAACATCTACAAGTGCTTCGGGGACCTGAGAGAGCAGCTGACTAGTAAGCAGCATGAAAGTGTGGCACTTCCGAAGATAGAGGTGGAGGCAGTGGGAAACAAATGAATGTTAACCAAAAAGATGCTGGAAACCATCTTTTCTGGCACAAACATTGAGGTGCTGGTATACAGAAGGGAGGTGAAGAGAACAGCGACCAAGAACGCTGGGAAGGACTCACACGCGCAGAAGGCAAGTAAGGGACCAGCTGGAAAAACGACCAGGGCGAGAGAAACACCAGACGCGCTCATCCTGAAAACGGGAGGTACCACATACGCGGACCTGGTCAAAAGAGTAAAGGAGGCAGTAGACCCCGCAGAGGTACAGGTGCAGATTGCAGCAATGCGGCAAACCAGGGCTGGAGACTTACTAATAGAAGTCAAGCAGGGACGCAAAAAAGCAGAAGCACTGTGTAAGGCGATAATGACGAAGATGGTGGACGCAAAGCCAAAAATCAGGTCAAATGTGACCACCCTGAGGGTTGGAGATCTGGACCCGACAATCACGGTAGAGGAGCTAGAAGCAGCAATAAGAACTGCTGTAGCGGCCCCTACTACTACCACGCTAAAGGTGCACCCGCTAATACCGGCATATGCAGGGACACAGAGTGCGAGGGTGGAAATACAGCCCCACTTAGGCAGGGATCTCTTGGCAAAGGGCAGGCTAAAAGTAGGCTGGGCTAACTGCCGAGTCAGGGAGTGGACGGAGGTAGCCCAGTGCTACAGATGCCATGGGTATAGCCATATAGCGGCGAACTGTCATAAGGAAGACAGAGGGAAAAACTGCTATAAATGTGGCAAGTTAGGTCATCCAGCAAAGGAGTGCAAAGGAGCTGTGTACTGCATGGCCTGCGACGCGGATGGGCATCGCAGTGGCACGAGGAACTGCCCAGAGTACAGGAAGGCCTTGGAGGGGGCAAGAACAAAGGCGCGTTCAAGGCATCTTAGCGTCACTGACACAGGGAGGGGACAAGGTTTTGTCTGGGTCGAAATAGAGGGGGTAGCTATATATAGCTGCTACTTCTCACCCAACAAGACACTGGCAGAATTCGAGGAAGGGCTGCTGGAACTCAGCAGAAGTCTCGCGGGAAGAAAAAATAAAGTCCTAATAGCTGGAGATTTCAACTCTAAGGCACCTGACTGGGGATCGACCAGAATGGATCACAGGGGGGACAAGCTTACCGACTGGGCGGCGATGGTTGACCTAGTCATCCTAAACGTGGGCCGCGAACCCACGTTCAGCAGGGGCGAGTCGGAAAGCATTATTGACCTGACATGGGCAACTTCGAGGATGGCCACGCAGGTCACGGGCTGGAAAGTACTGGAGGAGGAGTCGCTCAGCTTACATAGGTACATTGAGTACGAGGTAAAACAACCAAAGGCGAAGGAGAGCGAGGAAAGGCCGAAAGGATGGGCGATAGCCAAACTAGACCACGCCAAACTCAGGAGGTACTTGGATGAACTGCCAGCCCTGGGAATAGAGGCGTCGCAGCCTGGCCACCTGGTGGAGGTACTCCAGCAGGCATGTGCAGCCAGTATGCCCAGGAAACGTCCCTCGCGCAGGAAAAAGGCATACTGGTGGAACGACGAAATCGCGGAGCTCCGCCAGACAGCAATAAAGGCCAGGAGGAACCTGCAAAGAGGGCGGAAGAGGCAGTGTGAGCTGGAGGGGCTAAAACGGGAAATAAGAGCTGCTAAGGAGGGGCTGAGAGGTGCGATCTTGAGATCGCAAAAGGCATGTTGGAGGAAACTGTGCGAAGAGGTAGACGATGAGGTATGGGGTGACGGTTATAAGATCGTCACCAAACGTCTCAAAGGACGCAACCCGCCACAGGTACAGACAAAGGCACGCACTGGGGACATAATTACCATACTGTTCCCCGCGCACAGGATAGCCAATTGGATAAGGGGGGAGGTAGGGGAACTCCCTCTGTTCACGCTGGAGGAACTAGGAGCAGCAGCTGCGAAGCTGAGATGCAAAAAGGCGGCAGGACCAGACCAGATACCCGCAGAAGTTCTGAAGGCAGTGGCCCAACAATGCCCAAATCTGCTGCTCGGGGTCTACAACAAACTCCTGCAGGACGGAGTGTTCCCGAGCAGATGGAAAAAGGCAAGGTTGGTACTCCTTAGGAAAGGTGACAGGCCGGCTCAGGAACCATCTTCGTACAGGCCCCTATGTCTGCTAGACGCGGTGGGGAAGCTACTGGAGCAACTGTTGCTGCGGCGGCTAAAAAAAGAAGTAGAAGAAGGCGGGGGTTTGTCGGACAACCAACACGGCTTTAGGGAGGGCAGAAGCACGGTCGGGGCAATCAAAGCAATCCTCGACATGGCCGAGGAAGCAAGGAGGGGTACACACAGGACCAGGGAAATCTGCGCACTGATCACGCTGGACGTAGTCAACGCCTTCAACACGGCGTCATGGAGGCATATAAGCGAAGCGCTAAGGCAGAAACAAGTTGCACCATACCTGAGGAGGATACTGGAGAGCTACCTCAGCGACAGGCAGGTGACGGCGGACACGGATGAAGGAGGTGTCCACTACGCCGTTACGTGTGGAGTACCTCAGGGATCCGTACTAGGGCCAACACTCTGGAACATCCTGTATGATGGGATGTTAAGACTGGCACTGCCACAGGGGGCCTCGCTGGTGGGCTACGCAGACGACACGGCGCTGGTAGTAGTGGCCAGAAAGGAGGAAGACATTATGGACATTGCGCAGAAATCCCTGGGTATCATTACGGAATGGGTCAATAGTAAAGGGTTGAAGTTGGCCGCCCACAAGACGGAAGCAGTAATCCTGGCAGGAAGGAGAAAGCTAAAGCCCATGACGTTTGTGGCCATGGGAGAGCAAATAAGACCCAAACAGGAGATAAAATACCTGGGAGTTATTATTGACAGAGGGCTCACCTTCGCCCCACACGTAAAGAGGGCGGCAGCAAGGGCAGCTGAAGTGATGGCCTGCCTTGCCAGGATGATGCCAAACGTGGGCGGACCAAAGCCTAGTAAAAGGCGGACACTGGCGAGTGTGGCACACTCTATCATGCTGTATGCAGCGCCAGCGTGGGGTTAGGTTAGGTTAGGTTAGGTTAGGTTAGGTTAGGTTAGTTGTTGTCGTTGCTAGCAACCAACTAGTAAACAAGTTTTTTCGCTCTGAAGAAAAATTATCTTTCTATCTGATATATATCGTGTTAATTGTGTATTTGCGGTTAGTAACCCTCAATAGTGTTCCCTTTAGTTGTGCCCGTTTGAGTTTGCGAGATTCCGCAAGGAATTTGGTAAATTCTGCGGAAGGGAAATTTTTGACAGCTGTCAGTGTCATTTTTAATTTATATAGTGGTGTTTTCATAATTTTATTCTGCGTTCTTGTGTTTCTACTGAGTGTTTGGTGTCTTACCATCTCATCATGGTTCTTCCTGATGAGTGGAGGCTCCTCAAGACTAATTTGGAGGCTGCTGCCACTTATGTTAAACAGCTGGACGCTATGCGTTCCTTGTACGTTAACACCAAAGTTGAAGTGAAGCAAGCCATTGCTGGTCTTACTGATGTTTTCAGTAAGGTTTTGGATTGTTCGCGGACCCTGGAGTCCAAGTTAGATGTTGATCCCGTGGTAAGTGTTGCCTCTACTTCTGCTTCTGCTTCTGTTTCTGCTTCTCCCTTCTCTCTTAATGATTCTTTGCTAGTTTGCTCAACCTATGAGCATCTGGTTGCCTTGGCTGATGTCTTTTGGCCTGAGACTATCTATAGTGTGAAGGAGGTGAAGGACCCGATCACTTCCCTCTCAAGTGATTTCCATTTTGTTAATTTTGTTCCCGATTCTGCATGCCCTGATGATATTTCAGCTGTCTCTCAGGTTGAATTATCTACCATATTAACCGACCATTTAGGTGTTAAGCTCAGCTCGGTCAAGATTGAGTATAATGTTAAGCTTGATCTTGATGCTGAAAAGTTTTGTTATAAATCCTTATTCTACCGTCTAGTCGCTTTAAGAGAAGCTGCATTGCGTTTTGGCTGCAAATCCTTGGCTATTCCACGTTTTGGAAATGAGCGCAAGCAGCTTCGATGGAGCTTAGTACGTAAAATCATTGAGGCTGTGTTCCATTGTCTGGATGTTGAAGTTATTGTTATTGGTCCTCCAGATAAGGTAATTTCTTCTAATTCTAATGTTTCTCGTCCTGTTCCTCCTGTAGGATCGCTTGTTAAGGATACGTTCATTGTTTCAAAACCATTGCGTTCGAAGCGTGATGCTGTTTTAGTAATGACCAGCGATACTTTCTCTTTTTCTGACGCTGTCAAAAAAGTTAAATCTTCAGTTGATCCGAAAATTAGTGTAGACGTAGACTCCCTGCGTAGAACTCGTGACGGTCATCTTCTTCTCTCTGTTCGCAAGGGAGAAGGCAAGTCGGAAGCAGTTAGGGCTGCAGTTGCCAACTCCCTTGGATCTTCTTCTTCTGCCCGTATTTTATCCCAGCGTATTTCTATTCAAGTTAGAGACCTGGACATTGTGTCCTCTCGAGAAGACGTACAATCATCCCTTGTTGAGACTCTTGGTGTTCGAGCTAGCTCTATAGATATTAAACCGTTGCGACCTTCTTTTTCGGGTACGCAATCTGTCGTCTTGGAAGTCCCAGTTGATCTTGCTGTTGTCCTTCTTGATGGGCGTAAGCTTAAAGTTGGTTGGGTCAGCTGCCGCCTCCGTAGGTGGAATTGGCCCAAGCGATGTTTTAGATGCTTTGAGTCTGGGCACATGTCTAAGGAATGCCGAGGTCCTGACAGGAGTTCCTTATGCATTAGGTGTGGCGAAAGTGGTCACAATAGTGCAAGCTGCACAAATTCTCCACGTTGTATTAAATGTGGAAAAGATGGGCATACCATTTGGTCTTCTAATTCTTCTAATTGTTCTAATTCTAGTGTTCCCTTGGAGGAAGGGCAGCCTTCTTTAACATGCCCTTAGTAATTCAGGGTAACGTTAATAGGAGTAGGTCCTCTCATGACCTTTTATTTGCTTACGGTTGCGAGGTTAAGGCTAATATATTTTTAATTAGCGAACCTAATGTAAACAGTTGTTCCAACATGTTTGTAGATTTGAATAATGATTCAGCTATTAGGGTTATTAATCTCGCTGTGTCTGCAAGTGGAAGCGGTGAGGGGTTTGTTTGGGTAACTATTAATAACTTAGTTATTATTAGTTGCTATTCCTCTCCAAATCGCTCCCTATCCGATTTTGAGTTATTTCTTGTTTCTTTGGGCTCTGCAGTTGCTGGTTTTGGTGATCATGTTTTGCTTGCTGGAGACTTCAACTGCAAAGCCCCAGACTGGGGTTCCCCATCATATGATGCTAGAGGGCGTATCTTTTCTGATTGGGCAGCCAGTTTTAATTTTTCCATCCTTAACGAAGGTAATGAGCCTACCTTTGTTAGGGGCGATTCTTTTTCTATTATTGATTTAACGTTAGGATCTTCTAACATAGTTCCTCTAATTAAGAATTGGGGCATTATTAGTGAGGAGTTTTTGAGTCCTCATAAATTTATTAGGTTTGATATTGTTAGTTCTCCCATTCTTCTTAGATCTTCTCTTTCCAATTTCTCTGGTTGGAGGTTTTCTAGTTTAGATGAGGATCTGCTCAGCACTTGTTTTAAATTTGATTTAAAACCTTGTTCACCCCCTTTTTCTCCTGAAGCTATGGTTAAGTCGCTAAAACAGGCTTGTGATTTGAGCAAGATTAGAGTTGGCTCCAACAATAATCATAAGGTCTACTGGTGGACTGACGAAATTGCGGTTCTTCGCAGTGTATGTCTATCTGCTCGTAGAAAGGTTACGCGATGTAGGAGGAATGGCTCTCCGGATTCCATCAATCGTGTCTCAATCGAATTTAAACATGCCAAGAAAGTTCTAAGGCATGCCATTAATGCCTCTCAGAAATCTTGCTGGCTTCGTTTATGCGAGGAACTTAACCTTAATGTTTGGGGTGATGGGTACCGCATAGTTATGAAAAAACTCAAGGGTTTTAGTCCTAGAGTCACTCTTCCTCGTGATAAGATCAAGGAAATAGTTACTTCTTTGTTTCCCTCTAGTAGGATTATTTCATGGCCTCCTTTCCCGTCTGTTATTCAGTTTATTCCTTTTTCCCTATCAGATCTAGGTATTGCTATCTCTAAGTTAAGTAGTAAAACTTCCTCGGGCCCTGACGGTATTCCGCCAGAAGTTGTTAAGCTAGCTGTAAGATTACAACCTTCCACTTTTCTTGATTTTTATAATAATCTTCTTTCGAAGGGCATATTTCCTCAGGCTTGGAAAGTGGCTCGACTGGTCCTTATCAAAAAGCCTGGTCGTGCCTCTGATGATCCTTCCTCTTTTCGACCGATCTGTCTTCTTGATGTTCTGGGTAAGTTATATGAGCAGCTTATTCTCATTAAACTTAAACAGGAAATTGTGCGTTCTGGTGATCTTTCGCCTGTCCAGTTTGGTTTTCGGGAAGGTAGGAGCACAACTAATGCCATCTCGCATGTTATTGGTTTAGTGAAGAAAGCTACGTCTGGTACGTGGCGCACACGTAAGCTTTGCGCGATGATAACATTTGATGTTAAAAATGCATTCAACTCTGCTAGGTGGTCCAGAATAGACGACGTTTTATCTATTAGAAAAATTGCCCCTTATATTTGCCGTGTTTTGCACGATTATCTTGATGACCGCTTTATTCTTGCTCATAGTGATGAGGGCTTGGAGAAGATCAGATTTTTTTGTGGGGTCCCTCAAGGTTCGGTGTTAGGCCCGATCCTGTGGAACCTCAGTTACGATGATGTTTTGAATCTGAGACTTCCTCCTGGTGCATCTTTGGTGGGTTTTGCCGACGACCTAGCTTTGGTAGTTGAGGCAAAGTCTGAGGCTGAGCTCATGTCTCTTGCCGATTCTTCTTCATTATTAGTTTGTAATTGGATGAGTGAAGCTTTTCTCAATATTGTTCCTCACAAATCCGAGGCTATAGTTTTTAGTGGGCGTAGACGGGTGGGCCTATTAAAATTTCGTGTGTCGGGTTTGGATATTCTGCCAAACTCGACAATTAAATACTTGGGTGTATATTTAGACAAGTGTTTAAATTTTTCTTTCCATATTAAATCTGTTTCAAACAAGGCTTCGGCCATTTGTGCTGCTATTTGCAGACTTCTTCCTAACGTCGGGGGTCCAAAGACCTGCAAACGTTTAATTCTAGCCCATGTAGTGCAGTGTATTCTTTTATATGCTGCTCCCATTTGGGTAGATTCACTTCAATTTCTAAGGACTCGTTCTTTTATGTCCTCTGTCTTAAGACGAATTGCCCTCAGAGTTATTTGTGGGTATAGAACTATTTCGGAAGATGCTTCTCTTGTGTTAGCTGGCATTCCCCCGATTGAACTTCTGGCTGAAGAAAGGGTGTCGGTTTTGGAGGTTGGTCACTTGGAGCGTGCTAGTGCGCGTGTCTTCGCGAGAAGTCATTTATTGTTATCGTGGCAATCCAAGTGGTCTTCTAGTCTTAAGGGTGCATGGACCCGGCGGCTTATTCCTTCTATTTTGTCTTGGGTGACTAGAAAGCACGGAGATCTGTCTTTTCATTTGTCTCAGGTGCTTTCTGGTCACGGTTGTTTTGGTTCTTACCTTTTTAAAATTGGTAAGGCTGAGTCAAATTGCTGCATAATGTGTTCTGATGTAAATGACACTCCAGAACACAGTATTTTTGTTTGTTCTCGGTGGGATTCGCGTCGGGAGGTTTTGCTTGGCTCTTTAAACCAAGCATTCATTTCCCCCGATAATCTCATTGAGATTATGTTACAGAGTCGTGAGGACTGGGACTTAGTTTCCTCCTTTATAGACGATATATTATCTATTAAGGAAAGGACTGAGCGGGAGCTGGCAAATGCGTCCGTTTAATCTTTTACCTTTTATTTTTTCCATGATTATTTTTAGTCTGTACTGGTATTTTTGTTATAGTTTTCCCTCTTGAGTGGATAAGTTATTAGTGTGCAATAAGTGCATACTATTTGTTAATGTGTGGGGCGGCGTTATACTCTTTTAGGATATTATTATCTTTTTATTTCATTTGTTTTCTTTTCTATCATGTTCTAGTGTTCTTAAGGGAGGGTATGGTATGCAATAAGTGCATACCATTAGTATATGTTTCGGGTGGAGTGCTACTTTTTTAGGAATTTATTATCCTTTTATTGCATGTGTTTTCTTTTCTTTTATGTTTGAGTGTTTTCTTAAGGGAGGGTATGGTATGCAATAAGTGCATACCATTTGTATATGTTTTGGGTGGGGTACTATTCTTTTAGGATATTATTATCCTTTTATTATATGTGTCTTCTTTCTTTTATGTTTAAGTGTTTTCTTAAGGGAGGGTATGGTATCCAATAAGTGCATACCATTTGTTTATGTTTTTGGGTGGGGTACTATTCTTTTAGGATATTATTATCCTTTTATTATATGTGTCTTCTTTCTTTTATGTTTGAGTGTTTTCTTAAGGGAGGGTATGGTATGCAATAAGTGCATACCATTTGTATTAGTTTTGGGTGGGCGCCCAATGAAGCCAGTGTTCTGATGTTATGCGTAAGCGGTTCCAGAGCACTGGTAGTTCAGGGGGTAGAGGTTTTAGTCAGTAAGAATCTGACAGTCCCCCGGGGACATTGTCTCTGGGGTCCCTATGTAAGGTTTCCTCTACCAATCAAAAAAAAAAAAAAAAAAAAGGTTAGGTTAGGTTAGGTTAGGTTAGGTTAGGTTAGGTTAGGTTAGGTTAGGTTAGGTTAGGTTAGGTTAGGTTAGGTTAGGTTAGGTTAGGTTAGGTTAGGTTAGGTTAGGTTAGGTTAGGTTAGGTTAGGTTAGGTTAGGTTAGGTTAGGTTAGGTTAGGTTAGGTTAGGTTAGGTTAGGTTAGGTTAGGTTAGGTTAGGTTAGGTTAGGTTAGGTTAGGTTAGGTTAGGTTAGGTTAGGTTAGGTTAGGTTGCGTTTGTTTGTTGTTAGCAACTGACATAAACGTGTTATTTTTCTGCTCCTGAAGATTTGTCTTTTCTGTGTAATTAGAGGCGAATTAATTGTGTTGTTGTGGTCTATTGTCTTCAATAGACCCTTATCTGTGTGTAGTGTATAAAGTTTCCCGGTTTCTGCGTGGTTTAATTGCGTTTTAAGCAAAAGGAAAAAATTTGACATTTAGTTTTTGTTTTTTTCGTTTTGTTTGACGTTTTGTTCGATTGTTTTGTAATTTAATTATGATTTAATGTGATTTGTGGTTTACAGATCGGTTTAGTGGCTTGCTGATCAATTTTTGGGCCGCGCTTTTTGCGTTGGTTTCTGGTTTGGTCAGTCTTTTAAGCGAGTTAGTGAGTTGATTGCGGAAGGGTTCATCTGACAGCTGTCAGCTGTCATAATTATTTTATTATCTGGATTTTAGTGGTATTTAGTTGCCTTAGTGGGTAACTGATTCTTTTTGGATCGTGTTTTTGTATTGGGTTCTTGTTCTGGTAAGTTTTTCTAGCGTTTTAGTGTGTTATTTGCTGTAGAGGTCATTTGACAGCTGTCAGCTGTCAAATTTATTAATTTTTTATTATTTATTTTTCGCAACGGGGGAGCAATGGAGAGCGAGTCTTTTATGGCTTCTTTGGAAGAGGGTGCCTCTATTGTGAAGAGTTTGAACCATATGCGTGGCCAGTATAATAATATTAAGCTTGAAGTGAAGCAATCGATTAGCAAATTGGTGCTGTGTTTTGAGGAAATTATGGAGAAGGCTGGATCATTGAATCTTGGCACTGTGCGTTCAACTAATGATGTTGGGGTGCAGTCGGATGTTTCGAATGAATCTCTTCCATCTCTTCCACCTAAAGGTAAGCCGAATTTATTTGCTTTGAAGGCCGGGCTTAATCGATGTGCTAGCTATGCAGATTTTGTTTCTTTGGCTGGTGGGTTTTGGCCTGAAGCTGTTTTTCGTGTGGTGGTTTCGAAGGAGCCAATTGAGTCTGTGTCTGATGAATTTTGTTTTGTTAAAATTCTAGTTGACGATATGTGCGTTGATAATTCTTCTGCAGTCTCGCAGGTTGAGCGCACTATTACTAATATTGACCATTTGGGTGTTAAGATTAGTAAGGTTAGTCGTCAATTTAATCTTAGGCTTAATTTGAACGGAGATAAGTCTGTCGGTAAGTCGATCTTTGATAGACTGGTCTTACTGAGGGATTGCGCTGTCTCTAATGGTTGTTTGGCTTTGGCAATTCCGCGTTTTGGTGGTGACCAGGGTCGTTTACGCTGGGGTTTTATCAGAAAGCTGATCGAGGCTGTCTTTTATAATTCTGGCTTGAAAGTAAGGATTTGTGGGTCAATTCTGGCTAAAGTAGTATCTTCTAGTGGGTTGTCTAGTAAGGTAGTGCCGGCTAAACCTAAGGGTGAGCGGGTCAAAGGGGATGCCGTATTGGTTATGGCAACCCCCAATTTTTCATACGCAGATGTTGTCAAGAAGGTCAAATCATCTGTTGATGCGTTGGTTGGCGCGGAGGTGCAGTCGATGCGCAGGACTAAGGATGGTCATTTATTGCTTTCTGTCCGTAAAGGTGAAGGCAATTCTGAGGCTGTGAGGAGTGCCGTGGCTGGATATTTGGGAGAGAAGTCGGCTCGGGTGCTAACCAAGAGAGTTCCGATTCAGCTGAGAGATTTGGACATTACCACTACTCGTGATGATGTCATTGACTCTCTGGTTGGAGCTTTTGGAGTGAAGGCCAAGGGTATCGAGGTTCTGTCCTTGCGCCCTTCTTTTTCGGGCACCTTGTCTGTCATTCTGGAGGTTCCATGTGAGCTGGTCCAATTGGTTTTAGGTCATGGTAAGTTGAGGGTTGGTTGGATTAGATGTCGGCTTCGGCGATGGACTTGGCTTAAACGCTGTTTTCGTTGTTTTGAGTCAGGACACTTGGCCAAGGATTGTTCGGGTGTTGACCGAAGTTCCTTATGTATGAGGTGTGGGGCTAGTGGTCATAAGGCAAGTGGGTGCAGTGACAGTCCACATTGTCTTGTTTGTAAGAAGGATGGCCATAGTGTTGGTTCTGGTATGTGTACCAAGGTTTGTGTGTCCCAGGAGGTTGGGGAATCTTCAGTCCCAACATGCCTGTAGTTGTTCAGGCAAATGTTAATAGGAGCAGATCATCTCATGATATGCTCCATGTTTTTGGAAGAGAAATTGGTGCTGATATCTTTATTATCAGTGAGCCTAACGTTCAAATTTGTAGCGGTATGTTTGCTGATTTAAGGAAGGATGCGGCTATTTCTGTTTCAAATTTGTCTGTTTCTGGTAGTGGCAGTGGGAATGGGTTTGTATGGGTTAAGGTCAAAGATATGGTTTTTCTTAGTTGCTATGCATCTCCTAACCGTTCTTTGACTGAGTTTGAATGTTTTCTGGATGATTTGGGTACGGTTATATCTGGTCTTGGTGATTGTGTTCTTCTGGCGGGTGACTTTAATTGTAAAGCCCCGGATTGGGGTTCTCCTTCTTATGATGCTAGAGGGCGCTGTCTTACGGACTGGGCGGCTGGTCTAAGTCTTTGCATCTTGAATGAAGGCAGTGAGGCGACATTTGTTAGGGGCGAGTCTAGGTCTATCATCGATTTAACTTGGGGTTCTCCTAGGATGGCCTCATTGGTTAATAGGTGGTCGGTTGTTGATGAGGAATCTTTAAGTCCTCATCGTTTTATTAAGTTTGAGGTCTGTTGCCCTTTGAATGTTCGCAGTGTTAGGAAATTCAATGGATGGAGGGTTTCTGGCTTAGATGTCGAGGCGCTTAAGGTGTGTCTTCGGTTTGATTTGAAACCGTCTTCTGTTCCAGTTAGCCCTGATTCTATGGGGAAAATTTTGGCAGGTGTTTGTGACCTGTGTATGCCGAAAGCTGGGGGTTTCAAGAGGCCTAAGGTGTATTGGTGGTCAGATGAGATTGCTGAGCTGCGTCGGGCTTGTTTGGCTGCTCGTCGTAGGTTTACTCGCAGGAGACGTAGCAATTTGAGTGGTTCTGAGGATGATGGGGTTGCTTTTAGAGCTGCCAAGAAGGCCTTGAGGTTGGCTATTAATGCTTCTCAGAGGGCTTGTTGGTTGCGGTTATGCGATGATCTGGACTCTAATGTGTGGGGGGAAGGTTATCGCATTGCGATGAAGAGAATTAGGGGTTCAGGTCCTAGGGTTGTTTTACCTCGTGAAAAAGTTGGTGAGATAGTTCGAGTTCTTTTTCCTGTTTGTCGGCTTGTTAATTGGTTGCCAATTTTGGTTCAAGATCAGATTTCGTGGTTCTCCTGTGCTGAGCTGGATTTTGCTGCTTCGAAGTTAAGTTGTAGACGTGCTCCGGGTCCTGATGGTATCCCCTCGGAAGTCATCAGGATTGCAGTTAAGGAGCAGCCTACTACTTTTTTAAGCTTTTTCAATTCTTTACTTGGGGAGGGGATTTTTCCTGATGCTTGGAAGATTGCTAAACTGGTATTGATCAAGAAACCTGGGCGGTTGGTTGATGAACCTTCATCCTACAGACCTATCTGTTTGTTGGATGGTTTGGGTAAGTTGTATGAACAACTTCTTTTGATTAGGATTAAAGGTGAAATTGATCGTTCAGGTGGATTGGCGGATATGCAGTTTGGCTTTTGTCAGGGAAGGAGCACTGTTGATGCTATTTCTACAGTTTTGGGAATTGCGAGGAAGGCGATTAGTGGGACTTGGCGTACTCGTAAGTTGTGTGCGGTAATTACCTTTGATGTTAAGAATGCTTTCAATTCTGCTACATGGCGCAGAATTTTGGGTGTGATGAGGGAACGTGGGTTTGCGCCGTACATTCGTAGGGTTCTTCAGGATTATTTTCGTAATAGGTTCATTTTAGCTGAGAGTGATGATGGTCTAGAGAAAGTTCAGGTTAGCTGTGGGGTTCCTCAGGGTTCGGTTTTAGGTCCGATTTTGTGGAACCTTAACTATGATGAGGTTCTGGAGTTAGAGCTTCCCCCTGGTGCGAGATTGGTTGGCTTTGCGGATGATCTTGCGCTGGTGGTGGAAGCCAAGTCTGAAGATTCTTTAATGGGTTTGGCAGATGTCTGCTCTTCAAGAATCTGCGATTGGATGCGTAAGGCGTCTCTCGAGCTGGTTCCCCACAAGTGTGAGGCGCTGGTTTTTAGTGGGAGAAGGAAGGTTGGTCTGATTAAGTTCAATGTGTCCGGTGTGGATATTATTCCTAAGTCTTCCTTAAAATATCTTGGTGTTTATTTAGATAGTTATCTAAATTTTTCTGTTCATGCTAGATTGGTATCCAATAAGGCAGCATCAATGGCTGCAGCTCTATCTAGATTGCTGCCAAATATTGGTGGGCCAAAGCCTAGTAAGAGAAGGTTGTTGGCTCATGTTGTGCATAGTGTCCTCTTATATGCCGCTCCCATTTGGGTTGAAGCTTTGAGGGTTCATCGAACTTGTATGTTTATGCTTGGGGTTCAGCGTCAAATGGCTCTTAGGGTGATTTGTGGATATCGTACGATTTCGTTTGAGGCGGCTTTTGTAATTTCTGGTATTCCGCCTATTGATCTTCTGGCTGGAGTTAGGGCCACTGTTATTGGGGCTGGGTCAGGAGGTCGGGCTCTAGCTAATAGGTTGGCTAGAGATGAACTTTTTAGCTCTTGGCAAAGATTTTGGGATGCTAGCTCCAAGGGTTCTTGGACTCGTCGTCTCATCCCTAATCTTCGTCCATGGGTTGATAGGAAATTTGGTGAGGTGGATTATCATCTAACCCAAGTTTTGTCCGGGCATGGGTGCTTTGGGACATATTTGTTTAAGATTAGGAAGGCAAATGATGAGAGGTGCCTCATGTGTCCGGAGGTCTTTGATTCTCCGGAACATTATGTCTTCAACTGTGGTAAATGGGTTGCCCGCAGAGAATTACTGTGTAGTCTTCTTGGGCTGAATGTTTTCTCTCCGGAAAACTTTGTTGAGGTGATGCTCTCTAGTCGTGAAGCTTGGGAAGCAGTCTCTCAGTATATTACTGAGATCATGCTGGCTAAGGTTGAGGTTGAGAGAGCTTTGGTTTGATGTTTGTTTGTGTGTGGTTTGTTGTTTGTTGTTGTTTTTGTTGTTGTTGTTGTTGTTGTTGTTGTTATATTTTAAACATTTGTGAGGGATAATAATTTGGTGTAAATTGGCTTGTCTGGCAGGTAGGTCAACTAGTTGATTAGGTTGAAATAGGGTCTCGCCCGATACATGATGCCGTGCTCTGAAGTTATGCGCAAGCAGTTCCGGAGTATAGGAAATTCAAGGGGGTAGGGGTTTTAGTCAGTAAGAATCTGACAGTCCCCTGGGAACTGTGCTTCCTAGGGTCTCTTTTGAAGATTTCCCCTACCAAAAAAAAAAAAAAAAAAAAAAAAAAAAAAAAAAAAAAAAGGTTAGGTTAGGTTAGGTTAGGTTAGGTTAGGTTAGGTTAGGTTAGGTTAGGTTAGGTTAGGTTAGGTTAGGTTAGGTTAGGTTAGGTTAGGTTAGGTTAGGTTAGGTTAGGTTAGGTTAGGTTAGGTTAGGTTAGGTTAGGTTAGGTTAGGTTAGGTTAGGTTCTTGTGCGGGGTTTCAGCTTCCCCCATCAAGCGCGTCCTCGGGTGGCGGATAGAGGAATGCCTCCCAGATATGGGGTGGCAGGAGTGAAATAAAATAGCTCCCGTGGACCAAAAACGGCAGGGGTGTGTGGGGCTGTGGCGTCTGACCCAGAGTGGGCGGCCGCAGGACCTCCAGGGCCGTCTTAGGGGAATAAACCTCGTGAACAAATTCCCAATCCCATGGTGGTAGAAATTAACCCGTGCCAAAGGGATGCATGGTCAGGGGGGAGCCTGACTGCTAACGGAAATCTCGGGGTACCTGGGGACCCCCCGAGTACGTACCCCTCTTCCTTACAAGGGCGCACTGCAGGGGAGAGTATCCAGAATCGACCCGACTCGTGGGATCAAGTATGACAGAACTTAAAATACCCGTGATTAACCTAATAGAAAACAATGATGGAGAGAATGCAGAAACACCAAATGGAAAACAAGGACAGGTGGGACCACTGGAAGCAGAGGGCTCGGTGGTCGAAATCATCATCGGCAGTGAGGATGATATGAAGGATGAAAACAAAACTGAGATCGACGAGAACGACTCTATTTTGACCGACCACTGCTCGATACTCGACGCGATACTGGACGGTGGCATAGCAGCTAAAGCACCGGCAGCGGTGTCCAGCCCACTACTAAACACAGACAGCTCGCAGGAACGCCAGCAGGAAAGGGACTTTTTTGAGTCGAGCATCGACTCGATCAGAGGAGCTCCCGGGTATGGAAATGTGCACGGTGAAAGCTATGAAGCTGACGGCTCGATTGCAAATGAGTGTCATCACCAAGTTGAGGGCCCTTCTCTTTTCCAAGAACTTCAACCCTACCCGGATGGAGAGCAAATGGCTCCTAAACCTAGAACGGTTGTATTGGCCGACTACATCAAGTCTGCTAAGAGAGACCGAGAGACTAGCCTTGACTCCTCGGCCTCACCAAGGGCTAAGAGGAAGGCCAAAAAAAAGAAAGCGCCTGAAGATTGGCAGGGTCCCCCTCAAAGCGGCATCCTCGATGCCATGCTGGGTGACGATGCTGACCAATTAGACATGGATGAGCTGGATAAGCTCCTTAAGGAGCTCGACAAGCTTACGAGCAGCAGTTATCCCAACACTGCCACGGACATAAAGAGGAAGGTGCTTGAAACTAACAAGCTTCTCCTAAATATCAAAACGAAGAAGAAAAGGTCCAGCGCTGTGTGCTCGGACCTCAACAAGAGACTGTCCCTACTTGAGGAGCAAGCGCTAACTAGGAAAGAAGCAGACGAGGAGGCCGCAAATCAGCTAGCTGCCTTCAAGCTGAGCCTGGAGACGGCCAAAGCGAGAGAAATCGAGGCTATCAGAAAGGAGATGGAGGACAAATGGAGCACCCAGGTTAAGGAGCTCCAGAGCAGACTCCCAAAGAATCCTGAAGCCCCTACCCCCACGCAGAACAAGGTACAAACCTGGCACATGGAGTTCAACAGGGTCATGGCTGTAAATGACTGGGATTCCACTTGGACCCTGTTGAACAGTGACTGGCCAGACGAAATACTCGACACGAACCCAGTCAAGACCGGCAATCCGCTATCCATGGGGCTGGCGGAGACAGTGATAGTTCATGGCAGTGAAAGCCCAAACAATAGCCCACTCCTCAAAAACCTAAGGGCGGGCCTCCCTGGGGCGTCTCAACTGCTCGACAGGGCCGCCGACGGTCTAAACGTCGCCAGGCTGAACACCACCAACACCCTCGACATAGAAGGGGAGGCTACATGCGTGCTCACTCAAACTGTCACTAGCATCAAATATCGCACCAACCCTACCAGCAAGGAAGAATGGAATGCCCTCTACCAGGCCCTCCAGACCATCTCAACCGGTTCACGGGGAGATGAACTACCCATCGTGGTCATGGACCCACTGCTTACTCCAATGATCAGTAAATTCACTAAATGCCTGGGCCTCAACAATACGGCAAAACTAGTAGTCTACGGGCGCAAGGGATCACCCAAGCCCAACCTGGCTGCAGCCCCAGTGCCCGCCAGGACACCCAAACCGCTTAATGAAGCGGTTATAGTCCCGGTGAGTGAGGGGAAAACCTACGCTGACCTACTCCGCCACATGCGGTCTGCAAAATCTGAACTCGATGATCTGGAAGTAGAAGTAGGGGCTGTCAGAAAAACGAAAAAAGGGGACATGCTGGTAGTGTTAAAAAGAGGAAATAGCACCAAGGTAAACGAACTACAGAAGGTCATTACTAAAAACACAGGTGTGAAGACCCTCCCCAGGAATAGCCGCAATTCCATGATTGTGATGCTGTCGGGTATGGACTCAGTCTCAACTAAAGAAGAGGTCGCGGCCGCACTCACTGACTGCTTGGGCGAAGTGGCTGTTAGGTCTATGGAGATCCGGGACCTAACAGACGCCAAAGGGGGGACTAAATCTACCACTATTAGGGTCCCTATGGAACTAGGCAGTGCACTGCTCGAGAAGCGAGCCGTCACTATTGCCTACAATCGCTGCACCCTCAGGGAGCGGATCCCGGTGGTCAAGTGCCACAGGTGCCTCCAGCCAGGCCACATGCGCCATGCATGCCAAGGCCCGGACAGATCACTACTGTGCGGCAACTGCGGGCTCACCGGACATGACGCGAAAAGCTGCACCTCGGAGCCCAAGTGCTTTGTCTGTACCACGCACCGTAACCATAACACCAACTCCATGGCATGCCCGGCATTCAAGGTGCTTGTCAACATAGAGAGAAACATTAGGTCGGCCAGTCGGAGGCCTCCAAGCGGAGTTCCTACTAACCAAAATGCGTGACACAATTAAGTGTATTCAAATAAACCTTAACAGAAGCAGGCACGCCCATGACGCCCTGCTTCTCGCAATGAGGGACTCCGACGCCAGGATCGCCCTGGCATCCGAGCCTAATAAGCACATCGTGCACAACAACAACAGCTGGTTTTGCAATAGGAACCAGGGTAACACCAGCACGGCTATATTCCTCGAGGGTGTAGCAGCTAGCAACTCCTTCTGCTCCGACAACATCAGCTGGGTCATGGTTGCAGGGATTAAGTTTGTTAGCTGCTACTGCAGCCCAAACCTCACCATAAACGACTACAAGGCTTTCATATCGGAGGTCTCCTCGACCATCATGGCCAGCAACAATACAAAAATAGTCCTCACTGGGGACTTTAACGCCAAGCATCAGCTGTGGGGATCCCCCATAACTGATACAAGGGGTGAGCTACTCGCCGAAATCCTCCACATCCATGATATGGTGATATCAAATTCCGGAAACACGCCCACCTTCGCAAACGCCAATGGAACGTCCTTCATAGACGTCACGGCGTGCACGGAAAACGTGTCTAGCATAATGACATCTTGGAAGGTGGACCCGGTTGCTGAACCTTTTAGCCCCCACAGGTACATCAGTTTCACCATTGAGGAGGCCACCCCAACAGCGCCAAATATCCATAGGCACAGGTGGAATCAGCGCACGTTCGCGGCGCCCAAGCGCACCACGGCGGTATCGTTCTTACCTCCAATCACCAGCCATAGGCAATTGGACGAAAACCTCCAGCGGCTATGTAGGGCTAGCATGAAGGAAAATCAATCAGGTCATGGCAGGAAAGCCATTTACTGGTGGACTCCCCTCATAGCGCAAAAACGGAAGGACTGCCTCCATGCGAGGCGCAAATTTCTAAGGTCCAGGGCAAAGAGAGGCGACTCCAACACCAGCTCAGCCCAACAAGTATATAAAGAGGCCAAGAAGTCGCTGGCGGCTGAAATAGGCAACGAAAAGAGGCGTAAATGGGACGCCCTTATCGATGCAGTGGATGGGGACCCGTGGGGCAAGCCCTATCAACTGATAGTTAAAAGGTTCGGCCTCAGTCTACGAGTTGAACCGGACGAGGACACGGCGAGTAACACAATTAAGGCGCTCTTTCCGATGAGCCCACGATATCAATGGCCGAGGAGATCGGGAGAAGCTCCTCCTCCCCCGATAACCACTGATGACATACATCAGGCAGGAGCAAAACTGAAGGCTAACAGGGCTCCGGGTGCTGACGGCGTTCCCCCTGAGGTGGTTAAGTGCATTACCCACTGCAGGAGTGAATGGCTAGTCACACCGCTCAATGGGATACTGAGGGCAGGCCTCTTCCCAGACCACTGGAAAAATGCCACCCTCATCCTCATCCCGAAGCCAGGTAAGACGGACCCATCGGACCCGTCCTATTACAGGCCGCTCTGCTTACTCAACTCGATCAGCAAGCTGATGGAGCTGATAGTACACAAGAGGATCACGGCTCACCTTGAGGCGAATGCAAACCTCTCTGATAACCAATTCGGGTTCCGGACGGGCAGATCCACGGTTGACGCACTGAAGGCCATCACCAGCAGTGCCAAAGCAGAGATGGCTAAAGGCAAGGGCAGAAAACTCTGCGCACTGGCCACCATCGACATTAAGAACGCGTTCAACACGGTCCCCTGGGAAGGGATCATGAAAGCTCTGGTGAAGAAGAAGGTCCCTACCTACCTCCTGAACTTGATTGGGTCTTACCTCCACAATCGTTCCATAACGTTCAAGAACGTGGTGCATCGTATGTCTTGCGGGGTCCCGCAAGGTTCCATACTAGGCCCCCTACTATGGAATATCTTCTATGACGAGGTGCTCCAACTGCCCGTCCCCCACGACGTCCAGCTTATAGCTTTCGCTGACGACCTTGCCATTCTGGCTAAAGACAAGGACGAGGGCTCCCTATGCTGGAAGGTAAATACGGCTGCGGTAGACGTTGAAGAGTGGGTAAATGCCCAAGGCATGACGATCGCACCTTCCAAGACGGAGGCTATCATGCTGTCAGGAAGGAAAAAATCGACCAACGTAGCCTTCCTTATAGCCGACACCAACATAATCCCTAAAAACTCCATAAAATACTTAGGGGTCCACCTGGACAAAAGTCTAACCTTCACTACCCACCTACGGAAAACTATTTCCAAGGCTGATGTCACGATTATGGCCCTGAAGAAACTATTCCCTAGGCTCAAAGGGCCCAAGGAAGCCAAGCGGCGCATCCTTGCCTCCGTAGCACACAGCATAATACTATATGCTGTACCGGTATGGGGTGACACAATGCGGTTCGCGAACAGTATTGCTCTTCTTAATAGAGCAAACCGGAAGCTCGCGCTAGCTATTGCGCAGGGATACCGTACGGTATCAGGAGAGGTGGCCGAGGTGCTGGCCCGCCTAGCCCCCCTACCCATCATTGCATCCGAAAGGATGGCGGGCTACAAGGGCAGCAAGGAGGCCAAAACAAGAGCCTCCGAGGGACGAACGGCAACCTGGCAGGCTAAATGGGCCGCAGACACGGGCAATGTCTGGTGCCATAAACTAATGCCCGATATCACACGATGGGTGGAAAGGAAGCACGGTGACATCAGCTTTAGAGCAACGCAAATCCTAAGTGGCCATGGTTGCTTTATGGCCTACTTAGAGCGTATGAAAGTCAAAAGCTCATGCAAATGCATGTTCTGCGATGCTGATGACTCGGCGGAGCACACGCTCTTTGCATGCCCTAGGTGGCAGTGCGAGCGCCTGCGCGCAGAAAATGAGCTAAAGACGAGCATTAACAGGGATAACATGGTCAAGTTCATGGTCGCAAGTGAGGAAAACTGGGCCATCATCAGCAGCCTCATCGAGTCTGTGATGAAGCAGAAGGAGGACGAAGAAAGGAGCAGGGAACTTAACTAAGCCCTAGTGACAGCGACGCACTGGCGATGCAATGTTGTACAACAGTTCCACAGTGCGTTGGGCGGACAGGGAGTGGAGAGTTTAGTGGGTTTAAGTCCCACACTACCAAATTCCCTTCGGGGTTCATCCGCTGCCCCTAGGGGTACGATGAGTGGTGTGCATGAGCATTCTCTCCTACCCTCAAAAAAAAAAAAAAAAAAAAAAAAAAAAAAAAAAAAAAAAAAAGGTTAGGTTAGGTTAGGTTAGGTTAGGTTAGGTTAGGTTAGGTTAGGTTAGGTTAGGTTAGGTTAGGTTAGGTTAGGTTAGGTTAGGTTAGGTTAGGTTAGGTTAGGTTAGGTTAGGTTAGGTTAGGTTAGGTTAGGTTAGGTTAGGTTAGGTTAGGTTAGGTTAGGTTAGGTTAGGTTAGGTTAGGTTAGGTTAGGTTAGGTTAGGTTAGGTTAGGTTAGGTTAGGTTAGGTTAGGTTAGGTTAGGTTAGGTTAGGTTAGGTTAGGTTAGGTTAGGTTAGGTTAGGTTAGGTTAGGTTAGGTTAGGTTAGGTTAGGTTAGGTTAGGTTAGGTTAGGTTAGGTTAGGTTAGGTTAGGTTAGGTTAGGTTAGGTTAGGTTAGGTTAGGTTAGGTTAGGTTAGGTTAGGTTAGGTTAGGTTAGGTTAGGTTAGGTTAGGTTAGGTTAGGTTAGGTTAGGTTAGGTTAGGTTAGGTTAGGTTAGGTTAGGTTAGGTTAGGTTAGGTTAGGTTAGGTTAGGTTAGGTTAGGTTAGGTTAGGTTAGGTTAGGTTAGGTTAGGTTAGGTTAGGTTAGGTTAGGTTAGGTTAGGTTAGGTTAGGTTAGGTTAGGTTAGGTTAGGTTAGGTTAGGTTAGGTTAGGTTAGGTTAGGTTAGGTTAGGTTAGGTTAGGTTAGGTTAGGTTAGGTTAGGTTAGGTTAGGTTAGGTTAGGTTAGGTTAGGTTAGGTTAGGTTAGGTTAGGTTAGGTTAGGTTAGGTTAGGTTAGGTTAGGTTTCTAGTCTTAAGGGTGCATGGACCCGGCGGCTTATTCCTTCTATTTTGTCTTGGGTGACTAGAAAGCACGGAGATCTGTCTTTTCATTTGTCTCAGGTGCTTTCTGGTCACGGTTGTTTTGGTTCTTACCTTTTTAAAATTGGTAAGGCTGAGTCAAATTGCTGCATAATGTGTTCTGATGTAAATGACACTCCAGAACACAGTATTTTTGTTTGTTCTCGGTGGGATTCGCGTCGGGAGGTTTTGCTTGGCTCTTTAAACCAAGCATTCATTTCCCCCGATAATCTCATTGAGATTATGTTACAGAGTCGTGAGGACTGGGACTTAGTTTCCTCCTTTATAGACGATATATTATCTATTAAGGAAAGGACTGAGCGGGAGCTGGCAAATGCGTCCGTTTAATCTTTTACCTTTTATTTTTTCCATGATTATTTTTAGTCTGTACTGGTATTTTTGTTATAGTTTTCCCTCTTGAGTGGATAAGTTATTAGTGTGCAATAAGTGCATACTATTTGTTAATGTGTGGGGCGGCGTTATACTCTTTTAGGATATTATTATCTTTTTATTTCATTTGTTTTCTTTTCTATCATGTTCTAGTGTTCTTAAGGGAGGGTATGGTATGCAATAAGTGCATACCATTAGTATATGTTTCGGGTGGAGTGCTACTTTTTTAGGAATTTATTATCCTTTTATTGCATGTGTTTTCTTTTCTTTTATGTTTGAGTGTTTTCTTAAGGGAGGGTATGGTATGCAATAAGTGCATACCATTTGTATATGTTTTGGGTGGGGTACTATTCTTTTAGGATATTATTATCCTTTTATTATATGTGTCTTCTTTCTTTTATGTTTAAGTGTTTTCTTAAGGGAGGGTATGGTATCCAATAAGTGCATACCATTTGTTTATGTTTTTGGGTGGGGTACTATTCTTTTAGGATATTATTATCCTTTTATTATATGTGTCTTCTTTCTTTTATGTTTGAGTGTTTTCTTAAGGGAGGGTATGGTATGCAATAAGTGCATACCATTTGTATTAGTTTTGGGTGGGCGCCCAATGAAGCCAGTGTTCTGATGTTATGCGTAAGCGGTTCCAGAGCACTGGTAGTTCAGGGGGTAGAGGTTTTAGTCAGTAAGAATCTGACAGTCCCCCGGGGACATTGTCTCTGGGGTCCCTATGTAAGGTTTCCTCTACCAATCAAAAAAAAAAAAAAGGTTAGGTTAGGTTAGGTTAGGTTAGGTTAGGTTAGGTTAGGTTAGGTTAGGTTAGGTTAGGTTAGGTTAGGTTAGGTTAGGTTAGGTTAGGTTAGGTTAGGTTAGGTTAGGTTAGGTTAGGTTAGGTTAGGTTAGGTTAGGTTAGGTTAGGTTAGGTTAGGTTAGGTTAGGTTAGGTTAGGTTAGGTTAGGTTAGGTTAGGTTAGGTTAGGTTAGGTTAGGTTAGGTTAGGTTAGGTTAGGTTAGGTTAGGTTAGGTTAGGTTAGGTTAGGTTAGGTTAGGTTAGGTTAGGTTAGGTTAGGTTAGGTTAGGTTAGGTTAGGTTAGGTTAGGTTAGGTTAGGTTAGGTTAGGTTAGGTTAGGTTAGGTTAGGTTAGGTTAGGTTAGGTTAGGTTAGGTTAGGTTAGGTTAGGTTAGGTTAGGTTAGGTTAGGTTAGGTTAGGTTAGGTTAGGTTAGGTTAGGTTAGGTTAGGTTAGGTTAGGTTAGGTTAGGTTAGGTTAGGTTAGGTTAGGTTAGGTTAGGTTAGGTTAGGTTAGGTTAGGTTAGGTTAGGTTAGGTTAGGTTAGGTTAGGTTAGGTTAGGTTAGGTTAGGTTAGGTTAGGTTAGGTTAGGTTAGGTTAGGTTAGGTTAGGTTAGGTTAGGTTAGGTTAGGTTAGGTTAGGTTAGGTTAGGTTAGGTTAGGTTAGGTTAGGTTAGGTTAGGTTAGGTTAGGTTAGGTTAGGTTAGGTTAGGTTAGGTTAGGTTAGGTTAGGTTAGGTTAGGTTAGGTTAGGTTAGGTTAGGTTAGGTTAGGTTAGGTTAGGTTAGGTTAGGTTAGGTTAGGTTAGGTTAGGTTAGGTTAGGTTAGGTTAGGTTAGGTTAGGTTAGGTTAGGTTAGGTTAGGTTAGGTTAGGTTAGGTTAGGTTAGGTTAGGTTAGGTTAGGTTAGGTTAGGTTAGGTTAGGTTAGGTTAGGTTAGGTTAGGTTAGGTTAGGTTAGGTTAGGTTAGGTTAGGTTAGGTTAGGTTAGGTTAGGTTAGGTTAGGTTAGGTTAGGTTAGGTTAGGTTAGGTTAGGTTAGGTTAGGTTAGGTTAGGTTAGGTTAGGTTAGGTTAGGTTAGGTTAGGTTAGGTTAGGTTAGGTTAGGTTAGGTTAGGTTAGGTTAGGTTAGGTTAGGTTAGGTTAGGTTAGGTTAGGTTAGGTTAGGTTAGGTTAGGTTAGGTTAGGTTAGGTTAGGTTAGGTTAGGTTAGGTTAGGTTAGGTTAGGTTAGGTTAGGTTAGGTTAGGTTAGGTTAGGTTAGGTTAGGTTAGGTTAGGTTAGGTTAGGTTAGGTTAGGTTAGGTTAGGTTAGGTTAGGTTAGGTTAGGTTAGGTTAGGTTAGGTTAGGTTAGGTTAGGTTAGGTTAGGTTAGGTTAGGTTAGGTTAGGTTAGGTTAGGTTAGGTTAGGTTAGGTTAGGTTAGGTTAGGTTAGGTTAGGTTAGGTTAGGTTAGGTTAGGTTAGGTTAGGTTAGGTTAGGTTAGGTTAGGTTAGGTTAGGTTAGGTTAGGTTAGGTTAGGTTAGGTTAGGTTAGGTTAGGTTAGGTTAGGTTAGGTTAGGTTAGGTTAGGTTAGGTTAGGTTAGGTTAGGTTAGGTTAGGTTAGGTTAGGTTAGGTTAGGTTAGGTTAGGTTAGGTTAGGTTAGGTTAGGTTAGGTTAGGTTAGGTTAGGTTAGGTTAGGTTAGGTTAGGTTAGGTTAGGTTAGGTTAGGTTAGGTTAGGTTAGGTTAGGTTAGGTTAGGTTAGGTTAGGTTAGGTTAGGTTAGGTTAGGTTAGGTTAGGTTAGGTTAGGTTAGGTTAGGTTAGGTTAGGTTAGGTTAGGTTAGGTTAGGTTAGGTTAGGTTAGGTTAGGTTAGGTTAGGTTAGGTTAGGTTAGGTTAGGTTAGGTTAGGTTAGGTTAGGTTAGGTTAGGTTAGGTTAGGTTAGGTTAGGTTAGGTTAGGTTAGGTTAGGTTAGGTTAGGTTAGGTTAGGTTAGGTTAGGTTAGGTTAGGTTAGGTTAGGTTAGGTTAGGTTAGGTTAGGTTAGGTTAGGTTAGGTTAGGTTAGGTTAGGTTAGGTTAGGTTAGGTTAGGTTAGGTTAGGTTAGGTTAGGTTAGGTTAGGTTAGGTTAGGTTAGGTTAGGTTAGGTTAGGTTAGGTTAGGTTAGGTTAGGTTAGGTTAGGTTAGGTTAGGTTAGGTTAGGTTAGGTTAGGTTAGGTTAGGTTAGGTTAGGTTAGGTTAGGTTAGGTTAGGTTAGGTTAGGTTAGGTTAGGTTAGGTTAGGTTAGGTTAGGTTAGGTTAGGTTAGGTTAGGTTAGGTTAGGTTAGGTTAGGTTAGGTTAGGTTAGGTTAGGTTAGGTTAGGTTAGGTTAGGTTAGGTTAGGTTAGGTTAGGTTAGGTTAGGTTAGGTTAGGTTAGGTTAGGTTAGGTTAGGTTAGGTTAGGTTAGGTTAGGTTAGGTTAGGTTAGGTTAGGTTAGGTTAGGTTAGGTTAGGTTAGGTTAGGTTAGGTTAGGTTAGGTTAGGTTAGGTTAGGTTAGGTTAGGTTAGGTTAGGTTAGGTTAGGTTAGGTTAGGTTAGGTTAGGTTAGGTTAGGTTAGGTTAGGTTAGGTTAGGTTAGGTTAGGTTAGGTTAGGTTAGGTTAGGTTAGGTTAGGTTAGGTTAGGTTAGGTTAGGTTAGGTTAGGTTAGGTTAGGTTAGGTTAGGTTAGGTTAGGTTAGGTTAGGTTAGGTTAGGTTAGGTTAGGTTAGGTTAGGTTAGGTTAGGTTAGGTTAGGTTAGGTTAGGTTAGGTTAGGTTAGGTTAGGTTAGGTTAGGTTAGGTTAGGTTAGGTTAGGTTAGGTTAGGTTAGGTTAGGTTAGGTTAGGTTAGGTTAGGTTAGGTTAGGTTAGGTTAGGTTAGGTTAGGTTAGGTTAGGTTAGGTTAGGTTAGGTTAGGTTAGGTTAGGTTAGGTTAGGTTAGGTTAGGTTAGGTTAGGTTAGGTTAGGTTAGGTTAGGTTAGGTTAGGTTAGGTTAGGTTAGGTTAGGTTAGGTTAGGTTAGGTTAGGTTAGGTTAGGTTAGGTTAGGTTAGGTTAGGTTAGGTTAGGTTAGGTTAGGTTAGGTTAGGTTAGGTTAGGTTAGGTTAGGTTAGGTTAGGTTAGGTTAGGTTAGGTTAGGTTAGGTTAGGTTAGGTTAGGTTAGGTTAGGTTAGGTTAGGTTAGGTTAGGTTAGGTTAGGTTAGGTTAGGTTAGGTTAGGTTAGGTTAGGTTAGGTTAGGTTAGGTTAGGTTAGGTTAGGTTAGGTTAGGTTAGGTTAGGTTAGGTTAGGTTAGGTTAGGTTAGGTTAGGTTAGGTTAGGTTAGGTTAGGTTAGGTTAGGTTAGGTTAGGTTAGGTTAGGTTAGGTTAGGTTAGGTTAGGTTAGGTTAGGTTAGGTTAGGTTAGGTTAGGTTAGGTTAGGTTAGGTTAGGTTAGGTTAGGTTAGGTTAGGTTAGGTTAGGTTAGGTTAGGTTAGGTTAGGTTAGGTTAGGTTAGGTTAGGTTAGGTTAGGTTAGGTTAGGTTAGGTTAGGTTAGGTTAGGTTAGGTTAGGTTAGGTTAGGTTAGGTTAGGTTAGGTTAGGTTAGGTTAGGTTAGGTTAGGTTAGGTTAGGTTAGGTTAGGTTAGGTTAGGTTAGGTTAGGTTAGGTTAGGTTAGGTTAGGTTAGGTTAGGTTAGGTTAGGTTAGGTTAGGTTAGGTTAGGTTAGGTTAGGTTAGGTTAGGTTAGGTTAGGTTAGGTTAGGTTAGGTTAGGTTAGGTTAGGTTAGGTTAGGTTAGGTTAGGTTAGGTTAGGTTAGGTTAGGTTAGGTTAGGTTAGGTTAGGTTAGGTTAGGTTAGGTTAGGTTAGGTTAGGTTAGGTTAGGTTAGGTTAGGTTAGGTTAGGTTAGGTTAGGTTAGGTTAGGTTAGGTTAGGTTAGGTTAGGTTAGGTTAGGTTAGGTTAGGTTAGGTTAGGTTAGGTTAGGTTAGGTTAGGTTAGGTTAGGTTAGGTTAGGTTAGGTTAGGTTAGGTTAGGTTAGGTTAGGTTAGGTTAGGTTAGGTTAGGTTAGGTTAGGTTAGGTTAGGTTAGGTTAGGTTAGGTTAGGTTAGGTTAGGTTAGGTTAGGTTAGGTTAGGTTAGGTTAGGTTAGGTTAGGTTAGGTTAGGTTAGGTTAGGTTAGGTTAGGTTAGGTTAGGTTAGGTTAGGTTAGGTTAGGTTAGGTTAGGTTAGGTTAGGTTAGGTTAGGTTAGGTTAGGTTAGGTTAGGTTAGGTTAGGTTAGGTTAGGTTAGGTTAGGTTAGGTTAGGTTAGGTTAGGTTAGGTTAGGTTAGGTTAGGTTAGGTTAGGTTAGGTTAGGTTAGGTTAGGTTAGGTTAGGTTAGGTTAGGTTAGGTTAGGTTAGGTTAGGTTAGGTTAGGTTAGGTTAGGTTAGGTTAGGTTAGGTTAGGTTAGGTTAGGTTAGGTTAGGTTAGGTTAGGTTAGGTTAGGTTAGGTTAGGTTAGGTTAGGTTAGGTTAGGTTAGGTTAGGTTAGGTTAGGTTAGGTTAGGTTAGGTTAGGTTAGGTTAGGTTAGGTTAGGTTAGGTTAGGTTAGGTTAGGTTAGGTTAGGTTAGGTTAGGTTAGGTTAGGTTAGGTTAGGTTAGGTTAGGTTAGGTTAGGTTAGGTTAGGTTAGGTTAGGTTAGGTTAGGTTAGGTTAGGTTAGGTTAGGTTAGGTTAGGTTAGGTTAGGTTAGGTTAGGTTAGGTTAGGTTAGGTTAGGTTAGGTTAGGTTAGGTTAGGTTAGGTTAGGTTAGGTTAGGTTAGGTTAGGTTAGGTTAGGTTAGGTTAGGTTAGGTTAGGTTAGGTTAGGTTAGGTTAGGTTAGGTTAGGTTAGGTTAGGTTAGGTTAGGTTAGGTTAGGTTAGGTTAGGTTAGGTTAGGTTAGGTTAGGTTAGGTTAGGTTAGGTTAGGTTAGGTTAGGTTAGGTTAGGTTAGGTTAGGTTAGGTTAGGTTAGGTTAGGTTAGGTTAGGTTAGGTTAGGTTAGGTTAGGTTAGGTTAGGTTAGGTTAGGTTAGGTTAGGTTAGGTTAGGTTAGGTTAGGTTAGGTTAGGTTAGGTTAGGTTAGGTTAGGTTAGGTTAGGTTAGGTTAGGTTAGGTTAGGTTAGGTTAGGTTAGGTTAGGTTAGGTTAGGTTAGGTTAGGTTAGGTTAGGTTAGGTTAGGTTAGGTTAGGTTAGGTTAGGTTAGGTTAGGTTAGGTTAGGTTAGGTTAGGTTAGGTTAGGTTAGGTTAGGTTAGGTTAGGTTAGGTTAGGTTAGGTTAGGTTAGGTTAGGTTAGGTTAGGTTAGGTTAGGTTAGGTTAGGTTAGGTTAGGTTAGGTTAGGTTAGGTTAGGTTAGGTTAGGTTAGGTTAGGTTAGGTTAGGTTAGGTTAGGTTAGGTTAGGTTAGGTTAGGTTAGGTTAGGTTAGGTTAGGTTAGGTTAGGTTAGGTTAGGTTAGGTTAGGTTAGGTTAGGTTAGGTTAGGTTAGGTTAGGTTAGGTTAGGTTAGGTTAGGTTAGGTTAGGTTAGGTTAGGTTAGGTTAGGTTAGGTTAGGTTAGGTTAGGTTAGGTTAGGTTAGGTTAGGTTAGGTTAGGTTAGGTTAGGTTAGGTTAGGTTAGGTTAGGTTAGGTTAGGTTAGGTTAGGTTAGGTTAGGTTAGGTTAGGTTAGGTTAGGTTAGGTTAGGTTAGGTTAGGTTAGGTTAGGTTAGGTTAGGTTAGGTTAGGTTAGGTTAGGTTAGGTTAGGTTAGGTTAGGTTAGGTTAGGTTAGGTTAGGTTAGGTTAGGTTAGGTTAGGTTAGGTTAGGTTAGGTTAGGTTAGGTTAGGTTAGGTTAGGTTAGGTTAGGTTAGGTTAGGTTAGGTTAGGTTAGGTTAGGTTAGGTTAGGTTAGGTTAGGTTAGGTTAGGTTAGGTTAGGTTAGGTTAGGTTAGGTTAGGTTAGGTTAGGTTAGGTTAGGTTAGGTTAGGTTAGGTTAGGTTAGGTTAGGTTAGGTTAGGTTAGGTTAGGTTAGGTTAGGTTAGGTTAGGTTAGGTTAGGTTAGGTTAGGTTAGGTTAGGTTAGGTTAGGTTAGGTTAGGTTAGGTTAGGTTAGGTTAGGTTAGGTTAGGTTAGGTTAGGTTAGGTTAGGTTAGGTTAGGTTAGGTTAGGTTAGGTTAGGTTAGGTTAGGTTAGGTTAGGTTAGGTTAGGTTAGGTTAGGTTAGGTTAGGTTAGGTTAGGTTAGGTTAGGTTAGGTTAGGTTAGGTTAGGTTAGGTTAGGTTAGGTTAGGTTAGGTTAGGTTAGGTTAGGTTAGGTTAGGTTAGGTTAGGTTAGGTTAGGTTAGGTTAGGTTAGGTTAGGTTAGGTTAGGTTAGGTTAGGTTAGGTTAGGTTAGGTTAGGTTAGGTTAGGTTAGGTTAGGTTAGGTTAGGTTAGGTTAGGTTAGGTTAGGTTAGGTTAGGTTAGGTTAGGTTAGGTTAGGTTAGGTTAGGTTAGGTTAGGTTAGGTTAGGTTAGGTTAGGTTAGGTTAGGTTAGGTTAGGTTAGGTTAGGTTAGGTTAGGTTAGGTTAGGTTAGGTTAGGTTAGGTTAGGTTAGGTTAGGTTAGGTTAGGTTAGGTTAGGTTAGGTTAGGTTAG
>CAKOGD010000031.1:0-17019 GCA_933228885.1 Leistus spinibarbis | reverse complement strand
ACTACAACTACAACTACAACTACAACTACAACTACAACTACAACTACAACTACAACTACAACTACAACTACAACTACAACTACAACTACAACTACAACTACAACTACAACTACAACTACAACTACAACTACAACTACAACTACAACTACAACTACAACTACAACTACAACTACAACTACAACTACAACTACAACTGCAACAACAACTACAACTACAACTACAACTACAACTACAACTACAACTACAACTACAACTACAACTACAACTACAACTACAACTACAACTACAACTACAACTACAACTACAACTACAACTACAACTACAACTACAACTACAACTACAACTACAACTACAACTACAACTACAACTACAACTACAACTACAACTACAACTACAACTACAACTACAACTACAACTACAACTACAACTACAACTACAACTACAACTACAACTACAACTACAACTACAACTACAACTACAACTACAACTACAACTACAACTACAACTACAACTACAACTACAACTACAACTACAACTACAACTACAACTACAACTACAACTACAACTACAACTACAACTACAACTACAACTACAACTACAACTACAACTACAACTACAACTACAACTACAACTACAACTACAACTACAACTACAACTACAACTACAACTACAACTACAACTACAACTACAACTACAACTACAACTACAACTACAACTACAACTACAACTACAACTACAACTACAACTACAACTACAACTACAACTACAACTACAACTACAACTACAACTACAACTACAACTACAACTACAACTACAACTACAACTACAACTACAACTACAACTACAACTACAACTACAACTACAACTACAACTACAACTACAACTACAACTACAACTACAACTACAACTACAACTACAACTACAACTACAACTACAACTACAACTACAACTACAACTACAACTACAACTACAACTACAACTACAACTACAACTACAACTACAACTACAACTACAACAACTACAACTACAACTACAACTACAACAACAACAACTACAACTACAACTACAACTACAACTACAACTACAACTACAACTACAACTACAACTACAACTACAACTACAACTACAACTACAACTACAACTACAACTACAACTACAACTACAACTACAACTACAACTACAACTACAACTACAACTACAACACAACTACAACTACAACTACAACTACAACTACAACTACAACTACAACTACAACAACAACTACAACTACAACTACAACTACAACTACAACTACAACTACAACTACAACTACAACTACAACTACAACTACAACTACAACTACAACTACAACTACAACTACAACTACAACTACAACTACAACTACAACTACAACTACAACTACAACTACAACTACAACTACAACTACAACTACAACTACAACTACAACTACAACTACAACTACAACTACAACTACAACTACAACTACAACTACAACTACAACTACAACTACAACTACAACTACAACTACAACAACTACAACTACAACTACAACTACAACTACAACTACAACTACAACTACAACTACAACTACAACTACAACTACAACTACAACTACAACTACAACTACAACTACAACTACAACTACAACTACAACTACAACTACAACTACAACTACAACTACAACTACAACTACAACTACAACTACAACTACAACTACAACTACAACTACAACTACAACTACAACTACAACTACAACTACAACGACAACTACAACTACAACTACAACTACAACTACAACTACAACTACAACTACAACTACAACTACAACTACAACTACAACTACAACTACAACTACAACTACAACTACACAACTACAACTACAACTACAACTACAACTACAACTACAACTACAACTACAACTACAACTACAACTACAACTACAACTACAACTACAACTACAACTACAACAACAACTACAACTACAACTACAACTACAACTACAACTACAACTACAACTACAACTACAACTACAACTACAACTACAACTACAACTACAACTACAACTACAACTACAACTACAACTACAACTACAACTACAACTACAACTACAACTACAACTACAACTACAACTACAACTACAACTACAACTACAACTACAACTACAACTACAACTACAACTACAACTACAACTACAACTACAACTACAACTACAACTACAACTACAACTACAACTACAACTACAACTACAACTACAACTACAACTACAACTACAACTACAACTACAACTACAACTACAACTACAACTACAACTACAACTACAACTACAACTACAACTACAACTACAACTACAACTACAACTACAACTACAACTACACTACAACTACAACTACAACTACAACTACAACTACAACTACAACTACAACTACAACTACAACTACAACTACAACTACAACTACAACTACAACTACAACTACAACTACAACTACAACTACAACTACAACTACAACTACAACTACAACTACAACTACAACTACAACTACAACTACAACTACAACTACAACTACAACTACAACTACAACTACAACTACAACTACAACTACAACTACAACTACAACTACAACTACAACTACAACTACAACTACAACTACAACTACAACTACAACTACAACTACAACTACAACCAACTACAACTACAACTACAACTACAACTACAACTACAACTACAACTACAACTACAACTACAACTACAACTACAACTACAACTACAACTACAACTACAACTACAACTACAACTACAACTACAACTACAACTACAACTACAACTACAACTACAACTACAACTACAACTACAACTACAACTACAACTACAACTACAACTACAACTACAACTACAACTACAACTACAACTACAACTACAACTACAACTACAACTACAACTACAACTACAACTACAACTACAACTACAACTACAACTACAACTACAACTACAACTACAACTACAACTACAACTACAACTACAACTACAACTACAACAACTATAACTACAACTACAACTACAACAACAACAACTACAACTACAACTACAACTACAACTACAACTACAACTACAACTACAACTACAACTACAACTACAACAACTACAACTACAACTACAACTACAACTACAACTACAACTACAACTACAACTACAACTACAACTACAACTACAACTACAACTACAACTACAACTACAACTACAACTACAACTACAACTACAACTACAACTACAACTACAACTACAACTACAACTACAACTACAACTACAACTACAACTACAACTACAACTACAACTACAACTACAACTACAACTACAACTACAACTACAACTACAACTACAACTACAACTACAACTACAACTACAACTACAACTACAACTACAACTACAACTACAACTACAACTACAACTACAACTACAACTACAACTACAACTACAACTACAACTACTACAACTACAACTACAACTACAACTACAACTACAACTACAACTACAACTACAACTACAACTACAACAACTACACTACAACTACAACTACAACTACAACTACAACTACAACTACAACTACAACTACAACTACAACTACAACTACAACTACAACTACAACTACAACTACAACTACAACTACAACTACAACTACAACTACAACTACAACTACAACTACAACTACAACTACAACTACAACTACAACTACAACTACAACTACAACTACAACTACAACTACAACTACAACTACAACTACAACTACAACTACAACTACAACTACAACTACAACTACAACTACAACTACAACTACAACTACAACTACAACTACAACTACAACTACAACTACAACTACAACTACAACTACAACTACAACTACAACTACAACTACAACTACAACTACAACTACAACTACAACTACAACTACAACTACAACTACAACTACAACTACAACTACAACTACAACTACAACTACAACTACAACTACAACTACAACTACAACTACAACTACAACTACAACTACAACTACAACTACAACTACAACTACAACTAACACAACTACAACTACAACTACAACTACAACTACAACTACAACTACAACTACAACTACAACTACAACTACAACTACAACTACAAACTACAACTACAACTACAACTACAACAACTACAACTACAACTACAACTACAACTACAACTACAACTACAACTACAACTACAACTACAACTACAACTACAACTACAAACTACAACTACAACTACAACTACAACTACAACTACAACTACAACTACAACTACAACTACAACTACAACTACAACTACAACTACAACTACAACTACAACTACAACTACAACTACAACTACAACTACAACTACAACTACAACTACAACTACAACTACAACTACAACTACAACTACAACTACAACTACAACTACAACTACAACTACAACTACAACTACAACTACAACTACAACTACAACTACAACTACAACTACACAACTACAACTACAACTACAACTACAACTACAACTACAACTACAACTACAACTACAACTACAACTACAACTACAACTACTAAACTACAACTACAACTACAACTACAACTACAACTACAACTACAACTACAACTACAACTACAACTACAACTACAACTACAACTACAACTACAACTACAACTACAACTACAACTACAACTACAACTACAACTACAACTACAACTACAACTACAACTACAACTACAACTACAACTACAACTACAACTACAACTACAACTACAACTACAACTACAACTACAACTACAACTACAACTACAACTACAACTACAACTACAACTACAACTACAACTACAACTACAACTACAACTACAACTACAACTACAACTACAACTACAACTACAACTACAACTACAACTACAACTACAACTACAACTACAACTACAACTACAACTACAACTACAACTACAACTACAACTACAACTCAACTACAACTACAACTACAACTACAACTACAACTACAACTACAACTACAACTACAACTACAACTACAACTACAACTACAACTACAACTACAACTACAACTACAACTACAACTACAACTACAACTACAACTACAACTACAACTACAACTACAACTACAACTACAACTACAACTACAACTACAACTACAACTACAACTACAACTACAACTACAACTACAACTACAACTACAACTACAACTACAACTACAACTACAACTACAACTACAACTACAACTACAACTACAACTACAACTACAACTACAACTACAACTACAACTACAACTACAACTACAACTACAACTACAACTACAACTACAACTACAACTACAACTACAACTACAACTACAACTACAACTACAACTACAACTACAACTACAACTACAACTACAACTACAACTACAACTACAACTACAACTACAACTACAACTACAACTACAACTACAACTACAACTACAACTACAACTACAACTACAACTACAACTACAACTACAACTACAACTACAACTACAACTACAACTACAACTACAACTACAACTACAACTACAACTACAACTACAACTACAACTACAACTACAACTACAACTACAACTACAACTACAACTACAACTACAACTACAACTACAACTACAACACAAACTACAACTACAACTACAACTACAACTAACACAACTACAACTACAACTACAACTACATCTACAACTACAACTACAACTACAACTACAACTACAACTACAACTACAACACAAACTACAACTACAACTACAACTACAACTACAACTACAACTACAACTACAACTACAACTACAACTACAACTACAACTACAACTACAACTACAACTACAACTACAACTACAACTACAACTACAACTACAACTACAACTACAACTACAACTACAACTACAACTACAACTACAACTACAACTACAACTACAACTACAACTACAACTACAACTACAACTACAACTACAACTACAACTACAACTACAACTACAACTACAACTACAACTACAACTACAACTACAACTACAACTACAACTACAACTACAACTACAACTACAACTACAACTACAACTACAACTACAACTACAACTACAACTACAACTACAACTACAACTACAACTACAACTACAACTACAACTACAACTACAACTACAACTACAACTACAACTACAACTACAACTACAACTACAACTACAACTACAACTACAACTCAAACTACAACTACAACTACAACTACAACTACAACTACAACTACAACTACAACTACAACTACAACTACAACTACAACTACAACTACAACTACAACTACAACTACAACTACAACTACAACTACAACTACAACTACAACTACAACTACAACTACAACTACAACTACAACTACAACTACAACTACAACTACAACTACAACTACAACTACAACTACAACTACAACTACAACTACAACTACAACTACAACTACAACTACAACTACAACTACAACTACAACTACAACTACAACTACAACTACAACTACAACTACAACTACAACTACAACTACAACTACAACTACAACTACAACTACAACTACAACTACAACTACAACTACAACTACAACTACAACTACAACTACAACTACAACTACAACTACAACTACAACTACAACTACAACTACAACTACAACTACAACTACAACTACAACTACAACTACAACTACAACTACAACTACAACTACAACTACAACTACAACTACAACTACAACTACAACTACAACTACAACTACAACTACAACTACAACAACTACAACTACAACTACAACTACAACAACAACAACTACAACTACAACTACAACTACAACTACAACTACAACTACAACTACAACTACAACTACAACTACAACTACAACTACAACTACAACTACAACTACAACTACAACTACAACTACAACTACAACTACAACTACAACTACAACTACAACTACAACTACAACTACAACTACAACTACAACTACAACTACAACTACAACTACAACTACAACTACAACTACAACTACAACTACAACTACAACTACAACTACAACTACAACTACAACTACAACTACAACTACAACTACAACTACAACTACAACTACAACTACAACTACAACTACAACTACAACTACAACTACAACTACAACTACAACTACAACTACAACTACAACTACAACTACAACTACAAACTACAACTACAACTACAACTACAACTACAACTACAACTACAACTACAACTACAACTACAACTACAACTACAACTACAACTACAACTACAACTACAACTACAACTACAACTACAACTACAACTACAACTACAACTACAACTACAACTACAACTACAACTACAACTACAACTACAACTACAACTACAACTACAACTACAACTACAACTACAACTACAACTACAACTACAACTACAACTACAACTACAACTACAACTACAACTACAACTACAACTACAACTACAACTACAACTACAACTACAACTACAACTACAACTACAACTACAACTACAACTACAACTACAACTACAACTACAACTACAACTACAACTACAACTACAACTACAACTACAAATACAACAAAACTACAACTTCAACTACAACTACAACTACAACTACAACTACAACTACAACTACAACTACAACTACAACTACAACAACTACAACTACAACTACAACTACAACTACAACTACAACTACAACTACAACTACAACTACAACTGCAACTACAACTACAACTACAACTACAACTACAACTACAACTACAACTACAACTGCAACTACAACTACAACTACAACTACAACTACAACTACAACTACAACTACAACTACAACTACAACTACAACTACAACTACAACTCAAACTACAACTACAACTACAACTACAACTACAACTACAACTACAACTACAACTACAACTACAAATACAACTACAACTACAACTACAACTACAACTACAACTACAACTACAACTACAACTACAACAACTACAACTACAACTACAACTACAACTACAACTACAACTACAACTACAACTACAACTACAACTACAACTACAACTACAACTACAACTACAACTACAACTACAACTACAACTACAACTACAACTACAACTACAACTACAACTACAACTACAACTACAACTACAACTACAACTACAACTACAACTACAACTACAACTACAACTACAACTACAACTACAACTACAACTACAACTACAACTACAACTACAACTACAACTACAACTACAACTACAACTACAACTACAACTACAACTACAACTACAACTAC
Organism: Leistus spinibarbis; assembly: GCA_933228885.1. Taxonomy (NCBI): domain Eukaryota; kingdom Metazoa; phylum Arthropoda; class Insecta; order Coleoptera; family Carabidae; genus Leistus; species Leistus spinibarbis. Next base: position 8,687 of record CAKOGD010000031.1, on the reverse strand, counting down.
AACTACAACTACAACTACAACTACAACTACAACTACAACTACAACTACAACTACAACTACAACTACAACTACAACTACAACTACAACTACAACTACAACTACAACTACAACTACAACTACAACTACAACTACAACTACAACTACAACTACAACTACAACTACAACTACAACTACAACTACAACTACAACTACAACTACAACTACAACTACAACTACAACTACAACTACAACTACAACTACAACTACAACTACAACTACAACTACAACTACAACTACAACTACAACTACAACTACAACTACAACTACAACTACAACTACAACTACAACTACAACTACAACTACAACTACAACTACAACTACAACTACAACTACAACTACAACTACAACTACAACTACAACTACAACTACAACTACAACTACAACTACAACTACAACTACAACTACAACTACAACTACAACTACAACTACAACTACAACTACAACTACAACTACAACTACAACTACAACTACAACTACAACTACAACTACAACTACAACTACAACTACAACTACAACTACAACTACAACTACAACTACAACTACAACTACAACTACAACTACAACTACAACTACAACTACAACTACAACTACAACTACAACTACAACTACAACTACAACTACAACTACAACTACAACTACAACTACAACTACAACTACAACTACAACTACAACTACAACTACAACTACAACTACAACTACAACTACAACTACAACTACAACTACAACTACAACTACAACTACAACTACAACTACAACTACAACTACAACTACAACTACAACTACAACTACAACTACAACTACAACTACAACTACAACTACAACTACAACTACAACTACAACTACAACTACAACTACAACTACAACTACAACTACAACTACAACTACAACTACAACTACAACTACAACTACAACTACAACTACAACTACAACTACAACTACAACTACAACTACAACTACAACTACAACTACAACTACAACTACAACTACAACTACAACTACAACTACAACTACAACTACAACTACAACTACAACTACAACTACAACTACAACTACAACTACAACTACAACTACAACTACAACTACAACTACAACTACAACTACAACTACAACTACAACTACAACTACAACTACAACTACAACTACAACTACAACTACAACTACAACTACAACTACAACTACAACTACAACTACAACTACAACTACAACTACAACTACAACTACAACTACAACTACAACTACAACTACAACTACAACTACAACTACAACTACAACTACAACTACAACTACAACTACAACTACAACTACAACTACAACTACAACTACAACTACAACTACAACTACAACTACAACTACAACTACAACTACAACTACAACAACTACAACTACAACTACAACTACATCTACAACTACAACTACAACTACAACTACAACTACAACTACAACTACAACTACAACTACAACTACAACTACAACTACAACTACAACTACAACTACAACTACAACTACAACTACAACTACAACTACAACTACAACTACAACTACAACTACAACTACAACTACAACTACAACTACAACTACAACTACAACTACAACTACAACTACAACTACAACTACAACTACAACTACAACTACAACTACAACTACAACTACAACTACAACTACAACTACAACTACAACTACAACTACAACTACAACTACAACTACAACTACAACTACAACTACAACTACAACTACAACTACAACTACAACTACAACTACAACTACAACTACAACTACAACTACAACTACAACTACAACTACAACTACAACTACAACTACAACTACAACTACAACTACAACTACAACTACAACTACAACTACAACTACAACTACAACTACAACTACAACTACAACTACAACTACAACTACAACTACAACTACAACTACAACTACAACTACAACTACAACTACAACTACAACTACAACTACAACTACAACTACAACTACAACTACAACTACAACTACAACTACAACTACAACTACAACTACAACTACAACTACAACTACAACTACAACTACAACTACAACTACAACTACAACTACAACTACAACTACAACTACAACTACAACTACAACTACAACTACAACTACAACTACAACTACAACTACAACTACAACTACAACTACAACTACAACTACAACTACAACTACAACTACAACTACAACTACAACTACAACTACAACTACAACTACAACTACAACTACAACTACAACTACAACTACAACTACAACTACAACTACAACTACAACTACAACTACAACTACAACTACAACTACAACTACAACTACAACTACAACTACAACTACAACTACAACTACAACTACAACTACAACTACAACTACAACTACAACTACAACTACAACTACAACTACAACTACAACTACAACTACAACTACAACTACAACTACAACTACAACTACAACTACAACTACAACTACAACTACAACTACAACTACAACTACAACTACAACTACAACTACAACTACAACTACAACTACAACTACAACTACAACTACAACTACAACTACAACTACAACTACAACTACAACTACAACTACAACTACAACTACAACTACAACTACAACTACAACTACAACTACAACTACAACTACAACTACAACTACAACTACAACTACAACTACAACTACAACTACAACTACAACTACAACTACAACTACAACTACAACTACAACTACAACTACAACTACAACTACAACTACAACTACAACTACAACTACAACTACAACTACAACTACAACTACAACTACAACTACAACTACAACTACAACTACAACTACAACTACAACTACAACTACAACTACAACTACAACTACAACTACAACTACAACTACAACTACAACTACAACTACAACTACAACTACAACTACAACTACAACTACAACTACAACTACAACTACAACTACAACTACAACTACAACTACAACTACAACTACAACTACAACTACAACTACAACTACAACTACAACTACAACTACAACTACAACTACAACTACAACTACAACTACAACTACAACTACAACTACAACTACAACTACAACTACAACTACAACTACAACTACAACTACAACTACAACTACAACTACAACTACAACTACAACTACAACTACAACTACAACTACAACTACAACTACAACTACAACTACAACTACAACTACAACTACAACTACAACTACAACTACAACTACAACTACAACTACAACTACAACTACAACTACAACTACAACTACAACTACAACTACAACTACAACTACAACTACAACTACAACTACAACTACAACTACAACTACAACTACAACTACAACTACAACTACAACTACAACTACAACTACAACTACAACTACAACTACAACTACAACTACAACTACAACTACAACTACAACTACAACTACAACTACAACTACAACTACAACTACAACTACAACTACAACTACAACTACAACTACAACTACAACTACAACTACAACTACAACTACAACTACAACTACAACTACAACTACAACTACAACTACAACTACAACTACAACTACAACTACAACTACAACTACAACTACAACTACAACTACAACTACAACTACAACTACAACTACAACTACAACTACAACTACAACTACAACTACAACTACAACTACAACTACAACTACAACTACAACTACAACTACAACTACAACTACAACTACAACTACAACTACAACTACAACTACAACTACAACTACAACTACAACTACAACTACAACTACAACTACAACTACAACTACAACTACAACTACAACTACAACTACAACTACAACTACAACTACAACTACAACTACAACTACAACTACAACTACAACTACAACTACAACTACAACTACAACTACAACTACAACTACAACTACAACTACAACTACAACTACAACTACAACTACAACTACAACTACAACTACAACTACAACTACAACTACAACTACAACTACAACTACAACTACAACTACAACTACAACTACAACTACAACTACAACTACAACTACAACTACAACTACAACTACAACTACAACTACAACTACAACTACAACTACAACTACAACTACAACTACAACTACAACTACAACTACAACTACAACTACAACTACAACTACAACTACAACTACAACTACAACTACAACTACAACTACAACTACAACTACAACTACAACTACAACTACAACTACAACTACAACTACAACTACAACTACAACTACAACTACAACTACAACTACAACTACAACTACAACTACAACTACAACTACAACTACAACTACAACTACAACTACAACTACAACTACAACTACAACTACAACTACAACTACAACTACAACTACAACTACAACTACAACTACAACTACAACTACAACTACAACTACAACTACAACTACAACTACAACTACAACTACAACTACAACTACAACTACAACTACAACTACAACTACAACTACAACTACAACTACAACTACAACTACAACTACAACTACAACTACAACTACAACTACAACTACAACTACAACTACAACTACAACTACAACTACAACTACAACTACAACTACAACTACAACTACAACTACAACTACAACTACAACTACAACTACAACTACAACTACAACTACAACTACAACTACAACTACAACTACAACTATAACTTCAACTACAACTACAACTACAACTACAACTACAACTACAACTACAACTACAACTACAACTACAACTACAACTACAACTACAACTACAACTACAACTACAACTACAACTACAACTACAACTACAACTACAACTACAACTACAACTACAACTACAACTACAACTACAACTACAACTACAACTACAACTACAACTACAACTACAACTACAACTACAACTACAACTACAAATACAACTACAACTACAACTACAACTACAACTACAACTACAACTACAACTACAACTACAACTACAACTACAACTACAACTACAACTACAACTGCAACTACAACTACAACTACAACTACAACTACAACTATAACTATAACTACAACTACAACTACAACTACAACTACAACTACAACTACAACTACAACTACAACTACAACTACAACTACAACTACAACTACAACTACAACTACAACTACAACTACAACTACAACTACAACTACAACTACAACTACAACTACAACTACAACTACAACTACAACTACAACTACAACTACAACTACAACTACAACTACAACTACAACTACAACTACAACTACAACTACAACTACAACTACAACTACAACTACAACTACAACTACAACTACAACTACAACTACAACTACAAATACAACTACAACTACAACTACAACTACAACTACAACTACAACTACAACTACAACTACAACTACAACTACAACTACAACTACAACTACAACTACAACTACAACTACAACTACAACTACAACTACAACTACAACTACAACTACAACTACAACTACAACTACAACTACAACTACAACTACAACTACAACTACAACTACAACTACAACTACAACTACAACTACAACTATAACTTCAACTACAACTACAACTACAACTACAACTACAACTACAACTACAACTACAACTACAACTACAACTACAACTACAACTACAACTACAACTACAACTACAACTACAACTACAACTACAACTACAACTACAACTACAAATACAACTACAACTACAACTACAACTACAACTACAACTACAACTACAACTACAACTACAACTACAACTACAACTACAACTACAACTACAACTACAACTACAACTACAACTACAACTACAACTACAACTACAACTACAACTACAACTACAACTACAACTACAACTACAACTACAACTACAACTACAACTACAACTACAACTACAACTACAACTACAACTACAACTACAATTACAACTACAACTACAACTACAACTATAACTTCAACTACAACTACAACTACAACTACAACTACAACTACAACTACAACTACAACTATAACTACAACTACAACTACAACTACAACTACAACTACAACTACAACTACAACTACAACTACAACTACAACTACAACTACAACTACAACTACAACTACAACTACAACTACAACTACAACTACAACTACAACTACAACTACAACTACAACTACAACTACAACTACAACTACAACTACAACTACAACTACAACTACAACTACAACTACAACTACAACTACAACTACAACTACAACTACAACTACAACTACAACTACAACTACAACTACAACTACAACTACAACTACAACTACAACTACAACTACAACTACAACTACAACTACAACTACAACTACAACTACAACTACAACTACAACTACAACTACAACTACAACTACAACTACAACTACAACTACAACTACAACTACAACTACAACTACAACTACAACTACAACTACAACTACAACTACAACTACAACTACAACTACAACTACAACTACAACTACAACTACAACTACAACTACAACTACAACTACAACTACAACTACAACTACAACTACAACTACAACTACAACTACAACTACAACTACAACTACAACTACAACTACAACTACAACTACAACTACAACTACAACTACAACTACAACTACAACTACAACTATAACTTCAACTACAACTACAACTACAACTACAACTACAACTACAACTACAACTACAACTACAACTACAACTACTACAACTACAACTACAACTACAACTACAAATACAACTACAACTACAACTACAACTACAACTACAACTACAACTACAACTACAACTACAACTACAACTACAACTACAACTACAACTACAACTACAACTACAACTACAACTACAATTACAACACAAACTACAACTACAACTACAACTACAATTAACACAACTACAACTACAACTACAACTACATCTACAACTACAACTACAACTACAACTACAACTACAACTACAACACAAACTACAACTACAACTACAACTACAACTACAACTACAACTACAACTACAACTACAACTACAACTACAACTACAACTACAACTACTGCAACTACAACTACAACTACAACTACAACTACAACTACTACTACAACTACAACTACAACTACAACTACAACTACAACTACAACTACAACTACAACTACAACTACAACTACAACTACAACTACAACTACAACTACAACTACAACTACAACTACAACTACAACTACAACTACAACTACAGCTACCACTACAACTACAACTACAACTACAACTACAACTACAACTACAACTACAACTACAACTACAACTACAACTACAACTACAACTACAACTACAACTACAACTACAACTACAACTACAACTACAACTACAACTATAACTATAACTACAACTACAACTACAACTACAACTACAACTACAACTACAACTACAACTACAACTACAACTACAACTACAACTACAACTACAACTACAACTACAACTACAACTACAACTACAACTACAACTACAACTACAACTACAACTACAACTACAACTACAACTACAACTACAACTACAACTACAACTACAACTACAACTACAACTACAACTACAACTACAACTACAACTACAACTACAACTACAACTACAACTACAACTACAACTACAACTACAACTACAACTACAACTACAACTACAACTACAACTACAACTACAACTACAACTACAACTACAACTACAACTACAACTACAACTACAACTACAACTACAACTACAACTACAACTACAACTACAACTACAACTACAACTACAACTACAACTACAACTACAACTACAACTACAACTACAACTACAACTACAACTACAACTACAACTACAACTACAACTACAACTACAACTACAACTACAACTACAACTACAACTACAACTACAACTACAACTACAACTACAACTACAACTACAACTACAACTACAACTACAACTACAACTACAACTACAACTACAACTACAACTACAACTACAACTACAACTACAACTACAACTACAACTACAACTACAACTACAACTACAACTACAACTACAACTACAACTACAACTACAACTATAACTTCAACTACAACTTCAACTACAACTACAACTACAACTACAACTACAACTACAAATACAACTACAACTACTACAACTACAACTACAACTACAACTACAACTACAACTACAACTACAACTACAACTACAACTACAACTACAACTACAACTACAACTACAACTACAACTACAACTACTACAACTACAACTACAACTACAACTACAACTACAACTACAACTACAACTACAACTACAACTACAACTACAACTACAACTACAACTACAACACTACAACTACAACTACAACTACAACTACAACTACAACTACAACTACAACTACAACTACAACTACAACTACAACTACAACTACAACTACAACTACAACTACAACTACAACTACAACTACAACTACAACTACAACTACAACTACAACAACAACTACAACTACAAATACAACTACTACAACTACAACTACAACTACAACTACAACTACAACTACAACTACAACTACAACTACAACTACAACTACAAACTACAACTACAACTA